>OY744570.1:2522500-2937115 GCA_963556235.1 Cryptophagus acutangulus
CGCCTTTATTAAAAGTTGGCCAAATTAATGCAAATTGTTATTATTGGGTTGCAGATAATTCTTGTTATTCTTTGCTACACTTTAACACCAAATACGAGCGATGCGTGTGATGGATATAATTTGTAAGCATTTAATTCGGTTGGCAGCACTGCGTGCGGCCATGACAGTCACTTGTCAGTTGGCCTCTGCAGTCTGCTAATTTGCCTCAATTAAAAAATTATTTTTTTAGCTGTCAAAATATTCAGGAGCAGCTCAAGAAAGATCTGCCCATTTATTTTAACGAAGTCGTCTATTTATGCTTAATTGGGATAGGCAAGTATTTAATTAAAAATTAAATCTAACCTCAAAAATAATGACGCTGTTTACTTCCAGGATGCTCCATTGCACTCTTGCTATTACTGTATTTATCTAGAACAATTTTCATGTGGCTCATCATTTTTACGACCGCAGTAATAAGCACGGTACCCACAATTTCACTCTGGTAAGTATTTGACATTTCAAATTTGACAGTTTTAATTACAAGTGAGGTTATGTTGTGTAGGATAATGGATTTCAGCACTGGTTTATTATTTGTCATAATAATTACGGTATTTGTGACTCTATTATCACTCTTATTCATCTACAAGCTCTACGTAACCATCAAACGAAGAGTGCTGCTTGTTCAAATGTTGAACGAGGCTATTTTGTCGGTTACAGCGACACCTATGCTTTTCATCCCAACAGTTGTGGTACCAACTAAAATACTAAAATACTTATTTTGACATTAATTTTGACGTGTTTGCAGACATTTCTCTTTCTAGTGGCGATGAAAGTGGTTTTTGTCGCTGTGTCATTCGCTTATATAAATGTAGGAAACTGGGACAATCCAATGAAAGTATTTACACAATTATATGGCGGAGTTGGGTTTTTTTGGTTGTTAGAATTCGGTTTTGCGGGGCAAAATATGGTCGTAGCTTACACGGTGTCAAGTTGGTATCATTCAAAGTAAGTGCGCCATCTACTGATCACTAGCAAACGTACTAACAATTTTTGTTACAGCGATAAATCGCGATTCAGTTCTTCAGCATCCATCAGAGAGGGCACCACTAACATTTTCTGCTATCATTTAGGTTCAATTGCAATGGGACCTATATTGCAGGTACTTATATTATTCGAAAAGCTATTTCAACTAGCAACACGACAATGTGCAAGGTTTTCGGATATTAATCAAACAATCGATTATATCAACCATAATAATTTGATTGAAGTTGGTAAGCTTGTTTTGTGAATTAGTGAGGTTAGAGTTGTCAACATTTGATTACAGCCTTGCACGGAAATGATTATATCTCGTCAGGACGTACACTAAAGCACAAATTGGAAGCAAAGAGCTTTGAAAATATCAAAGCGAGTGGTATCGCCAGGTTTCTGTTCGGTCAAGTGCGATTACTTGTGTTGCTCATTACGCTCACGTCCGGATATTTTATGCTGCGCGTGAGTATAGGTTTTTCCAAATGTGACTGTCAAAAATTTAAGTTTTACTTTTCAGGAAGATAATGGCTACTTCATTGTTTATACTCCGATCGGGTTCGCTTTGCTTTTCGGGTTGTTCTTCATTGACGTCCTTATTTCGGCATTTAAGGTGAGTTTCAGGAATTTCTGCTTAAAGGCAGGATTGCCAATTTTTGAGCGATGATTGAGGTGCGTTGTTCGTGTTTCAGGTGACGATTAGCACGATTTATATTTGTATGTGCTGCGATTTGACTGACAATAATGGTAAAGACAAGCCATACTACATGTCGAAGGAAATGTTGGAATTTTGTACAGCAAATGATGCGTTTACCGCAACACAGTAAAACAGCAAGTGCGATCATTAGTTGACGTTTCGAATTAAGGGTCAGCCATCTTGAATTTTTCTCAAGCAACAATCACCATTTTGGATTTGTATAATTCATTCAAACTAACTAACTTATAAACGATCTTTATTACAATTCGAAACATAAATTCATATAAATACAACAACGACTAAATAGAAGGCACATAACAATATTATTTTAGTTTTAATTTTTTTTATCTTGCATCCTTATCTATCATAATTATATCACTTAGTACGGAATGATTACCAAAAACAAAAGTTATATATGTACAGTAATTCTAGCAAGTAGTATGTATAGAAAACTACTTTATCGATCAAGTCAAGTCAAATTTTTGTACTTGTCACTAAGCGCAAAACGCAACCACTACGTTGACGTGATGTGAAAAACGGGTCCAATCCTCAGGAAAACGCGTCGCAAAATTGATCTTAATTCAGCTTTGAGATCGAAACACACTATCTCGCACAATTGGGGGTAATATCGCTTCACATGGACCGCAAACTGCAACAACAAAAAATTCATTTTCACGAAATTTTTTAACATTTTTATTTCGGTTTTTAAAGATTCTGATAAATATTTTTGTTTTGGAGAAGATAAGTAAATTTCGATATAATCGAGAAAACCGTTAATTGATTATTAAGGTTTAAAAATTAACTAATTTTTTTCGCCATCTATGCTCAGATACTTATTAAATTTTCAGTTATTGTGTCAAAATTCGTTTCCGAAAGTATGCCTACTAAATAATAGATGTCGCCCACAAATTTGGATAGTATTTGTGCTGCCATCTATGACGCAGTAGAAATAACTTTAATTTCAAACATGGAAGACCAAGTAAATTTTAACGCAGCCATATTGAACCAAGGCCAACTTGATTGCTTTTATTCTACCACCTTAAAATAATTAAAAAAAAAACTCACCCTACTATCGGCCATTTTCAACAACCTCGTCAACACCAACAACAACAACGACGTCCACGCCTCGCGATGCGCCTCACTCTGCAACTGCAAAAAGTACTCCAACGCCTCCTGACACACGACAATCAACTTCGCCTCAATCACCGGCCAATGCTTCTCGCGACTCTCATCGCCGTACATCTTGAACAAGATGCGCAACAAACACGCCAAACTCTGCGTCTCCTGCTTGAGCAAGTTCGGCTTGACTGCGCCGCGATATCCCGCCTTCCACAGCAAATTCCTTTGATCGTGATTCAAATTGAACGCTTTGGCAAACCGATGCGATTGCAACAAACACTCGCCGAGCTGCAACAAATGCGGCGAACTCAACAGGCGATACATGCCTTGCTCTTCGCGCTGCGACTCCGCCAAGTTACCGTTTCCCGTCATATCGGCCGCGGCAAGCGCCAACGTTTCCGCATCCTCTTTCCGCGAAGTCGCCGGATAGAACACGATATTATCGATCGTTTGAATCAATTCTAATTGGACCACACACTTGATCGCGAGACTTTCGAATAAAACCGCATCGCTACTACTACTACTACTATTAACATAATCCTGCCGCTTCAAGATGCCTTTAACATCGCCGTTCTGCTCAATCACCGCCGTAGTTTTCATCGACTCCGGCCGCCAACTCAACAACGCACTCGGAATCGTCGAATTGAAAATATCGAGCATACACTGACACGTCTTATCCCACGTGTCATCCGTAAACTTCAACCCGTTCGAGTTCACTAGATTTTCAAGACAGTTCGTACCGGATCGCGCCAATTGTTCGTTATCCTGCTGCACGCACCAATGCAACTGCGCATACAACTCGACCAGCAACAGCGGCCCCAACACATCGAAATACTGCGTAAACACATCGACAATTGCGTAGAGCGCATGATTGCACGTCGTCGTCATCCATTCCGCCTTCTCCGTGTGCTTTTCGGGCAACTTCATATTGTCGAAAATGCGAAACAGCACTTTGAACAAATCCTTCCACCAATGCGCGCGAAACGAATCCCCATACGTCTTGATTATTTCGAATAGGACTGTAAGTGCGCGCGTGCGCACATCCAACTTGCACCGATTCACCACGCAACTCAAGCTGAATAGAAGGGGAAACCAACCGCGCACCCAAACCCGGTCGTCTTCTGTCACCGTGACGTCAGTCTCCATACCGCCATGTTCCGCAAACAAATGCGGTGCTACACTCACACTGTACGCGCATGCGCGCACTAATCGAATGGCCTCCATACTGGTATCTGGAAAGCGGGCGTTGCACGCAAATTCTGACAGACATTTGACAGCATCTTGAAACGAATCGATCATTGCGTGGAATTGACGTTCGTACAGTTCAGTGATAATTTTGCCGGTCGTTTGAAACGCTAATTCGACGATGGCTTCTTCCTGATCGCCCGCCGCTAGATGAAAAACACTGAAAATGTTCTTCCAACCCGATTTGATGTTAGTGGCTTGCGAGTTGACCATTTGCGCGACACACCGCACCACCATATCGCGAATCGTCGCCGACACGTTGCGTTTCATGATGTGCTCGAACGGCCGCAGAAAGTCCTTCTGAAAGCGGAAATTGCTAAACTCGCCCTTTTCGATGAACTTCATCGAGAGCTGTCGCAGCGAGTCGACAGCGAAGAAGCAGATTTCCTCGTTCGGATTGCAACCGACTGTGTTGAAGTGTTCGCCGAGCACTTGCCAGATGCGCGACCATTGCAACCGAATGCGGCCCATGTTATAATACGAAATCTCGACGATTTTCTGCAGGGAGAACATGCGATGATGCGCGAGCTCGTCCAAACTCACCTGACACAACGCTTTCACGAACCCGACGATCGCATCGCCATCCAAGCGCGTGGACCCGGTGAAAATGCGATCGACCGCCACCACGACACTTTGACTGCTCGTCTGGCCGATGTGCTCCTTCGAACTGGGATCGGGCGGCTTGTGGCCGGGCCCCGATAGGAACTCGGGTCGCACGCCCGTGCCGATCAGTTGCGCCAATTCGAGTTGCGAGATGCACTTCAAGATGTCCAACCAACTGGGGCCGAGATAATTGCCGTCGCTATGCGCCACCATGATGAGCGTTTTAATCGTATCGATGTTTTTCGCTTTCATGTCCATAATGGGCGATGTGGCCGTTAAGAGGGTGAAGCGCGCAAGGGCCTGCACGTACGCATCGCGTTCGAGCGACATGTGGAAGATGCACGCGATGCGTATCGCGCATCGGATGCCGTCCAAACAAAGTGAGGCCACTTCGATATCGTCGCAGTCTTGCAAACCGACACTGAACGCGGCGAGAAACGAAGTCCATGCCATCTTGAACATCGGCCGCACGTGTTCTAAGTGTTTAGCGAGCGTAAAGGGCGCCTGGAAATGCGATACGGACTCCATTAAATTTTTAGCGGCGCTTGAAATCGCTTCCATCTCCATGTTGAAGAGAATTTTACGCCGTTTTTCGTTATTAATCTGCATTTTACCCGGTTTGTTGACTGTCGACTTCATTTTAATCTCATGTCCCGCGATTTCGTCGTAAATCTGCGATAAATACTCCTCGGGCACGTCTTTGCTTTCGCTACTACCGCGATTCAAGCGAATGTACTGCTCCTTCGTCATCTTATTCTTCACTTGCGGCGAATGCAAATCGGTCGTCAACATAATGATCGAGAAACCGAGCACGTACGCCGTATCGGCACTCGCGAACAGCCCGTTATTCGGGTTGCATTCGCAATAGCGACTCGCGAACTTCTCCATAAGTCGGTCGATTTTCTGCGCTTCGCCCGGCAATCGAAACCCGTCCAGGAAATGTCGCAACGCGGCCACGAAATCGAGCCCGACGAACTGCATCTGGTCGACGTACGTGTACATGACTTCGCGACACACTTCGTCGTTCTCGCCGAGGAAATCGCCGATGAAGGTTTTGTCCAAGCGATCGTCGCTGTGTAGGAACTTGGCCACTTCGTGTTTGTCCACGCCGAGCAAGCCTTGCTCTTGTAGGAACGCAATGCCTTTGCGCGCTTTGCGGTTGAACAACTCGATGCCCGTTTCCCACACTTCCTTTTGCTGTTTGAGCACTTCGAGCTGTTCGGGCGAGTCCGGGTTCTCTCGGTTATTCAAGCTTTCCGTGGAGTGGAGGCTGGTGGATGAGCCGCCGTGCGATTTTAAGGATACGGTGTCGTTAAGGGTCGATTGCAGGTTAGGGTTGACGTATAAATCTTTGCTCCACTCCACCATGCACTTTAGAATCGAGACGAGACACTCGAGGCCGCGGATTTTCATCGCTTTCTCTTGATTTGGCGAAGCACCCAGTTCCAAAGCGTGCCGCCCTTGCGCCACCTTAAACAAATCGTTAACAAGTCGCTCGAATAAGTTAGCGGCCGCCAAATCGCAGTCGTAGTTCACGTAAATGTCGACCACGCTTTGTGCGTCGCCGCAGATGCGCGTCAACGCTTGGATCACCATCCATTTGTGTTCGAACGACGAGTTGGACGTTTCCAGGATGTTCAGAAAGATTTCCTTGAAGAACACCTCGATTTGCATCTTCAGATGCATTTTAAAGTTGCTTAGCAACGCCAAGAAAATGGCCAATGACAGTTCGAACACTTTCGGGATGGAACTGACGCCATTTTTCGACAAGGCGACACATAAATATTGTTTGATAGCAGTAATAAACATTTCGTTCGATCGAAAAACGGGGCCAGCGTTTTGCAAGATCGATAGCAGCAGTTGGAGCGAAAGCACTTTCGAGCGGAGCTCGTGCGACTTCGGGTCGGGCGTGCCTTCAGGCAGCGGTTTCATTGACAGCTTGCATAATGCACGAAATACCAGAAAAGCGTCTTTTTGCAAAATATGCGTGAACTTGGCTGTGACGGCCGAGTCGTTTTCGCTATGAGTGTCCATGCTTTCTTGCGAAGGAATCCTAAAAAGCAAAAATTAATCAACTGAATAGGCAACCAGCAATACATGGTCAGGTTGCTAAACAAATAAGTCGCATAACCTACAAATAGGCAACCAGCAATACAATGTCAGGTTGCCAGGTGACAGTCACATAACCTACAAATAGGCAACCAGTCATTATATTTCCAATAAGCAACAAATTACCCATTTGTAATAAAAAAAACAAAGATAAATACCTTGTAATCGAAGACGTAACACTTCCGTCCCGTTCAATCGAATTACTATCATTAACGTCGACCTCCAGGAAAACATTCTCGATAACGCCACTTAAAATATCGCTAACCACTTCGTTGCTGCTACATTCCTCGTTCGCGTCCACTTTTGCGTCGCCCCCATCTATTTGCAACTCGGCTTGCACTTCCGCTTCAAGCGCCTGATTTTCCATCCGTGTGAAAATGACGTTCAGCATTTGCGTTAAGGTCGCCCTCGCTGTGGTTTGATTGACTAGGTTTTTGCTGGCGAGGAAAATGTTGTAGCATGTCCGGACCGCCATCAAGACGGTGCCTTCGTGCACTTCGACATGTTGACTGGTCACGACTGTCAGTAGGGCTTTGATGATTTGTAGTTGGACACCTTCATCGGTTTGCGGACCAGTGAAACACAGGCAGATCGTTTCGACAATGCGGTCGATCAGCAATTTGCCGGGCGTTGTCGAATCGGGCACGTTGGCCGTCAAATGCCCATAGGCGATGAGTTTTTGCAGGCAATCCAACGCGGTAACGACGATGCGGGACGATTTGCTTTGACATGCCAGTTCGAAAGGCAAGAAACATTTTTCGGTGGTGAGTGCATTCACTTCGCCGCTTTTGGGTAACGGCAAAGCGTCGGAGATTTTCTCCTCGCCATTTTCCGGTTCGCTCGTTTCCTTTTTGATTTGTTCTGGAATTGATTAAAGTGTAAATGCAGCGTTGCAGTTAATTTGCACGTCACTTACCTAAAGCAACTTCACATGCTCGCTTCAATTGCGAATGGTACGATCGCTTGATTTCCTTGTCGTTCAGGATTTTTTCCAACGCTCTTTGTATAAACATTTCTTTCGTTTTCAGGTTTGATTGCATCTTCTCGAATCCCGTCGACTAACAGTTGAACAGTTTCGCGATCATTATTTGTGACGTGTATCGATGCGGAATAAATTAGTAGTTTACTTTTAACGGTTTGCTGACATTTGCACTTTCTTTTTTCGGGTTGTTTTAATTATCTTGACACGGAGGAGATTAAAATTTTGTACACGTTAACGTAATTTTAGGTGGAAAATGTTTATAAATTGGGTAACTTTCTGTCAAAGTTGACATGACATGTCACCAAGTCTGGGGGATTTTAGGTTTGTGGTTTGTCAAGTTTGTGAGGTTTCTTTTATATAATTATTAAAATTGCAGATTATGTTAATTATAGGTTGCTAATTAATTCTAGTAATTTAAAATTGATTGTATTATTAAATTATAATGCATTGTTTTGCATTTTGTGGCGGGGAGTTTCCTGTTGGTTATGTTGGTACCGCGTATAAATGGCTGACTAATATTGTAAGATAAAATCATACTATTTAAATAATTACCATTAAAGTAATTAGTATTTAAAATTAACATTAATAAACAAAAATAATTAGTAATACTAATTAAATAAAAGTGCGTCTTAATAATTTCCAGTTATTTTTGGTTTGTCAAGTTGATTGCAGGTGCACAAATAGTGACAGATGACTTTCGAAAAGTTTAGAAATGTATTTCAAACAATAATTAAAAATTAAATATTTTAATAAACTATTAAACATTAGTGAGACTACGAGCAGACGAAATTCGACTGCGCGGCGCTGAAACTGGACGGTTTGCTTTCTCTAATCTAATGCTGCGATCTACGGAAATCATCGCCATTTGTTCCCGAATTGGCAAAGCGAAGAAAATATCGTGGAAGGCAAAACAAGCTGCTGAGATCTACAAATTAACCATGTAAGTACTTAATTGCTAAACATAAAAATGCGAACCTGTTGAATTAGTCGCCGATGCAAGTCGACATCGGCTTGGTCAATATTATCTGCTTGGTGCAGTTCCAAGGCACACATTAAGGCATTTTTAATTGTATCGATCAATGCTTGAACGCGTTCGGTTTTTAATAAGCGGCGCACCAAATAGCCACGAACGTGAGCACCAATTACGCTCGCGGCCCATTCCTAAAATCGCGAAATCAAATTAATCGAAACGATGTTAGTTGATTAATTTACCGCATTAGGAAAACGGGACTCATCCTCCTCCTCATCTTCCAAATCGATGAGTTTCATGGTCGGCGTGTTCGGACTAAGCGTGAAATACAACGATTGACTCGACACCGAAACGACACTCGCTTCCTCCTTCACGCCAACACTCAACGGCTCAACACTCGACTGCTTCTTCGAAATAAACGTCACCTCATGCGGCATCGCATTGGAATCATTCAAAATATCCTGCTTCAACTTTTCGAACGTCTCGAACCGTTTTATCTGCTCTTGCTTCTGTTTGCGCATCACCTCGACAATTTGCGACGAATAATGATCGGGAATATTTTGCAAGACTTTCATCAACTCCGCATCGATTTCCACCCCATCATCTTGCGTTTGAAAATCGCTCTCGAAATTGACAGTTAACTGTTCGACCGTTACGTCAGTTTGCAGGACTTGTTTCTCTTTTTCCATGTGAGCGAGCAGCATGGGGCTTGGCGTGTCGAGAATGTACGAGTTGCTGCGGATGAGGCGCGGCGTTTCGAGAACGGTGACGCCGGACGAGTCGTATTGCGACACGTCGATGGTTTGCTGGGTTAGGTTAGCGGGGCTGATTTGCAATGCGTCGAGGTGACTATGCTTGGAATCGGGCTCGTCGTCGGACGAACTCGGCATTAACTGTGGGATGCTGAGGAGTTCAAGGAGGTTGTCTTGTAAGTATTTGCGGCTTTTTAGTTTTCGTTCGATTTCTATGGCTTGTTGTTTGATGGTTTGCAGTTCGATGCGTTTCTCGGCTGTAAGCTGTAACGTGCGGTTTTTGTTAGAGGTTGTTTGATTTTGATTGTAGGTACTTACAAGCGGTGGTAGTATAGGTTGGCCGTTTAGTTTGATGCATGATATGTATGGGTTTTTTGATTGTTCGCACATTTTTGGTGGAGCTGGAGGTTGTTTGAAAATTTTTGTTTTGATTGCATTTTTGTTTGACGTCTGTCAAATGGTGGCTTGCATTAGTTCGAATTTGCATTGGATCGAATTTTATTTTATTGTTATTTTAATTAATAGTAACGATTAATAACTGATTTCTATTGCTAATTGTTAAGTAATATTGTAATTTTAACATGTCGCTATTTTTATTTAAATGCATTTTTGCTAAGTTGACTTTGTTCGTTTAGGAACTTTTTTGCATTAGGTTGGCAGCGCCCCACTTTTAATTTGAGAGTTTGACTAGGTCAAAAACAATAACATTGCAATAATGCAACATATTGCACCAAAAAACTATAAGATTAAATCATACGTAATAAATTGCGTTCGGACCGCACTTAGAAAGTAAGCCAATTAAATTCAGATAAAATCAATTATCTGACGACTGGCACGTGCCCCATTTACTCACACCCTCATACTATAGTCCGTGCAACATAACCACAAATTTAAAATAAATTCAACAAAATTGAAACCATTCCAACTTAAATTGATTCGAAACTTTACAAATTAGCTTTACATAATTAGATCAATCATAATAATAAAGAATCATTAATTTTGTGTTTATTTCTAGCGTTCACTTCGGATTCGGAACAGAGTATAGCTGACATTCCTTCAACCGACAACCAATCGCAATGCACTAAACTGGGCAAAAGTGGAGGAAAGACAGATGCAGAGGTCACCTTGACATCTGATCTGTAATTTGAATTTGCACAGTGCATCGAAAACTCAAGTAGGCTATCCTCATATTTTGAATCAAAATTCTTCTGACTGACAGTTTCGTCGAGTGAAAAAAATGTCAGAAAAATCGGGCGCTAAGTTTATAGAGCGCGGTGCTCACAAAGGTAAAGGCATCGCCGTATTTACAAGCGGCGGCGATTCACAGGTGAGCCAAAATAATTAACTAATTTAAATACTATAAATAATGATTGTAGGGAATGAACGCGGCCGTGCGCGCAGTGGTCCGAATGGGAATCTATTTAGGCTGCAAAGTGCACTTCATCAAAGAGGGTTACCAAGGAATGGTGGACGGCGGCGACAATATCGTGGAGGCGAATTGGTCGGCCGTCAGTTCGATCATCCACAAAGGTGGCACCATCATCGGTTCGGCTCGTTGCCAGGATTTCCGTGAGAAAGCGGGTCGCTTGAAAGCGGCGAAGAATCTGATCGAACGCGGTATAACGAATTTGGTGGTGATTGGCGGCGATGGTAGTTTGACGGGTGCGGATTTGTTCAAGCAGGAATGGTCGGTGCTGTTGGACGAGTTGCTGAAAACCGAGCAGATTACGGCGGAGCAGCGCGAGAAGTACAAGTGTCTGAAAATAGCGGGATTGGTCGGTTCGATTGATAACGATTTCTGTGGGACGGATATGACGATTGGCACTGATAGCGCTTTGCATAGGTAGTTTATTTTTATTAATGTTAATTGAGGTTAATGGATGTTTGTTATTGTAGGATAATTGAAGCAATTGACGCGATTGTGAGTACGGCGTACTCGCACCAGCGCACTTTTATTATGGAGGTGATGGGCCGTCATTGTGGGTAAGTAGGCAACTGTAATGTCGTTCGTACAGGAATCTGCAGTGTTGTCTACTCGTTTTTTAACAGTGCGGTTTGATCGAATTTTCTAGGTATTTAGCGATTGTTGCAGCGTTGACTAGTGAGGCGGATTATGTTTTTGTACCGGAATCACCACCACCGGTCGATTGGCAAGAGCGCCTTTGTAATAAGTTAGAGCAGGTTAGACTTTGGGGTGGTTTTTTCTCCTCTTACGGTTGGTAGCACTTAGTACTAATATGGAAATCATTTGTATTGTTTTGAGTGTACATATAGTAGACAACACGGTATATTTCATTGAATGCGGTCTTAACTAGACTAATATAGGATGTAGATTGAAGAATGACTAAACGTTTCTAGTTATTTAGCACTAGTTGCTGGATTGACGGGTGAAGCCGATTACGTTTTTATACCGGAAGATCCGGCACATGCCGATTGGCAAGATCGACTCTGTAACAAACTAATTCAGGTATTTTACATCATCTTTCGTTGATTTTGCATGATTTCGATGCCAGAAATGCGTCTAGTAGCTTTTGCTTTCAGCCATCTTTGATTTTCATGACAGATAAAAATAAAAGTCACTAGATTGGTTTATCTAGTGATCTTTATTTTAAATTAAATTAAATGCACTTTAATTATTGCTTTCTAATATAATTATATTAAAATCTAATTAATTTTGAGCTATAATGATATAAGTTTAAGCAACATTGCAAATAAAATTCTATAAATTGCTTCAATGTATGAAAAAAAAAGTCCCTAACCTCAAGTGTCAAAAGTGTCAAAACCACTTTCTCAGTTTTACGCAATAATTTTAATAATCGCTTATTAATACAATTGCTAACTTATATAATTAACTAATTAAATGATAATTGCAAAAGAAAAAGTGCCTGAACGCAACTCTGGTGACATTTTCGGTTTTTTTTTTGCAACTAACCAAACATAACCTAAAAAATTAGATTGCATTAAATAAGTTTGTAATCAACAGGAACGTCATGCGGGCCAAAGATTGAACATAATAATAGTGTCAGAAGGTGCAATTGATGTGCACGGGCAGCCGATTACAGCCGAACAAATTCGAAAAGTGGTTGTCGACAATTTGCAGCAAGATGCAAGAATCACCGTTTTGGGACATGTGCAACGCGGTGGCAATCCATCGGCTTTCGATCGAGTTTTGGTAAGTTTTAATTTGGTTTCGATTACAATATCTGAATTTGCGAATAATGTAGGGTTCCAGAATGGGAGCGGAAGCGGTGATGGCGTTGATGGAGGCCGATGAAAATACGGAGCCGTGCGTCATTTCGCTCGATGGCAATCAAGCGGTGCGTTTGCCGCTGATGGAATGTGTGGCCCAAACGAAAGCAGTGTCGCAGGTTCGATTTAATTTTGACTGTTTTGAGGGATTGCGGTTCTTATTTGGGATTTGTAGGCGATGGCTGATAAGCAGTGGGATAAAGCGGTACAACTTCGCGGTAAATCGTTCACTCGCAATTTGGATACGTATAAGTTGCTCACTCGATTGAAGCCACCCAAGGATGCGTTTGATGAGAGTGGTCATGGAAAAGTAAGTTTCTGGTTGAGATTGGTGCTTTTTAGTAGTAGGTTTTAATGATTGGCTTTGTTTATATTATCGATTGAAGTCAGAGCAACAAAGTCAGCTTCGATTATCTCAGGTATTTGGTAGTTATTAACAACAGTTGGTAGTACTGCATTTACTACTGATTGCAGAAAAAAGTAGTACAAGCAAATGTAAGTTCGGGAATATGATAATAGGTGGCGCATATCTGAAATCTTTGGAAATGAGTATGCAACCAAATATACAACGTGTACTACTTTTTTCTGCAATTATTTGGTTTTTTGTTTTTTTGTTACTCTATTAATATTATACAGTGAGTCTAAACAAAAATTCATTGAATTTAATTTTAGTTAAAAAAAATGTTTTTTTTTTAGCTTTTTTAATTTTAAAATGTCTGCTTTATTTAAATTTACTAAAATTATCTTAATTCTCAAAGGTTACATTTTTATCATAACCTCAAAATTATTTTGTAAAATCCGTCACTTTTGAGCCGACTATACACCAATGAAAATAAGTATGCGACTGAATATACACCTTGTAGAAGTTGTATTTTCAATCGTTTTTTCGTAAAATTTGGCAAGTTCTTTGATGACTTTTTTTAGACACATTAAAAAATCGTAGTTAAATACTAACATTTAATTTTGTTTTTATCATTAGAGAGATACAATGTGGGGTTCGGTGAGTATAATTAATTATTGTAATGTGCTTGTAAAAAGCGTTAAAGTATGCTGTCAAACAAATAAAAAATGGCGTCGAAATTCCACCATTTTTATGACGTAACCGAAGTGAAGTTAGTCCTGACGCCATTTTTTTACAGTGACGTATTCTTCAAAACTCTGTTTCTGCATTATTTATGTTCTACGCTTTTAATGTCGCTCTTAATTAAAAAACAATTAGTAAATATTGCAATTGTCAATTTTTAGGAAGGTTACACGATGGCAGTGATGCATATCGGCGCACCCGCTTGCGGCATGAACGCCGCAGTGCGTTCGTTTGTGCGCAACTGCATTTATCGCGGCGACACCGTGCTCGGAGTGCACGATGGAGTTGAAGGCCTAATTGCCGGGAATATCAAGCATATGGGTTGGTCGGATGTGACTGGTTGGGTGTCGACTGGTGGCGCCTATTTGGGCACAAAGCGCACATTACCCGGCAATCGAAAAGGATTGGTCGCTAGTCGATTGAAGGAGTTTGGCATTCAAGCTATTTTGATTATTGGTGGCTTTGAGGTTGGATTTTAGTACTAGTAGAAATTGTTTTTGACAATTTTGTTGTAGGCTTATCAAGCCGCTTTGCAAATGTCGGAAGCGCGTGACGAGCATGTGGAGTTTAAAATCCCGATTCTGGTGATTCCGAGCACGATTAGTAACAATGTACCTGGCACGGAGTTTTCGTTGGGTTGCGATACAGCGTTGAATGAGATTACGGAGATTTGCGATCGCATTCGGCAGTCGGCGCAAGGCACGAAGCGGCGCGTGTTTGTTATTGAGACGATGGGCGGCTATTGTGGATATTTGGCAACGCTTGCAGGTCAGTGGGAGAATTTTGAACTAAAATTCGAACAATTTCAAAATGGCTTTGGAGCTAACTTCACAAGTCATCATTGACGCCATTTTGCTTTTTTAGTTTGACAGCTCTGACAAGTCAATTTTTTGTAGGTTTGGCAGGTGGCGCTGACGCTGCCTACATTTACGAAGAGAAATTCACCATTAAAGACCTACAAGAAGACGTGTACCATATGGCGACGAAAATGTCCGAGGGTGTGCAACGCGGATTGATTCTGCGCAATGAAAAAGCTTCCGATAATTATAATACAGATTTTATTTTCCGCTTATATTCGGAGGAAGGCAAAGGTTTGTTTAGTGCCAGATCGAACGTTTTAGGGCATATGCAGCAAGGTGGCTCGCCGACGCCATTTGACCGAAATTTAGGCACCAAAATGGCGGCTAAAGCGGTTGATTGGATTGTTTGCCAGTTGAAGAGCAACACGGATGCGAATGGCGCTATTAATTGTAGCGATCCAAGTACTGCGTGTTTGTTAGGAGTGCGCAAGCGCTCGTATCAATGCACGCCACTGGCGGAGTTGAAGGAGGAGACGAATTTTGAGTGAGTTTTTGCTTTGGGGAGTTTAGTTTCTTTAAGTTGGTATATTGATTGGTTGCAGACAGCGTATTCCGAAAGAGCAGTGGTGGTTGAAGTTACGTCCGCTGTTGCGCATTTTGGCCAAGCACGATTCGACGTACGAGGAGGAAGGCATGTATATGACGATTGAGGATCGTAGTAATATTGTTGATGCTCTGATTTGAGTTGATTTTCAGTAGAGCGCTTTATTTATACAATGCAAATTTAGATTTAGGTTAATTAAATTGAATGCTGTGCAATATTGCGCGCTGTCATTTTAAACCTATCTAATAATCCTAAAAATAACAAATTATTAATTAACATTTGACATTTGTGGTTGGTAAAACAGATATCTAGATATTTTTTATCAAAATGAAATGTCAAATGTTTTAATTGGTGGAGCTTTGACGAACACGTGACTTAAAATGGCGTCGATTTGTATTTTCGATTACGTCATCATATCGACGCCATATTGGATTTTGTAGTTTGACAGCCTACTTCAAAGCTCCATTTAATTAAATTAATTTTTCTAATTTTGGCATGTAAAATGTGACTTTTCAAAATCGATTGTAGTTGGCAAACGGCACATTTTACGCAACTGGTGATGTAATGAAAAATATTTCACAACTGGTGATGAAAAGTTCCGAATAAAGCCTACTTGTTTTGATAAAATTCACTAAATTATTAATATCATAAGTTTAAAAAACTCTTTTTTGAGAAGGTTCTTGTAAAAATTAGAAAAAATCTTGTATGCAACATGTTAGGAAATGCTATTTTGTGTAACTCGCGTTATTTTGCAGAACTCGCTGCGCTCGTCCCGCAGAAATCCGCTCGTTACACAAAAAAATGCATTTCCTAACTGGTTGCATAAATAGCTATTACCTAATTGAATCCTAACTAATAATCCTTGAATATTCCAGCCACCTATAAAATCCTAGACGAACTAAGAAATAAGCACGAGTATAAGCGGTATGAAATCGTCGAGTATCGAGCTGATTGGTTGGCGAGCAAATTAGCAAGACCGCTTAGCGATAAACGTTATTCGGCTGCTTATTTACCATTAGAAACGGTACCAGAAATAAACGATAAATAAAATAATCGAAACATTTTAATGGCGATCGAAATTCAAGATGGCAAATGTGCCAACATGATCGATTAAGTGCCGACTAGAATTAATCAAATTAAGAACGTCATATCTTTACTGTATAAATTAATTATATTAATACAGCAAATTATTAAAATTTGAATCCATAAGACTCATTTGTGACGTTTAAACTTGGTGCGCGTGTCAGGTGCACCAACCTAAAATCGACGAAAGTGTGGTTAGGTTGAATGTTGTGAAAGTGCATGTGCACAGTTTCAAATCTAAACAAAACATTCATTCGTGTTCAATTAATTAAACGAGAATGTCTGAGTCAGCAAGTAAAGATTCAACTGCGACTAAAGCACCTATGGTGTATATTTGTGGCGGTGAGTATTGCTTTGCCATTTCATCATCATGTTTTATTTACAATTTATTTGTAGAATGCCATAACGAAAACGAAATCCGGCCGAGGGATCCAATTCGTTGCCGCGAATGCGGCTATCGTATCATGTACAAGAAGCGCACCAAAAGATGTATCCTTTTCATTAATTAGTTTGATTAGTAGTTTAGTTTGATTGAAAATGCGATTTTTCTTAACCAATTTCTTCAGTGGTCGTGTTCGACGCGCGATGACTGCAAATTAATTAAGTACTTAGCCATGTAACCGCGAAATAAAGCAAAATTGTGAGCTCCACCTGATTTATGTTTAGTAGAAACCCGAAATGATTGATTTTCCCACCGCCGTGGCTTTGTTTGCGAATTTTGTCAAGGTTATTGCGCAAGGGCAGAGAGTTTGACCACTTTCTGCTCCATTCAAGGTCGACTCGTGCCGTCGCCGCAATCAATAATTTCAAATCACCCACCCGGCCAGCCAATATTCCCATCGAAAAGCCGACCGACAGTCGAAATCGGCGATTTGCCGGCATTTTCATTGCAATTCGCCAACCGAATCTCGCGAATTTCGTTGGGAAAGTCGCATAAAGGCGAGTTTTGGGCAAATGGACTGAACGCAACATGGTGCTGCGCAGGCGCACAACGAGCACCATTGAATTTATTCCAACTAGACATCGAGGGTATCCAAAACACACACACACCAGTTTCCATTGAATTTTGTGCGAGTTGAAAAAGTGACGAAAATAGTGACCGCAAAACGTTCGGATGCTATGATTGTTGGTGGCATTGGTCGTGTGAATTGTTTGTTGACCATTTTGCAATGTTTCCCTATCTGTCACTTCTGGATAATTGAGATTATCAATCGAGGTACGTACAATTTGTTTGCGACACTAATGAATGTTGATGATGGCAAACGCCGGGGTTCGATTTGACGAAACAAATGGGGCGATGGCGATGTGTGCGAATCGCCATTTCGCACGTTGATTTGTTTTGGTCAGGTTGCGAGCGGGTTTTTTTTTATTTCATTTTCCGGATGGGTGCAAGGGGCAGCAGGTAGAAAAGTGCGTGGTGCACGACCATCATTGTTCTTTTGTTTTTTTTTGTTTGCATAGGTTCCAGTCAGTCATTTGCACGGGTTTCTCTTTCTTGCAATGCAATGTTTGATTAGTGCGGCGATAACGAAGATAAAAATGGGACAGGCACGGATTCAGCCGAAATGCATTCGCTAATTTAATGTAATTACTAGCTACGCTTTTTGAATTATAATCGAATTTTTTATTTGTCTAGCCTTTGACCTTGTCAAGGTTATTTTTATAGGTTAATTAAATGTCAATTCCTAGACATATTTGTCTAGACGGCCATAATTGGGTTCTATCACTACCAACCTAACATAATGACCACAAAAATTTCTAAAAAATATTTCTTTGAATTGCAGAATAATCATGTCCGCCGAGACGGAACTCACAATGCAGCCAGGTATTCCGCAGCTGCTACCTGACATAACGGCATTGAGTCTAATTGGGCACAGGTCGCAAGGAGTTAATCCGCATCTGTCCCATCATCCCACAATGCAGCAATCTAGTGGTGGTATGTATTGCTGGTTGCATCTTGCAATATTATTTTAGCTTAATTTGAATAATACGTAGGTCGTAGCTAACTCGCGAAGAAAATTCCATTCTAACCACTTTTCTAATATAATTACGTTGCATGATGCACGCTTTACTTGGAAATCCACTTGCAGTCATGACTCATTAATTTAAATTATTTTTTTTTGTAAAACGAACGGCTTGAAATTGGAGCGTCACTTTAGACACCAACTATTCATAAAATCAAAAACGCTTATAATTTATTAAAATCGGAGTAGTATTCGCAAGAAAAGTGTAATCAAAACTATAAAACAGCACCGCTATAATTAGAATTCACTTTAAACGGCATTTAAAGTTCGGTGTTCGACGAGGACGGAGCGAGTGGAGGGCATGTCTGCTTGGCGAGCGTGCGCGTCGATGACGTCACACAATCCACCATTGCAAATGTCTGCCCTATCTTTGTAACTAGAGACAATTTTCTACGATTAAATAGTGGTGTGTTGTGTGTGCTTGTGTGTTTTAACTGAATAAATCGAAGATGTTCCCAGGATCTGGGGGCCGTAAGTACACGAAAAAATCAGCTCAAAAATCGGGCAAAACAAACGCTGAAAAATTCAAACCGTTTTTCATCCACGATTTGTGTGGTTACGCTTTTCTTTCTTCTTTGCAATTTTTGTAAACTGGCTTTAAATTGCCTGGTTTTAATGCATGCTACTATTTGGTACCTTTGGCCAGAGTTTCGGGACGTTTAACCTAAACGGGAGACTTGGCAGCGAGAGGTTAATTTTCAGTTAGTTTGTTTGTTTAGAAATAAGGTCAAATGCGTTTCCGTGTTTTCGTGGTGCTGCTCATTTTTCGGGGCTCTCATGCTCTAGGTCAAGTTGTATTTATCGGGAAATTAATGGGTTTCGTTGACTTTGGTTTGCTTCAAGCCTGGATGAATTGTAAATTCTATTAATACGACCACTGCCTTTGTTTGTTTGTTATCAGGGCGATTATCTAATTATTTACGATTGAAAAAATGAGTAGTGTCGCGATTTTTTCGTTTCGATTCGCAAAATGCAGAGCGAATTATTTCAGGTGGGTTCGTTGACCTCTTGGCTGCAAGTCTGCAAGCCCAGACTGGCCTTATTGATTTGATCTCATTTCGTTTCGCTGTATTTTTGTTTATGAATTTTTGTTTTGTCAACAAACCAAAATTAGTGTTAATTATGCTCGTTTGGTATTTAATCGGTCGATGCAACGTATTTTTCAATATGAAATTAACTGACATTTGAATTTAATGAATGATTTATTAGTGACATTTTTGGTTAGTGGGTTGGCACTTTGGAATTTTGATTGAAAATAGTTTATTATTCGAAATATTATTTTGTTAACAAAACGATAATTAGAATTAATTATTAAGGATATTTAGTCGGTTTAATGTATTTTTTTAAATATTAAATAATTTATTTTTGAATTTCATCCGTTTGGGGATATTTTGGGTTATTAAGTTATTTTACGACCATCTTGGATTGAGTGACAGTTAATAAAATAGATTTCTGTCGCCATTGCAAATAATTTGACAATCAAATTTGTTTTGCTACAAACATTACGATTAGTTAATTAAATAAACAATCGCGATGGTTAAAATCGCGTCCAGAAACACAAAACTAAAACGCGCAATCGTGTTGCAGAATCGTGGCAGACCAGCCCTCCTCGACAGACAGCTAGTCCCACAACACAAACCACATTTCCCGACCCGTTGTCTGGTAAGCTCTACAATTCTAACACTCACTCACAAACTAATCGGAATTCTCTTAGCGGGTGCTTCGGGAACGCCATTAGGAACCACTAGTACCGCGGTCGCGCTACCAGGCGCCGCTGCCGGCGCACTAGCAACCGTAGCGCCACCCACCGACACACCAGTGTTCCAATGTCCGCGCCGACCGAACTTGGGTCGGGAAGGTCGACCGATCGGCCTCAAAGCCAACCATTTCCAAATTTCCATGCCCCGCGGCTTCGTACATCACTACGACGTGAACATTCAACCGGACAAATGTCCGCGCAAAGTCAATCGCGAAATTATCGAAACCATGGTACACGCGTACACGAAAATCTTCGGCAGTTTGAAGCCGGTGTTCGATGGGCGCAACAATTTGTACACCAGGGATCCGTTGCCGATCGGCAATGCGCGCGAAGAACTAGAAGTAACGCTTCCGGGCGAAGGGAAAGATCGACTGTTCCGCGTGAGCATCAAATGGGTGGCGCAAGTGTCGCTCTATGGATTGGAGGAGGCACTTGAGGGACGTACACGGCAAATTCCGTACGAGGCGATTTTGGCATTGGATGTCGTCATGCGACATTTGCCGTCGATGAGTTACACGCCAGTGGGCCGCAGCTTTTTCAGCAGTCCCGAGGGATATTATCATCCGCTGGGTGGCGGGCGTGAGGTGTGGTTTGGGTTCCATCAGTCGGTCAGGCCGAGTCAGTGGAAGATGATGCTGAATATTGATGGTAGGTGTATTGCTGGTTGCATACTTTCGGGTGTCATTATATTTTTGTGGGGTTTTAGTGTCGGCGACGGCTTTTTACAAGGCGCAGCCTGTGATAGAGTTCATGTGCGAAGTGCTGGACATCAGAGATATTAACGAGCAACGCAAACCGTTGACGGACAGTCAGCGCGTGAAGTTCACGAAGGAGATCAAAGGGTTGAAGATTGAAATTACACATTGTGGCGCGATGCGCCGGAAGTATAGGGTTTGCAATGTGACGAGGCGGCCCGCGCAGATGCAATCGTTCCCGTTGCAATTGGAGAACGGGCAGACGGTCGAGTGTACCGTGGCCAAGTATTTCTTGGATAAGTATAAGATGAAGTTGCGCTATCCGCATTTGCCGTGCCTTCAAGTCGGACAGGAACACAAACACACTTATTTGCCGTTGGAGGTTTGTAATATTGTGGCGGGGCAGAGGTGTATCAAGAAGTTGACGGATATGCAGACGTCCACGATGATCAAGGCGACTGCAAGGTAATATTTGGTTGCAAACTTTTAAGGTTAGGTTAATGATTTATGGGTTTTCAGGTCGGCGCCCGATCGCGAACGCGAAATCAACAACTTAGTGCGCCGTGCCGACTTTAATAACGATGCCTACGTGCAGGAATTCGGTCTGACAATCAGCAACAACATGATGGAAGTGCGCGGGCGCGTGTTGCCGCCGCCCAAGCTGCAATATGGTGGTAGAGTGGCGTCTCTCAGCGGACAGGTGGGCTGGCACGTTAGTTTCCAGTTGTATTTGTATTTTATAATTTGAAACTAGTTGCACCAATCGTAGAATTTTAAGTTCAAGTCAATTTTTCGGTAGAATTCTGTTGGTAGTTCAATGTTAAACTAGATTTGATGTTTGTTGAGTTGTTGATGAGATGTTTGAAGGTTTTGTTGCGATTTTCAGAGCAAACAGCAAGCCTTACCCAATCAGGGCGTGTGGGATATGCGGGGCAAGCAGTTTTTCACCGGAGTGGAAATCCGCGTGTGGGCGATTGCGTGTTTTGCGCCGCAGCGAACTGTCCGTGAAGATGCGCTCAGGTTTGTTTTTTGTTTGAAATTGATGAAATGTATCTAATTATTTTGAGTTGGTTTTCAGAAATTTCACTCAACAACTCCAAAAGATCTCAAACGATGCCGGTATGCCGATTATTGGGCAGCCGTGCTTCTGCAAGTATGCGACGGGCCCTGATCAAGTCGAGCCGATGTTCCGCTATTTGAAGTCGACGTTCGCATCGTTGCAGCTGGTTGTTGTGGTTTTGCCTGGTAAAACGCCCGTGTACGGTAAGAAATACTTATTTTTATGACTTTGCTAAATAATTTTTAGGTTATGTCAAAATCTAACCTTTACAATTTTTGTTGTTGTCTTTTTGGTATAAATTTTTGTTGCAATATCACGTATAGTCAGTTTATCTTGCAGTTTTGAAACAATAACACTTTTTTTTATCTTCTGAAAGCGTAATTTTTGATATTGAAATGTCAAACATTAATTTGACACTAACTTTGTGCCATTGTTACCAACAAAAAAACTATAAATATATATACAATTTTGTTTTTGTATTGAAATGTATTGCCATCTGTTGCATTATTTCGAAAATAATTGCAAATGAAAATGGCGGCGCGAAATTCAAATATGTCATTGAACATATCACGTGTTGGACTTAATTTATGTTGTTTTTGTGTTTTGCAGCGGAAGTGAAGAGGGTAGGCGACACAGTATTAGGAATGGCCACCCAATGTGTTCAAGCGAAGAACGTCAACAAAACTTCACCACAAACACTGTCGAATTTATGCCTGAAAATTAATGTTAAATTGGGTGGGATTAATAGCATTCTGGTGCCATCTATAAGACCAAAGGTAATTTTTCATAAATGTGTTTTACTTAGGGAAGGGGAGGTGGGGGAAGTTGGTAAGGAAAGATTGATTTTTATTAATGCACCTTTATTACGCACTTCCAATTGGGTGCCATGTATGCATCTGGATATACTTTTTTAGAACTCTAGTGAGATTTTATTGAGCATTGTAACTTTTTTTTAATTTTTGAATTTTGTGTTATTTTTTTTCTTTTAAAGTAAAAAAAACATATTTTTGTAAGATATGAGCAAAGTAGGGTTAGGTTAGGAAATTTAATTTTCGTCTGTTTAAATGCAGCTTTAAAGGTCACGTGATTTAGCATTTTTTGGTTAAGAAACTAACTTCATTTTGTTAACACAAATGTGCTTTTTATTTTTGCCGTGGTTCATAATGAAGGGTTGTTGCAACCAAACACCAGTATGTTTGGTTGCATAACTATCTACAACCGTTCATTACGAACCACGGCAAAAATAAAGAGCACTTATTTAAAAGTCTAAATATAGTCGTACCAGCATAAATATTAGATATAAGATATTTAAAATATATTTTTGTATGTAAATTGTTGAAGGACGCCATTGATTTGTAATAAACAATGGAATTGATAAAAAATGATAAAATTCATTAATTGTGCATCATAAGTCAATTTAGTATTGTTACACACATGTAATTTTTTTATTGTAGTTGATAATACGGAATGATTGATAATATTTATTAATTGGTAATTATTATTAATTTTAGGCGGCTATGATTAATTAGTTTGTCACTCAATGTTAAATTTCTAGATGGCAACACTTGCAATGTATTGGAATTTTCAAACTTTTTGTTTGAAAATTCCAATAGTTAAAAAGTTTGTTTACATAAATAAAACACGTGACGCCATCTAGAAACTTAGAGACAATTGAAAATGCATTCGATGCACTTGACAGTTAACATTAACCTAAAAAAATTTAAACTTCAAACATCAATTCTCGTTAGTAAACAAACCTATTTCCGCATAGATATTCAACGAGCCCGTAATATTCCTGGGCGCTGACGTAACTCATCCACCAGCCGGCGACAACAAGAAACCATCAATCGCCGCAGTGGTCGGCTCCATGGACGCCCATCCATCGCGCTACGCAGCCACCGTACGCGTGCAACAACACCGCCAGGAGATCATCCAAGAGCTCAGTTCAATGGTGCGCGAATTGCTGATCATGTTCTACAAATCGACCGGCGGTTACAAGCCGCATCGTATCATTTTGTACCGCGACGGGGTCTCCGAAGGTCAATTCCTGCAATTGCTGCAACACGAATTGACGGCCATTCGCGAGGCTTGCATCAAACTGGAGGCGGATTACAAGCCGGGCATTACGTTTATTGTGGTGCAGAAGCGCCATCACACGCGATTGTTTTGTGCGGACAAGAAGGAGCAGAGCGGCAAAAGTGGGAATATCCCGGCGGGCACAACCGTGGATGTGGGGATCACGCATCCGACGGAGTTCGACTTTTATTTGTGCAGTCATCAAGGCATCCAGGTAGGCTGAAACGTCATTCTTATGACGTAACAACATGGTGGCCGAATCCAGTGGCGTAACTTGTGTTTTGTTGTAGGGCACGTCCCGACCATCACATTATCACGTTTTATGGGACGATTCCTATTTGGATTCGGATGAACTGCAATGCTTAACCTACCAATTGTGTCATACGTATGTGCGATGCACTCGATCAGTGTCAATTCCAGCGCCTGCGTATTATGCACATTTGGTCGCCTTCCGAGCACGTTATCACCTGGTGGAGAAGGAGCACGACAGGTTTGCATATTACATATTTTCCGTTTGGTTTATTTCATTGGCGATTTTTCACATTGTTGTAGTGGCGAAGGTTCCCATCAATCGGGCTCGTCGGAAGACCGGACGCCGGGCGCGATGGCGCGCGCAATAACGGTGCACGCGGATACCAAGAAGGTTATGTATTTTGCTTAAGCGTATGCCAAAATGAATAATGCGAGTACAATAGGGGATTTATTAAAGCAGCACGTAAACTAACTAACTATTAATAAGATTAGGTAAAAGTAATATTTATACAACTATTATGACCAAAATGCAAATTGGATGCGTGGGTGGATTATTAATGCTGTTAGTACAATCGCGGTATGTTTGAGTTGAATGTGTGTGTGCGTGTGAGTGGGTGAATGGATTTTGAATTTAGAAACAAAAAAAATACTTTTTTTGATTAATATTTATTCAATTTGATATACAACAAAAAAAATATGAAGATGGTACAAATTGATTTTATTTACATACTAAATAGATAAGTAAATATAATGGTGACGGCATGTTAATTTTACAAATTTTTACATAATTTAGTATTATGTAGTAACTTTTATTATTTGGCATAATTTTTCTTTATTAAAAAAATAATGAACAAGTGTCTTTCGAATAAGCTTAAACGAAGAATGTGCGCTTGCGCAAAAGGGGTCTGAATAATTTTTGCGCGGAGTGGTATAGGGAAGCGATCAATATATATTTTTTCTTAAAGTGAATATTTTTTTTCATATAAAATATTTTACGAAACGTAAAGAAAGACGAAAGTCAATAGCCAATAATTGTTTTTGTGACAATAAAGATTTAAAATATATAAGAAGTGACGTCATCAATACTTATGACGTCACCTTGTCAAAATATTCACTCTAAGGGATCAACGTCAACGTGCGCATGATCACTCCGTTATCCCACTCCGCGCACACGGCCATCTTTTGCGCCAAGTGACGTTTGATTGTATCTGTGTCCATAATTCTATACCAAGTATAATTGTAGTTTGTAGTTTTTATTGTCTCTTTGCGCGCTAAACTAAATAATAATGATTCCAAGTCAGCAGATTGCAATCTGCACCAAAAGAAACCGAAAACAAGCTTTAAATATGATGTAAGTTTTTTTTTTACTCTATCTCTCTCTTTTTCTAACCCGAATTTTGTTTTGATGGTCGATTAACGCAGCTCGTAACTTAATTTAATTCAAGTTGGTGCTTAATAGAAGCCGATAATCTCATCAATGTGCGTCTAGAAGTCAATTGTTGTGCGAATTTTATTTGATCTTTTTTGTCTGCACAGTAAAATGTATTTTGTATAAATCAAAAATGGCGGCGGGTTGCCTAGGCAACAACATTCCAAGAAATGATGACGTAAGCACAATACGGTTACGCAAAACTAGGGGAATTTGGTTACGTATTTTTTTTTTGAATTAATTTTTTGGTGTTCGCCTAGTTTTGCGTATAGATATTATTTTTGTAAGAATTCGTAATCTACTTAATGATGAAACAAAAAAATGATGTATTATATAACTCCACTATATTTTCCTCCTCTAATGAAGGCCAAGAGAGCGTGGTTGTAATTATTTTTATTTCGTTTTTAGGTATGTAATTTTAATTACAGCCGTACGCTTTGATTGTTTAATTTATTTGTATTCTAGATTAGATTTTAGTATTAATTGTAAAGAGGAAACATACGAGCGCCATCTAGTGTCAAAATTATAATTGAAAGTTGGATAAATACCAGTCTTGATCTCGTTTATTTTTTTTTTATTTGTTGGTAACATTGGGAGATGCGGTGTGGTGTTTTTTATTTTTGACCGAATGGCGCGTATGTGAAACAAGGAGCATAATTTTCAAGCCGGGATTTATAAATATGGGATTACTATGTAGTTAAAATAATAATATATCAAATAACCACTTATCTAGTGTAAAAGTTGTAAATGTGTTTATTGTTTCCGTTAACACTAATAATACTTTCTGCTCTTTTTTAATGATAATTTTCGTTCGTTTTTAATTATTATTATTATGATTAACAATAATCAAAATGAACAGTGTTTGGATGCCAATATTATTAAATTAGAATTTAATTAATTTTTTATTAATTAATTAATTGGATTGCATATCATGTTAAGTTGAGTTAAGTGGCCAATAAAATTATGTCTTAAGTGTGTTAATTAGTGCAACTAGTTGTTGTTTTTTCTTCTTTCGTATTCAGACAATTTGAATTTTGTTTGTATATTTAGATTCAAAGGCAATTTTACTCTCTTGTATTTTTATCTCAACATAATAAATTATTATTACATAACTTTTTTTGTCAATTTCAAATTTTTCCCATCTCAATATTTAATAGTGCATTGAAAAATGATAAAATTAAAGTGCAAAGCAAATATTTGAAAATTCAAAAATGCCTCCAAGGGGCGTCTTTTCTAATATTAAGGCTGGCGCATTCAAAATATTCTTATAGAAGATTGCAAATAATACCACCAGGAGGCTCTCCTTAATATTTTGAGGTTTCCCGATAGATGTCGTACTGAATGTATTGAAAAGTGGCCACTTCGCATTATAGCTTTTTAAAAAGTAAAATTATAAAAAATGCATTTTGGAAATTAATAAATAAAATTAAAACAATAAAAATGTAATTAAATAAGTTCTAGAACCGAATAATTCTAATCCAAAATTTGTAACGTGTATCGGGCCCGTAATCTTACTGTGTAACCCCACGTTTTTTGAGTTTAGTTCCTCAAAAAGTCGCAAGAAGCGCTAAAGTAGCGCCAAAGTGCGTCACCTATAGACCTGTCCATACTAGTATAAATACGCATGCGGTATAAATAAGCTTGTCGTTTATAAAATTAGTTCATTATTCGTTTTGTGTTGCCAAGTCTTCCATTCGTGTATTATTGTGCTTTCGTGAGTTTTATTGTGTTAAAATCTGTGTGATTTGCGTTTTTTTAAATTATAAACATTGCCTCAAACATTGCATTTTGTGATTTTTATAAACATTATAATGGGTTGGAACTGCTGTGTTCGTATTTGTAAAAATACGTCTGCATCTAAAGTAATTGCCCATTCAATGCCGTCTAATGATGAGGTAAGCGAATCTATAAGTATTTTAATTATTTTACATTTCATTGAATGATGAACAAACTTTACTGTTTATATTTATTTGCATGTGCTTTTTTTTGATCGATTAGTATCTCGATACCCAATATGCAGCACAAAATATTCGAGATTTTTAAATTTTGCTTATACATTTCGAATATTTAATAATATATTAAAATTTAATATAAATTTCTTTTTTAGAGATTTAAACTATGGTGCCGTCAAGTTGAGCGAGAAGATCTTTTGACGAGGACACCAAAGCAGCGCCTCCATATAATAGTATGTGATGCTCATTTTGCTGCTGAAGATAAATTTGTGAGTAATAAAAATCGAACAAATTTAAAAGCCGGAAGTTTTCCGAAATGCAATTTGCCAATGCGCAGTGATGGTATGTATAAAATGCAATGCATTTGTAACTAGTTAAACTAATAATTGTTCAATATATTTCATAGAAGAAAACGATGAAAATATATCTGGCAATATAATGGAAGCAGTTCCAGAGGCTCAGGCTTTGAATAGCCCTGTTTCACCCCTGCCTGGATGTTCTACGGCACGAGGTACAACCAAGCGACCGAGTACACCTGCAAATCTAGTGGATTCCACGAGGGATTCCAATACAATAACGCCAAAAAGAGCTAAAACTATGAATTCTCCTAGAACCCCGCGATTTCGCATAGGTATATTATTATTTTATAAAATTAAATCTGGATAATTTAATTGTACCACTGGCGTTATCCAAATAAGGCCAGTGGTGCATTATTAAGATTTAATGAGAATTTAACTATGGCATAATCTTCACTAATTTTATTTTAATCTTTTTTGAGTTAATACTTTAAAATATTTTAAAATGGACGTTTAACTAAATTAGCAGAACTTTAAATGAACCATTAATATGAAAAATAGAGCTAGTAATTTCATTACAACCAATTATTTATAGTTTATTAATTATTATGTAATTATTCTCTTATTATCGTATTTTATTAATTTTTATAGAAATAAAACTTTAACAAATATTTTCTTTTTTAGACATTCGTAGAAAAATTAATTTTCTAAACACCGTGGGTATCTCTCGACGACAGCAATTGTCTCCCAAAGCTTCAAAATTATTGCGAATTGCCAAAACTTTCAAGGGTATTGCTAGACGCCTAGATGTTGAAAAATCGTCAGTGCAACATCGACTAGCAGAAGCCCTTAAATTTAGCGAGTCTGATTTTTTTAAAAAGGCGAAGCTAAATAAGGCGACAATGGATTTTATTTGTTCTCAGCTGGCTAACCAAAAGAGGCTTCCAAAGGGCAGGCGGTTCTCAATGGATCAGAAAATACTGGGCCTTTCGTTATTGAAGCAAGGCCCAAAAGCATATAAAGTGTTAAGGAAACTGTTTGCCATGCCTTCACGACAAACTTTAATGTCGATATTGCAAAAACTTCCATTAAAAACCGGTATCAATAAGGAAATTTTTGACTCTCTAACGATATCAGCCAAAAACCTGACAGATCAAGACAAGTTATGCGTGTTAATGTTTGACGAAATGTCGCTACAACCGAATTTAACTTACAAACAAAAAACGGATTACATCATTGGATTCGAGGAGACGCCAACAGAGGTCCGGGAAAAGTTTGCGGATCACGCAATGGTTTTTATGTTGAGAGGTTTGGGAAAAAAGTGGAAACAGCCGATCGCATATTATTTCTCCGAACATGGAATGAAATGCGAGCAATTGGCGGTGAATATAGAAACTATTATTAAAGAGGTTAACAAAACTGGACTTCGGATTGTTGCCACTGTTTGTGATCAACATTCGAGTAACCGCAAAGCAGTCAAGCTATTGTATAACAAGACTTTAGACGCATACAAAAACCGCGGCGAAGAAAAAAGATCCTTTGGGTTTGAAGTGGAAAGCCAGGAAATAGTACCTTTGTACGATGTACCACATTTATTAAAGGGAATAAGAAATAATTTTCTGACAAAAGACGCCACATATTCGTGGTTGAAGAAAAATCAAAAAGCGACGTGGAAACACATCATCGAATTGTACGAGATGGATGATAAAGACTTCGAGTTCAAAATGCTTCCCCGGTTAACGGACTCTCATGTATACGCGCGAAAAATTAAAACTATGAAAGTGAAGTTGGCAGCTCAAGTGTTTTCCAATCGAGTAGCTAATTCGATGAGATTTTTACAAAAAAGTAAATATAAAGTAAACTTTTCTCCAACTGTTTGATATTAATTTTCAATTATTTTCTAGTTAGTCCACGTACTGTGAATAATGAGGGTACTTCCAACTTTCTTTTATTTTTTGACAAACTTTTCGATAGTTGCAATGGATCATGTGAATATCCAACGGATGGGAAAATTCTTCGATCGGCGATATCAAATACGTCCGGACACGAAAAATTCTGGCAGGAAGCTATAAAGGTGCTTGATAGTATCAAATTCTTTGACACCGATGGTAAGATACATGTTATTCCATCGGTGGACAACTGGATACATACACTCCGTGGTTTCAAACGAGTATGGGAAATCGCAAGGGACGCTGGATTTAGGTATCTTTGTCTGAGAAATTTAAATCAGGACCCCTTGGAAAATTTTTTTTCCACTATCAGAAGCCACGGGGCAAGAAATGTAAACCCAAATTGTTCAGCATTTGAGTCGTCTTTCAAAACTTGTCTTATCAATAACATTACATCGTGCCATAATCCGGGGGCTAATTGTATGGAAGATGATAGTGATGAAATGCTGAACAATTTGAGGGCACTTTTAGATACTAATTTTAAGAAAAGCAATAATAAAGAAGAAGAAAATCCAGCAGCTGAACCAATTGCGGCAGTTCCAGCAATTGAACCATTTGCGGAATTTCCTATTCAATTCACTTTCTACAACAATGTTGCGCTGAATGTTCATGCATATATTTGTGGTTACATGATCAAAAAACTAAGGAGAATTGTGGGATCATGCAATGTATGCATGGACAATTTAGCGCAAGAAGAAACACCGTTCATGCTTATTAAACTTAGGCAATATCCAAATGCAAATTTGAAGAAGCCTAAGACAAATTTTGTGCAATTATTTGGCAAATGTAATGATATTATGCATGCACTTTTACCAAATATTTGCACACAAACGAATGTTAGAAGTAGATTAATTGGTGTCATCAAAATGTATGCTGAAAATATGTTTACATGTGATAAACATGATTTGTATAACATTTTTTTGGATAGTTTTGTACAATTTTATATTTTTACATGGTGTAAAAATATAAACAAAGTTTTAAGAGGTGTTCAATCCACAAATTTCAACGATAAAATTAAGAAGTTGGCAAAAATAAAACATAAGACTTCATCCAACCAAAAGAAGGGTGTAGATAAAAAAAAGAAACCCGTTTCTTAATTTTATTAAAATTTTTATAATAAATTTGACATTTTGTTATTCATCATTCGCTGCAGTCAGCACCAATTCTTCTAAGAACTTTATTTGTAGTATTTAACTTTAGTAAAAATCAAATTTAGATTATTTTAATGTGTATACCATAACATACTTTATAAAATGTGAATATTGACAAATTGTGTAAGATGTTAAATAATAATTTATTTAATAAATATCGGTAGTTGTTAAAGAATGTTAATATTTGTGTTAAAAAGTGATTTTTCTCTTTGTAGAGCTACTCCACTCACAAAATAAAATCTTTCTTTTAATACTAATAAATCGCTAATATGTATTAAATGTATGTATTGTATGTATATATAGAAAATCTTTATTGCTAGTATATGTAATATTATGTTAATATCGGTTAATATATGTTTATTTTTTATATTTGCATTTCATTTGTATGAAAATGCATATATTTTTGTAAAGTTTTAATACTAATTTAATTTATTAGCGATTTATATTGTTAAAATAGATTTTTAACGTATATCACTAGTAATCTAAAGGTTCTGTATTAAAATTTTACGAAAATATATGAAATTTCATTAAATATTTCCTAATTTATTCCAACGGCGCCAAAATTTGAATTTGAACTGCGCGCCGTACGTGCACACTAGCGATTCAGCGACTTTTTGAGGAACTAAGATGCTAAGTGGAAGTAAAAGACAGAGACAAGCTTCTATATATATTCTTATTCTATGACGTGTATTACTGGTTGCCTATACAAACAACTATACGAACAACTCTGTTGACAGTTGTCATCACAAAATATTTGGATCACGCAAAATATCAACTAAGCAAGTAAGTTTGTTCTACACGAATCAATATTTACAATAACACTTGTTTTACAAATATTTCCCATAGCTAAAAATCGACCAAAACCCAAATTGAGGTTAAATCCACCATAACAACATATGTTCGATCAACAATGGACGAACAAAACATCCCAATCGACATCAACACGAGCAAACTGCTCGAATGGCTCGTCAGCCGTCGCCACATCTCCAAAGACTGGCAACCCGCGATCCTGAAAATCCGCGAGAAAATCAACAACGCCATCCAAGACATGCCCGCCCACGAAGGCATCATCAAACTGCTCTCCGGCCAACACATCAACTACTTCCACTGCTTGAAAATCGTCGACATCCTCAAAGAAACGGAAGCGGACTCGAAGAACTTGTTCGGCCGCTACAACTCGCAACGCATGAAAGACTGGCAAGACATCATCGGCGCTTACCAGAAAGACAACGTGTATTTGGCGGAAGTGGCGCAAATGCTCGTGCGGAACGTCAGCTACGAAATACCGAGCATCAAGCGACAGATTGCGAAACTGGAAGCGACGCGCGAGGAAAGCGAGAAGAAAATCAAGGATTACATGAAAAGTGAGCAAACGGCTTTGAAGGACTTTAATGCGTCATGCGAGCAGTTGGGCATCGATGGCGCAAAGTCCGATTTGAAATCGGAGTTGCTCGGGTTAGTTAAGGAGCTGCCGAAGATAAACGAGGCAACTTTGGTGAAGGTAAAACTGGTGCAACCGGCGATTGAGTTGTATTTGGAGTTTGCGCAGTATTTGTCGGGATCGAGCGAGCATTTGCTCGAGTTGTTGCGCTATTTGATTAAAAATGGGAATACTATTACGTATGAGTACAATTACGGGGAGAAGCCGATTTCTATCGAGCAAGTTGATTGTAGTAGTAGGCGTAGTAGCAGTAATAATAGCAACGAAATCGATTTCGGGGAGGGGATAGACTTCAGTGTGCCAACCGATGACAGTTTCGAGATTGTCAGCCATGATGACGTCAGCAATGCGGAGAGTGGGATCATAATGGAAGCGGAAGGGGAAGTGGGCGTGGCCAGAGGTGAGGAGGCGTTAACGTTGCTCGACAATCCGAATACACGCGAACAACTCATCAATAATTTAGTGGAGTTGGAGGCGTTTTTGAAGTTGCGCTTGTACGAAATGTCGAACGATTCCGATTTGTTGTCGATGTCGCAGATGCAGGATGCGCCGATCGGGCTGCAAATGCAGACGGTCGAGTCGGTGAGTGCGTTGAGTGCGGCGGTGAATGTGGCGTTGGTGCAGTTGACGAATCCACGTGTGCAGCATTTGTTCAATTTGAAGCATTCGGGGAAGTATGCGGATTTGTTGGAGGCGAGTTTAAGGCAGAAGTTGGCGGTGGGGGAGAGGATGAGAGCCAATCGGGCAGCGTTGGAGGGGAAGATTGCCGAGTTGGGGGAGGAGTCGAGGAAGTTGGTGCCGTTGGTGAAGGTGGTGGGGGAGCGGTCAAAGGAGTTGCAGCGGCAGATTGAGCAGGATATTTCGAAGAAGTATAAGGGGAGGGTGGTTAATGTTATTGGGGGGGTGGGGAGTTGTTGATGGGGTTGTGGTTTATTTTTGTTGTAAATATATTTTACTTTGTTATTAGTGGAGTTTCTGCAATTTTATTTTTGAACCATTATTAAAAATTTTACCATTAAAAATCAATTTTGTCAAAAAATAAATATGGCGGCCATCTCAAAGTGAACGTTTAATAAAATTGTTGCCGCGGCTTTATGTCCGTTTTGAACTCAACATTGTATACATTGAATACACCATTTTAACCATCTAGAATTAATAATATAAAATTTCTAATTAATTTAAGTTATTTATCTATAATTACGCTAATGAAAAATGACATATTTAAATTCATCGTTTTGCCAATTGTAAGGACAACAGGTTTCTGTAATCTCGCCAATGTAAAAATTAACAGTCGCCGTAAATCTGGTGGATATGTTAACCAATCTAATTCATAAATTGCTTTTGAAACTTCTGAAAACTTAATTAAAGCCTTATTAAGTGAAATTTTAAATATAATAAATTTATTTACTTCCTCGGTAAAATGATTGGATAATAGACATATAATGCACGAATCACCAATTATAATACAAAGTATTCCCGCCCAAAGTAGTAACGATTGCGTGTTTGCCTAAAAAACAATTGACAAATTAAACCAATATTTCAATAATTATTATAAGACGGGTGTTTCATAAAGTAGGTGACCCACGTTACAAGTATAAATTTAGAAGAGCGCCATCTGTAAGTGAAAATCAAAAACAAATAATTGTAATGTGGGTTATCTACTCTGAGACGTTCCTCTTAATAATTACTTGCATAGCCGCGATCAGCACACAACCATTCGTAATTGTATACAAAGTGAAATGAATCAATATAGAAGTACTATAACAATCATCCAGCATTTTTGAACATCGGAAAACATCTTGCAGCTCATTTATACATTTGACCAATCGAATTCTCTTCAAATTAATCAAATCATCTTGGGCTGCATTTTCATCCAAATTTCTATCAATGCATCTTAACGAAAACGTAATTGCTTTTAATTGACTATGTAGATGTATTATCGTATTATCATAAATCATGTGCACTCCTAAAAAATATTTAAATAAAAATTTGACACTTCAACAATTTGATAGTAAATCCAATATGGCTGCGATTTTAAAATGAGCTACTGCGCATATCACCTGCGAACATGACGCCTATCATCGGCATTGCGAAGTATTGGTAAAGCGCTCCAATCCAATAATGTCCATCGGACAACGAAGTGTCAAATGGAAAATACATGTCGATTGGAAATTCCTTGTAAATTGAAGTTCGATTTTTGTATGGATTGAATTTAGTGTAATTGGTATTGAATTTGATCGCAGATAAATAGATGAGTAATGTAAATGTGCCAGCCAAAATCGACATTGTACCTAACCAAGAAATTAGTCGCGATTTTTCCATTTCGCTTCTTCTGAATGAGTCTACGCTATCACTACAACAAAAATAAAATAAAGCATTATTCTTGCAATGTAATTTAAAAATCACACTTTTGATTAAAACACAATTGAATTTTGAAACAATTGCGATAGAAATTTTGTAGGTTAGATTTCAAAATGGCGGTTCGTCGAATTTGGGTTTGACCGATTTGGAAAATGTGGAAATCGAACGACTTTCTTTCCACAATTTCGATAAATTTAAAGATTTTTTCGCGCTGTTGGAACCATATTAATATTTTGCTTAAAACCATCATATGCAAACAAAATAAGGAAAACGAGAACGTGTATTCGTCAAAATTCGGTTCGTCGATTAAAAGTTTGATTAGTTCCGATAGAACTAATAAGAAAGAGATAAATAAAATGTAGAATACATTTATAAAGCGATATAAAATTTGTTTCCAAACTGTTTTGTGATGAATAGGCATTGCGTAGATGAGTTTTAAAAATTTTAAGTGCCATTTGAAATATTGGACGGGGACGCGCTTGTGTAGCCACATCGCGATGAAACCTCGAACTGAATTGATTAGGTAATAATTTGGTATATAATTTTGGATGATTGAATTAAACTTTATTTGAAAATTGAGCTAATCATTGTTGAACTGTATGATTAGTTGAAGATAATTTGGTGAAGCAATTTAGGTACGATTTAATTATGTATAATTTTTTAATCGAAGCTTCTATTTTTACCAAAAAATCGGCGCAGTGGTGTATTACTGGTTGCCTACTTCTCAATTACAATTTTTTTTTAATTTAATGACAAGTTTACTTCAAATTATTTTTAATTTCAGCATTAATTAAAACGTGGAATCATTTAGTGCAAAAGAAGAAAATTATAGTATTCCGGTAACGCAATAGAACATGCGAAATTACCTAAACGCTTACCGGTGCGATACCACTGTCACGCGTAACCACCTATCTAGCCTTGTTCTTGTGCGCACGCGCATAATGCGAACTCGCCATAAACTTCTCTTTCTCTTTCAGCGCCAACCGTTGAAGAAACCACTTGTGAATTTAATATTGTGCGTCGCTATGTGCAACTTGGCCCGTTCGAACTATTGAAGTGAATTTGTAACAATGCTAATTTGAAACACTGGCGTGTTTTATTGAACTTTTCTCGCGATGAAATGTTTCATCCCAACTGCCCAGAAGATACGAATCCGAAGAAAGTTAATGGTCATCAATCATCAACCTATCTGCGGCTAGTAATTGATAATGGTTTGGCCCAAATTATCTCAAAGTCAGTGTCAGCAAAACTGAGGATAAACTGTCATTGAAGAGCACCGCCATTCGTAGAACGTGAGCGTTTAAAATTGTAACAAATGTCTATTCTTTGATTCAAACATGTTAAACTTTAGTAGTTTAGTTTAATAAAATGAAAATATAAGTCATAAAATAAAAAAGTTGATTCACTATTTTTCACCACATTTTCACGAATAAAATTATTATTTTTACTTTGTTTTTTAAAGATTCTGATAAATATTGTAAATTTGGAGAAGACAAGTAAATTTCCATATAATCAAGGTCGCCGTGAATTAGTTAAAAATTAACCAAAGCTTTTTAGCCACCTATGATCAGATATTTAAGTAAAAGAGTATTATTATTTAATTTTAAAAGTATGGCTACTAAACAATAGATGGCGCCCATAAATGTTTTTTGTATTTGTACTGCAGATTGTCTACCTTTCTTTAGAAAAATCATTTTTATTTTTAAAATTTAAATTGTCTATTTGAAATAAAATATTGTATTCTGACTACTATTTTTTGGTCGCTTCCAAATTTTGATTAATAATACAATAAAATTGAATTGAGTCATTCGCTTTTGTCATCGAGTGTATATGACGACCATCTCAAAGTGGACGTTTAGTAAAAATGTTGCCGCAGATTTATGTCCGTTTTGAACTCAACATTGTATACATTGAATACACCATTTTAACCATCTGGAATTAATAATATACAATTTATAATTAATTTAAGTCAACTATCTATAATTACGCTAATGAAAAATGACATATTTAAATTCATCGTTTTGCCAATTGTAAGGACAACTGGTTTCTGTAATCGCGCCATGGTAAAAATTAACAGTCGCCGCAAATCTGGTGGATATGTTAACCAATCTAGATCATAAATAGCTTTTGAGAGTTCTGAAAACTTAATTAAAGTTCGCCTATTAGGTGAAATTTTAAATTTAATAAATGTATTTACTTCTTCAGTAAAATGATTAGATAATAGACATATAATGAACGAATCACCAATTATAATACAAAGTATTCCCGCCCAAAGTAGAAACGATTGCGTGTTTGCCTAAAAAGCAATTAACAAATTAAACAAATATTTCAATTATTACTTTAAGACGGGAGTTTCATAAAGTAAATGACCCACATTACAAGTATAATTTTAGGAGAGCGCCATCTGTTGACAAATAGCAAAAACGAAAAATTATAATGTAGGTTATTTACTCTGGAGGCTCTCCTCTTAATATTACTTGCACAGCCGCGATCAGCAAACAACAATTCGTAATTGTATACAAAGTAAAATGAATCATCATAGGAGTATTATAACAATCTTCCAGCATTTTTGAACATCGAAAAACTTCTTGCAGCTCATTTATACATTTGACCAATCGAATTCTCTTCAAATTAATCAAATCATCTTGTGCATTTTTATCCAAATTTCTATCAATGCATCTTATCGAAAACGTAATCGCTTTTAATTGACTATGTAGATGTATTATCGTATTATTATAAATCATGTGCACTCCTAAAAAGTATTTAAATAAAAATTTGGCATTTCAACAATTTGACAGTAAATTCAATATGGCCGCGATTCTTAAATGAGCTACTGCGCAAGTCACCTGCGATCAAGACGAATATCAGCGGTAATGCGCAGTATTGGTAAAGCGCTCCAATCCAATAATGTCCATCGGACAATGAAGTGTCAAATGGAAAATACATGTTGGTTGGATAATGGTTGTAAATTGAAGTTCGATTTTTGTATGGATTGAATTTAGTGTAATTCGTATTAAATTTGATCGCAGCTAAATACAGAAGTGATGTAAATCCGCCAACCAAAATCGACATTGTACCTAACCAAGAAATTAGTCGCGATTTTTCCATTTCGCTTCTTTTGAACAAATCTACGCTATCACTACAACGAAAATAATATAAGGCATTATTCTTACAATATGAATTAAATATCACACTTTTGATTAACCCACAATTGAATTTTAAAACAGTCGCGATAAAAATTTTCTAGGTTAGAATTCAAAATGGCGGTTTGTCGAATTTGGATTTGACCTATTTGGAATATCTGAAAATCGAACGACTTCCTTTCCACAATTTCGATTAATTTAAAGATTTTTTCGCGCTGTTGCAACCACATTAATATTTTGCTTAAACCAATCGTATGCAAACAAAATAAAGAAAACGAGAACATGTATTCGTCAAAATTCGGTTCATCCATTAAGAGTTTGATTAGTTCCAATAGAACTAATAAGACGGAGACAATTAAAATATAGAATAAATTTATAAAGCGATATAAAATTTGTTTCCAAAATGTTTTGTGATGAATTGGCATTGCGTAGACGATTTTTAAAATTTTTACATGCCATTTGAAATAACTGACGGGGACACGTTTGTTTAGCCACATTGCGATATAAAGTCGAACTAAATTGATTACGTCATAATTTGGTATATAATTTTAGATAATTTAATTGAACTTTATTTGAAAATTGAGCTAATCATAGTTAAACTGTATGATTATTCTAAGCTAATTTTGTAAGCTATTTCAAATACGTATTAATTATGAATAGTTTTTTAATTCACCAGTTTTGACTAAAAAGTTAGCGCAACAGTGTATTACTGGTTGCCTAACTTTAAATATCGGCCATTTTTAAATTTAATGGCAGTTTATAGGTTGTATGGAATTAAAGATAATTGAAATATTAAAAGCATCAAAGTAAATTTTTTGAAAAATATAATTACAATATATTTTTTGTTATTAGGCGAAAATATTCAACGCTTGCATCGCCCGTCAAAAATCCAACACAGGTTTTAAAATATGTTTTAGGTAAATTCCAAAGAGTTCAAGAGCCATAATACAAAAAAAAAAACCAAAGTGATATTATTTTAAATAAACAATGACTTGTAGCTGCTATACACAACATCCCCATCTCGTAGTAATCCAAATAGTCCACTAAACCTACGATTTTATCGAGAGCACCATCGTGTATCACATTGTATTTATACCAAAAATAATTTCTCCATCAACTATCAATCCAACTACCAAACATCAAACATCCCAGTCGTACTATTAATTTGTTCCAACGTAATGGCACTTTTCGGATCCGGAGCCAAAGAGCTCCAATTTGAACGCACGCACGCCTCCAACGTCTTACCACACAAACTAACCGCTTCACTGAAATGTCCACAAATTTTGCGTACGCTGTAAAACTTCATCGTCAACGAATCGATCCAATCGCGCAAATCCACGCCATAGCGGTTCGCGTTCGATTTGGCGACATTTTGTAGCGTTTGCTTTTCGTCGGCGTTCGGCAGGAAGTTGCTGTAGTCTTTGCGGTGTTGGTGCATTTCTGAGGGTTGGTGCAGAAGTTGCGCTTGTATTTCGGAGATGGCGCTACCGCCGATGAATTCCAGTGGGATTATTAGGAAGGAGGTTTGGAGGAGGAGGGTGGATTTGTGGAGGAGTTTGATCGTCCAGTTACCTGGAAAATAATTTTTATTTATTACAAAAATAAATTAAATAATTTAAATATTTCCGTGGTGGAAATGTCGACTAATAAAAATATTTCGCTAACTTCACGCCAGTTTAAACACCGGGATAGTCAATGCATAACCTTATCCACCACGGAAATTATATAAAAATTAAAAATAAATTATTTCTTACCGGGTAAAAGTGGCGGCCGCAAACCAGCCTTCGCAAACCCTTGCAAATTATTCTCATCCACAAAACTGAACGTCACATCCTGCAACAGGCCACTCGGATCGATCCACAACCCCGTCAAATTGAACGCTTTCCCGCCAAAACTCGCGCCAAACCGATACATCAAAGTGGGCTCGGAATACGGCGACAAAATGCGCACAAAATTCCTGCACAACTGCTCCTTCTGATCGTAATTACTGCTCACAATAAACGTCTCCAAACTCTTCACCAACCCACTGGGATGCAACGCAAGCAGGTGATTGATCGGTTTGACCGCGACTTCAATATTAACTTCCGGCGTTTTAATTAAGAAAAGCGTGTACTTCGAATTGTCCTTCAAATGATACGAAGTGATCTGCAAAACGGGCCCAATCGCTCCCCCCTGACTGCAACTGTCATTGCGCAGCAACTTCGCCACGCGCCTTTGAATACTATTCGCCAACGTCAACAAGCCATCATCGACACTTTCCCCGAGATCCTTAATATGGTACAAATTCTGCCAATACGCATCCAAGTTCTCCACCAACCGCGGCGGCTTCTCCAACCCGCGAATCCACAACTCCAACCTCAAAATCACCGCCTGACTGATCACCGGTTCGAATTTGCGCGCGAAATACAACTGCCGCGTCTGCGTGTTCTGGATGCGCAACCAATCCTCGACCTTGAAATCGTTCGGACTGCAACCGCACCAATCCACAATATGCTTGTACTGACATTTGCAACCCAGCTTGCGCTTCCAATTCGTCACATGCAAATTATTGTCGACGTACGAACCGCAAAACTTGGAATTGCGCAACACTGTGTGAAAAAACGACTCGGCCGGTAACAAAGTATGATTGAAAATTAGTAGTAGGCCGGATATAAGCGAGTCGGGCCGATCGGCCGCGACGTATTGCACGAACTTGTACGACAGCGCGACCCAATCGCTGCCGCCGTCAAGTTGCACGCCGAGCGGCAGCCGACGATCGCCGATGCGCCACATGCGCGTCTCGCACTCCACAAACGTTTTATCCAAGCCTTGCTTTTGGATGAAGCGTTGCACTTCGCGGCCGTGCGATTTGACAAAATTGCGATCGCGATTGGCGGTTAAGAAGTCCGTAAGTTGTGCGATCGTTTTGACGGGGAAATCCGATTCGCTGAGGTTGAGCACGAAGTCCCATTTCCAAGCGGGTTGGGTGAGCAGTTCGGACATGCAGGAGCGCAGCATGCGGAGCAAGGAGGCGCCGCCCCAGATGGTTGCGAAGCGGTTGCGGGTGAGGCGGACGTTGGGGAGCAGTTTTTCGAGTTTGAGGAGCTCGCGGAACATGTAGTCTTGTCTCTGGAATGCGATTGTTGTATTATATGCGAGAATAAGTGGATATACTTACAATGTCGACGTGGATGTAGTAATAGTGGTCTTTGTGGTAGAGATTTTTGATGAGGCGCAGGACTTGGCGGACCGCGCGCCCGTTTAGGGTTAGTAGAAAGACTATTTTCACCCGTGGAGCGGTTGAGGCTATTTCTGTGTTAGCTACTTGTGGTGTGAATTCTGTAATAAAATTAAAATAGTCAATTATTTAAACAAATGCAAAAATAAACGCAAAAGTTGTGCTAATGTATGTCTGGTTGCATACCAACATTAACCCGCCATATTATTAATTTGTCGCCATTTTTATTTCAAAGCCTACTCTAATTTAATTCGTAATAACACGCATAGGCAACCAGACATACATTGCACCAATATGGCCGATTAACCTCACTTTTAATTCCCGTTTGGTAAACATTAATCGTATAATACCCGCCGCACGTAGCATGCCCATCCCCCGGACATTTCATGTTGCAAGACGAATCCGGCATCTTTGACGTGCTTGGCGGTTCATCGTTGCCGCAAAAGCATTCGTCCCTAAAATCACACATTAATCTCCTAAAACACATCCATTTCTCAACACTTACGAATATTGCACGCCAGCATAAATAAAACCGGATTGCAAACACAATTTGATGCAATAAAGCGGCGAGTTGTCCTTCTTGTTAACGCCGAAATAGCCGCTCAAAATGCGGAACTCCTTCTCATCCTTGAAACAGCCCAAGTCCTTGCGAAACACAAACCCGTCCGCCGGACAATTGCCCTTCAGTTCGGCGGGATACAATTTGTCGGCGTTCGAAAGGCACGTAATGTTCGCCAGCAGTTGCTTGCACGTTTGCGTTTTCGCACGGTAAATCGCCGACACGGCTTCCTTGTTGTCGATGACGCACGCTGGCGTGAAGTCCAGCTCTTCGAGTCGCAAGTGTATCGTAGCATTGCTTTTCAGCTTTTTCGCATTGTTCGTTTTGGTGGTCGAGGCTTGTGTGTCTTCGTCGTCATCGGCCGGTCGCGCTTTCCGCGCGGAATTGTCCGAATCGTCGACGTCGATCGTGTTTTGCAGATCGGAGCGGGCGATGGATTTGCTCAGGGTTAAGAAGCGCGACGCTAAGTATACTTGGAAGAATAGGATGATGAAGAATAGGACGAACCATATTTTGTAGTTGCGCATCCATCGGAAGTACTTGAGTCCTTTTATAAACATTTCAAGCGCACTGAGCTTATCATTGCTGATTTCATTGATGACATAACCGCACTTTTCGGATTGGCGTTGCAGATTAGTGGTTTATGGTGTGGTGGGATTGTGTGATAGATTTTGATAGCAATTGTGCGAACTGGTGCATTTTTGTTGTTAGATTGTTTAATTGCAGTTGGGCAATTTATTTATTAGATTGGAATTAGTCTTCTTCTTCTTTTTAAACTGAATCATGGCCGCCAAATTAACTAGCGTAATGACGTGTTAGTATTCCACCACGGAAATTATGTAGCAAATATACAGTTAGTTCTTCTACTGTCCATCAGATGACAGTGTATTGAAAATGACGCATTATATGCAACCACCAATACATATTCTAGTTAATTAATTTGAAAATTAAAAAAAGTATACAAAATTTTCTTCAATTCAAATAATGCACACTTGCGTCAAAATGCTCCCACTTCGTAATCTCCTCGAACAATAGATCGCCTGGACTGCCAAACGGCCGACATTGCCTATGTCCCACTAATTTGTAATCGCGCGCAATAGCGCCTATTTGCACGCCGCGACTTATAAGCGCTTTAGTTTGCCGTAGCGCCGTTAAGGGTGGTAGATGGCGCTGAAAGCAGCCGATGAACGCGATAGCCACTGAAATGTCATTGTAGCCTTTTGTGTGTGCTCCGATTGCATTCCAGCCGCGACCTTCGTAAATGTTGTCGTCCGAGCCGACAAGGAAATTGTAACCGATGTCGTCCCATTTCCGGCTGTCGATATGGAAGCTTTGGATCAGTCTTACTAGGAGGACGTTTTCCGCTTGTGTGAAGCCGTCTTCAGTTGCCGTGTGGCCTTGAATAAAATTTGACGTTTAGAGTGAGTGACAATTTTGAGGTTAGAAATGCGACTTACAGATTATGACGAGTTTGGCTGGTTGTTGTAGAGTTTGTGGTGGGTTGTTGGGGGGTTGGGCCAGCCAATTTCGTCTGGATATCATATTGAAAGCGACAGTTTCGTACGCATTATTATTATTATTATTATTAACTATATATGAAAAAAATTAATTGGTAAGTAAAAAACCCTTAATAGTAATTTATACTTGTTGGTGCGGGTTGCGGGTAGATGGCGTCCGGGTAGGATATGTTGACTGTTAAGGGACCTTTGAGTACAGTGACGTCACCAATATGGACGTTTTCCGATTGGTTGACGTGGACTTCGTACTTTTTCGGTTCGATTCGGTTGAGTTTCAGCAGTTCAGACAAGTTTAAAACTCCGTTCTATGAAAAACAATTGTTTAGAAAGATAATTATTTATCACATTTCCGGCAGATATATATATATATTAGTATTTTTTAAATTTATTTATTTATTTAATTACATAAAAAAGTGTTTCTTACTTTTTCGGAGATATGTAAGTCTTCCAGGCTAATGTCCTTTGGTTCATTATTAAGCTCATTATTTAGTTGATCGCACTTTTCAATCCACTTGTCGAAATTGTTGCTCATGTTTTCGCAGTTGTTGATCGAGGTCAGTTTATTGCACCAAGTGGTTTTGCAGACGGTCGGAAATAGAATGGTTTGTGGTTGCATTTTTTCGGCGCGGGTTGATTCATAAATTTAAAGTCAGATTCTCAGAGCCTCAGGCCTTCTCAACTAGGGAAGATGTCCTTTATTTGGCTCATTTGGGAGCAATCACCGGTTCAATAATAAAAAACTTTTTTTTCCCGCCAATAAAAAATATGCAAATAATTTTTTTAAGCACGTGATTTTTTTTAGCACTTTTAACGAACATAATAAGAACTAAGTAATTAAATATTAAATTATTTTGAACTTTACATTCAAAGATATTGAAGTAATCTAAAATTAATTATTATGCAAAGTAATTACTATTATGCGGGTTTTAAATTGTTAGTTGATTAATCAATTAAATAATGATCCATTACCATTAATAATTTATTTATTGACTATCATAATCAACAGGTAGATTAGTTGTCTTGTATATGTGGTGACTAATTTTTTATTTTTTTTTTGTTAATTGAGTCAATCTGTTTCTGAGAAGAGAATATAAAAATAAATTCTTTCTTTTCAAAGAGACTTTTTGTCTTTCATCGCATTTTTAATATACATGAAAAAACTTTAAATTTAACTTTCATACTTTTCTCCTCAAAAGTAAACAAAAAATAATAACTTTCAAATAATTGGTACACGCAAGGAACGCTGCAGACGCAGCGCGCGTTAATGCTTTGAACCACTAGGTGGGGTAAGAGACACCGCGCGCCGAACAAAACCGAGTGGGGAGGTCTGGCTCGGCTATAAAAGCAGCGCTCTGCTACCGAACCGAAAGTTAATTAATTTAGGGCAATATGTCCGTTTCATTTTCCTAACCTCTTGCACCAAACTTAGTACGACTTCTATGGTACGACCTGGTAGAAATTAACACAGCGTAGATAAAAGATTAGTTTATTGTCAGCAAAAGAGCAATTCTTGGTATCAAATAAAACATTTATTATTATTATTATTTTAGTGTCAATTTATTTGCAAATATTAATTAAATTTAGTTTAAAATATCAAACTGTATCAATATAACCTAAAATAATATGTTTGATGCTAAAAATGGTTTTCATTTATTTATTTATTTATTTATTTATTTATTTATTTATTTATTTATTTATTTATTTATTTATTTATTTATTTATTTATTTATTTATTTATTTATTTATTTATTTATTTATTTATTTATTTATTTATTTATTTATTTATTTATTTATTTATTTATTTATTTATTTATTTATTTATTTATTTATTTATTTATTTATTTATTTATTTATTTATTTATTTATTTATTTATTTATTTATTTATTTATTTATTTATTTATTTATTTATTTATTTATTTATTTATTTATTTATTTATTTATTTATTTATTTATTTATTTATTTATTTATTTATTTATTTATTTATTTATTTATTTATTTATTTATTTATTTATTTATTTATTTATTTATTTATTTATTTATTTATTTATTTATTTATTTATTTATTTATTTATTTATTTATTTATTTATTTATTTATTTATTTATTTATTTATTTATTTATTTATTTATTTATTTATTTATTTATTTATTTATTTATTTATATTTATTAGTGAATAAAATAATCTGTAGTGAAATATTACAAAAAAAGTATTTTATTATAAGGAAATTCGAACACAGTCCACCAAATTTTTAAAAACTGCCTGCCACGCAATTTTTGGACAATTTTTGACTACTAGGGGCGGCAAAAAAATTTAGTCTAGGGGCGGCCAAACTATAAATCCGCCTTTGTCGGTAGATCTATCTCTTATCCAAAAGATTTACTCTATTTGTCAATATCAATATTAAAAATATAAATGAAAATATTATGCCTAAAGCCATCTTTTAACAAGTCATGTAATTTATTTAATAGTAATGTAAAATATGATTAGACCAGAATCCCCCCACTACATCCACGACGCTATTAAACACATTATTTTATATATATTTATAGAAGAAACTAAAATAAAAACTATTCACAAATTTTAAGAAGTTACGTCAGAGCTGAAATCTTAGAGTGTGTTGGTGTTTTTACTGGTTTAAGCGTGGTTTTCTTTATGAATATTGTGCGAGTGCTCGAACTTGCATATTTCGTCTATTTTTGCGATTAAAAATGCCCCGTCCTGAACGTGTACGTTGGCAAATAAGTGAAAGTGACGTCATGACTTTTGATGACGTAACTTTTTAAAAGTTCGGAATTGCCTATAATACACAACACTAATTATTTCCGAAGAATTGTTAAAGCAAATGTTATAGCTGAGTAAGTCGTTTTCATAATCTAAAAAAATATTTTAATTAACAAGAAAAATATTGCAAAATTTTTATACTTTAATCAACAATCTGAAGTCGACAAAAACCAATCCAAGACACGTGAACGTTGGTGGTTCGATGTCAGATGTCAACAGGTTTAAATAAAGTACATTATTGGGCTTGTTAAACAAATAATAAGGACAGTCAGTTAAATGCTGATGAAAAGTTTCCGACTAAAAGAAAAGTAATTTTAATTTTGCTGATCTAACATTCAGGGTCCTTCACTGGCTGTCTCGAAGTTGTCTGCAACCAACATTGCATCATAGAGAAAAGAGTGCGAATGATTGGGGAAAGCTTAGGAGAGAGTGAGAAAAATATATAATAAATACGCGTATTTATAATTCGTTGATTTCGGTTATGCGTTGATGGTTTTTGATGAAAATCATGTCAAAATATTCAGAAAAAGTTAATGTGTTTCCTAAAGCTTTTTTTTTAAACAAATAGTATATAATTAAAGACATATTTGACAATCAAAAATATATTAACATAATTAACAATGATTAATTAAAATTATTCAAATTTATTGAGCTTCTTGCCCTAGAGAATTTTTTTCTGAATATTTTGACATGATTTTTATCAAAAACCACCAACGCATAACCGAAATACACTAATTATAAATACGGGTGTTTATTATATATTTTTCTCACTCTCTCCTAAGCTTTCGCCAATCAGTCGCGCTCTCTTCTCAATGATGCAATGCTGGTTGCAGACAACTTCGAGACAGCCGGTGAAGGACCTTTAAGGAAGAGAATAGTACCTGATCAGTCAACAATTGGCCAGCAAATGCATATAGGAACATCGTAGGAATTCCAGACCCCAATAAAAAATAAATCCGAAAATTATGGGAAGGACACGCTTCCTAAAATCAAAGGCCAAAAATATTTCTCCTAAAAGGGGAAATCGGACAATACTTACGGCTAATACAAAAATAAGACCAACTACCACAAGCATTATTCCGCCAATCGAGTGGAACATCATGGTGTAGAACATATATTTCATGGTTTTCTTCAAATAGCTAAAATAATCATAAGTAAGTCCCATATAGTAATATATAGGAAGTAATACGTTTTAATATTTTGGAGGTGTTGAATAGTCTTCACCAATATCTTCTTAACGGCTTTTTGAAACTCTTCATCTTCATACAAATGCAATTCCATATCTTCCCGAGTGTGGCGCTGGAGTGCAGCAATTTGGTCAATTTGTTCCGATAGCAAATAAAATTGGAATCTGGCATTGTAGCACCAATACATCAACATCCAACCATGACCAATAATGAAAATGCTCGTAAAAACGATACAAATATGAAAACATATGCTCCCAAGCAACACACATACATCTTATAAATAAATAATATACGTCGACCAATGAATCTAAAGATGGTAAAAATGGAATATCTTGCTGACGATAAATAGACGTCGCAATGTCCTCGTTGTTTATGTCTATTTTAAATAATATTTTAGATGTTATAAAGAAATCTATAAATTATGTATCTATTTATGACGTCGAAATGATATTTATTTATTATTATTTTTTTATTTTTTATTTAATATAAAAATTTGCTTTCTTATTTATATGTTTATTAGATGTAATTTTGTTTTGTATATATTATACATTAAATCTTAAACAAAATTAAACTGGTATTAAATACGGCTAATAGACGCGAGTAACCTATAGTACATAATATGTTATATACTTAATATCTATATTAGATAAATAGATCAATGTTTAAAAAACTTATATTAAAATTATCTAATAGATATAATATGTTATGATCTATACGAGGTAAACGTTAGATGTCTAATTTGGCGTATTGAATATACATCTAAATGGTTTAATTTTATTAAAGATAATATTTAGTTTAAATATTTATAAAAAATACATCTAAAATATCTTTTTTTTTAATGTATATCAATTATTTCATTATAGACGTTTAGTATAGTCTGCTATTAATAGTAGTATATAGATATAAATTAAACATAGTACATTAGATTGTATTTTAACGTTTAATAGATGTTTTTTTTTAAATATATAATTATTTTTATAAATGTAAATAGATTATGCAACTTTAAATGCCTATCTACTATAAAGTATGATTATTTATTGAAGATCATTATGTTTATTTAAAGTGGGTCAAATAAAAATCCATAAAAATTCATAACATGTTTTATTAAATACCTATTTTTAATACTACAAAAACAAAACATTTAACACAAAAATATATTCATTTAACTAAAAAATAAAACAATACATTCTAGTTAGTACTTGAAAATTATGGCTATTTAAAGAGAGTGAGATAGATGATTGCAAAAAAATTAAAAAAAAAAATTTGTAGTCTATTATGCTGGAGCACCACTTTTTTAAGCGCAATAACGAATATTTATAAATTTATTAGTATTTTTTTGAATAAAAAAAACAATGCTACATATAAAATTCAAAATATTACTTTCTAAATAAGTAAATTTAGTTTAAACATTTTTTGAACAACACTTTGATTAATTAAAAAATAACTGCATTTAAAAATACCATTATGCATTTTCTATTGTACGCAATAAAAAGTAGTGTGTTTTAGCAACGTAGTTTCTATGACCATTTTAGGTCATAAGTCTTAAAATTAAATAAATTATTTTTAATTACATGTTTAACTTTTTAACACTACTATTAAGTAGTATTAAAAAGAAATTAACTATTTTGTGTAATTTGAATGTCACATTCTACCGTTAGTTTTAGTTAAAAATATTTTTAAGTACTGATATTATATAAAGTGATCAATGAAAAAATAAATTGACTTAGACTTTGGAAAAAATGTATATCGTAGATACATCAATTTAAATTATTGGCATTGAGAACTAATTGACAAATAGTTTAAATAAATTTATATTTAAAATACCATATTTTTTTTCAATGCCAACGCTAATTTATTTTTTTATTAATTACATTGTACACGTAACAGTGTGTAAAACAATTGTATTATTATTACATAAAATCGAACCATATAAATTAAACATAAATCTAAGGGAACAACTTTAAATTATAATAAAAAAAAACAAATAAAAACAAAGTTTTCTTATATTATGCTATCACACATCAAAATCACCAGTATTTTGTATAAATTAAAACATAGTTCGAAACTTATGTATGATTACCATTTTCACCACGTCGTTTTTTATTTGCAGAATACTCATAGCGCTGTGCCGCTAACCGGAGCCAATCTTGAATTGCTTTAGTAATGTTTAATATGGTTAAGTCGACAGGTTTTTCTACGGCAAAATGTAAAAATATGGCCTCTAAAAGTAAAAAAAAATACAATTTTATAATTAAATTTTAAATTGGTATACAATCACTAACATTTGTATCTAATAAATTAATGAGTTTGTTTAATAGGAGATAGGAAAAACGCCAATTTACCAATTTTCTTTTTAAAAGAAGCAAATCCGATCACTTTATTTACTCAATAATTGTTACAATATAATTGTAACAATTAAAATAATAACAATTTAAAGTTAAATTGTTAGTAACTTAAAGTGTACGAGACATTAAACTAAAAATAGTATTTTGCTAAATAAAATCAAAACCACAGATTAACCAGATAGTTGTAGGAACGTTTGTCCGGAATTTTTAAGGTAGGGCATTTTCGCATTTTCGCAATTTTGCTACTCTCTCTAAAGTGGTTTTTCTATTAGAAGTGAAATATATAGTTAATCTGTGTCTATTAATAACTCATATTATTCATATAATTAAGTTTAATTAATAAATAATAATATTTGGTAACAACATGTTCAATAATTAATTACCTTGAATAACTTCTAAGCATTTTGTATTTTTAAATGGTTTTTTTCCATTATTTCCGGCCCAATTAAATTTCTTTGCCAATTTATTTGTCATGACATACTTAAGCATACTACTTGTGGTAGTTCTCACAGTGGTTCCTCCCAATGTAGCAAGTCTATGTTTCTAAAATAGATAAAAAAATTCAGCATCTTAATAAAATATTTGTCATTGTAAATTTTTGCGTTTTAGCAAAAAATAATTTGTTGTTTATTCCAATAACATATAGGTTGTTTCAAAACTGTATTTTTATAGAGGGTGATTCAAAAGTAAAGAATAAACTTTTAACTTTTTACATCGTTTTAAGACCATTGTCGTGTAAAAAAACGAAAAATTTATTAAAATAAGCAAGTAAAATAAATTAGCTTTGTGAATGGTCAAAATGAATTATTAATAACTCAAAAATAATTTATAGAGCATCTTGTTAACGGCTCTTATTCAAATTTTAAATCAATCTGATTGTAAATATGTATAATTCAAAAACTTTAATAATTCAATTACTTAATTTATAATATTTAATATTATAATTTATAATTAATACTTAATTTTGAAAATTTAGTAAGGTTAATTTGTCAATGTTATTAATGAATGCAATTAATTAATTAAAATTTATTAATGTTAACTCAAATATTTTGAGCAAAGAAAAACAAGCTGCAAAACTGCTGCTGTCAAAACGCTGTTCAGTAAACTAAATTTTAGGCTTAAATAAGATACGAGTTATAAATGAAATAGTTGACCATTCACAAAGCTATATTCCTTCATTAAACGTCAATGGTCTTAAGAAAATATAAATTTTCTTTAGTTACATTTAAGAAATTTAAAAGTTTTGATTGATTAATAGATACTTACCAAGTAATTAAATGGAGCTTCATCATCTTTTAGAAGTTGCTCCAGTTTTTTGAAGATTTCTTTTTTATTAATAGGCATTTCAGGAAAGTTGTCTGGTTTTACCAAAGTACTAGATTCATTTTGGTTAAGCAATCGTAGGATTTGCTGTGTTCTGATCGTATTTTGTTCCACAATCTCACATATGGTTTCAAGTTTAACCATAATTTTTCCTTCAAATGCTCCAACCATATTATTCGATTGACGTGTACTACTTGTTGAGGATGTACTGCATAACGAAGAGCTACGAGAATTAGGGGCAATAGAATCAGAATAATGGCGTGTACTAGATGTTGAGGTTGTGCTGCATATTGAAAAAGGGGTGAGAGTAGCATTTGCTTCCTCGTCCTCGTCACCGGATGTTTCGTCGAGTGTTTCAGTCGTTGGATCATTTCTATGATTTTTTATTTCAGCAGCATTATCCAATTTTTTATGAATAAAAATCTCATTATTTCCAGTTTCGCTACTACTGATAGATTCAAATAATTTCTCTAATAAAACATTTGCTTCTTGCAAATTATCTGTAAAATGTAATAGTATTTGTAGCAAAAATATTTTTTAATTAACATTTTTAATCACATGTGACACGGCGACATTTTTCCCAACTCATACTATATGCAATATGAGAAAGAAAGCCTTAATATTTAATAATATAGAAAGCCTTTTTTCTCATAGTGCACAACAAATGGTGCGTTGTGAAAATTACCGTGGTGTCTAGTGGGCTTAAATCCTTTACAAATTATTATTTAAATAAACGTGCCCAATGTCCACTATTCTTTTTTTTTAATACAAAGTTTCTATAATTTTTTGAATTTATAATAATGGTATAATTTTTATAAATACGTACCACTTTTAAAATGTATTTTTTTTATTTTAAATAATGGCCAACTGGATTTAGGAGGAGTGCATTCTGTCAAATACTTGTCAAACAACGGTTTTTCGATTTTGGGCCAATAACAGCTGTCCTTGAGTGTCCAAATAAAAGGAACTATAGCACATTCCCTTTTTGGTCCCACAAATTCAACACCGGCAAACATGTTTTTACGAAGATTCTAGGGTTATTTGCTTTACGATTAGAAACATTTAAAAATATATAAAACATTTAGAGTAGTCTGATTAAATATTTGCTTTCAAAATAGTTCAAAAAAATCCTTAATTAGAATTTTACCATTAAACGTTTTACATATATTGTGAATCACCCTGTACACTTTAATATTTTATTTATCAAAACCATATACGTACGGAGTTAAAGAGAAAACTTTAAAAACTTATCAATACATTGGGCTTTAATTATTTAAAGTATGTAGAATTGGAAAAACTGCATAACCATCTTTATATGTATGTGCCATGCACTTGCAACGAATAGAAGAAATTGAAAAATTCATAGCTTTTTCATTATCTTCTCCTTTGACAAAATATATGAAAAGTTTAGAGGATTCAATTGGATAATTGTACAAATTTTGCATGTAGCGAAATGGACAACCCGAAAAAAAGTATTGATTCTGTAGACAATATATCGATTTTATCAAATAAAATTTATTGGTAACCAAGACTAAGTTATTTGGATATTTTACTGAAATATGATAATCAGTAATAAATAAATCATTACATCTAAAATAATTATCTGATGATAAAAATTTTCTTTTAGCAAAAACATCTTTGTTTCTTGTTGATTTGGCAACATTTTTTGATTCTTCTATGCGGTTGTACAGTTGTTGCAAAGGACGATTTGTACCTCTAACGCACTTTTTTAATTTACCTAAAAGGTTCTCATACTCAAAACAACTAAAATTTTCTAATACTCCAAATTTTTCAACATCATCACATAGATGAATCAATGAATGCACATTATAAACTACAAAATATTTCTCATAAATATTTGGACTATTGTTAACAAAATTTTCCAATGCATTTTTTGCAACATTAAAAAATTTTTGTATTAACAACTTTGAAGATAGGATAAAAATAGCTACGTGTAAATTCAAAAAATGTTTATATTTAATAATTTCAAGATGATTTTTTAATAGAAATGGGCAGCAATATAATAAAAAATTTCTATATTCTACCGCTTTCCAACGTTTAACATCACTCAACGTACCTAACTTTCTGCCAAAATCATCAGTAAATTTTATGCTTTTAATTTTTAAATCTAATTGCTTAATATGTATGATTTTATATTTTTTTTTGCCTTCAACCCAATAGTTTTGAAGAAGCCGTTTAGTTACACCTAAATAAATTAAGTGCATGGGGTCTAAAACAAATTGACTAACCATTCCTAAACGTAAAGACAACAAAGGTGATACATCTTTGATATAATCGTCTTCACTTTCTTGATAAAAATCCGAATCTAGTCTATTTGGAGCTGTTAAATTCACGGGATAGAAGTGTCGTTTATTTTCGTATATTGTTTGTTGTGTACATCTTTCGCAACCTTTTTTGCTGGTGTGTCCCTTAACTTGTTTTAGAAAAGCACGCGCAGGCGCATCACATGAAAATAAAGATATTTTTACTTCAAATATTTTATCATTGTACTTAATTCCTGTTGTTAGTAAATTATTCATTTCTGCCACAAATTTATTCAAATAAGTTTGAATTGCCAAAGGTTTCCCTCTTCCACAGAAAACTGCTATAACAAAAGGTTTTTGGTCATGAACATTATCTATTTTTCCTAAAATCGGCCAAAACTCATTGTAACTATTTTTGAATGGAGAAAAACCATCTATATTAAATTGTAATGATATATGTTGTTTATCAAATTTAATAATTTTCAGTTGCTTTTCTAATTGGTTTTGAATACCAAAATAAACCATTTCACCATTATTAAGTTCAATTGTTTTCACAATTCTAGGAGTATTTAGAATAGTTCGTGGGTCAATTGGCAAAAATGAATATTTAGGCTTTATTATGGCTATTAATTGAGATAAGCTAGAATGAGTTATGTTGTAATTACAAGCCCAAGTTTTTAATTTTTCCAAAAATATTTTTTCTTCAATACGGTTTAATTCAGTAATATTTTGCGTACTATTATCTGTATTAACATTTTCCTCACCAGATGGTTGTAATTTAAAACTAAAATTTTGAATTTTGTTTGCTAATATTTTTTTTTCAACATTTGAATCAATATTGTCTGTAATCATAATATTCTTTTGCGGGTCTAAGTATTTATTTTTATTTAAATAATTAATATTAAGATTTGGTACAATTGTGCTATTTATAGAAATTGAATCGGTATGATTATTTGGTTCAATAGTTTCCATAAAAGATTTTTGATTTTCAGTTGTTAATAAATCATGTAATACATTTTTTGCGTTAGCATTAGCTCGTCGTCGTAAGTGACGTTTACTTATAATTTTCTTAGTTTTTGAATACATATTTAAATATGACAAATGTAAAGCAAATAATACCTAAAACAACTTGCCTGTATTAAAGCTGGAGATATTCTATATGAGCCTACAAAAACAAACCAAAATGTTTTTAAATTGTATTTGAAATCATTCAATAAAAGCATAAGTTTAAAATGCCAAAGCCTATAATATTGAAACATTAATATTCCAAATCTAATACTTTTTTACAGAACTTTTAATAAATTAATAATTACTAGCTATCGTTTACTAAACTAGTAAATACTAACTTAAAAAACGTTTTAATAAAAAAATATCATTGTATTATTAATTACAAACAGTCGTCTAAATTTTGATACAATTAGATTTAATTTAGATGCACTTACCAATTTAGTTTTAACAAACACAAAAACACCGCTGGCTAGCTTGCTCTCTGAGTTTAAACTGAGTGAGTTGAGTACTGTATCTACAACTGTCGTTGAGTACTGTATTTGAGTACTGTATCTGTAACATTCATCAAAAGCATAAGTTTAAATTTCCAAAACATATAATATTCAAACATTAATATTTCAAATCTAATACTTTTTACAGAAAACTTTTAATAAATTGATAATTACTAGCTATCGTTTATCAAACTAGTAAATACTAACTTAAAAAACGTTTTACTAAAAAAATATCATTGTATCATTAATTACAAACAGTCGTCTAAATTTTGATACAATTAGATTTAATTTAGATGCACTTACCTACTTTAATTTTAACAAGCACAAGAACACCGCTGGCTATGTTAACTGCCGTATCTGTAAACTGTAACTGTACTGAACCAGAGCAGAGCAGAGACAAGTTGCGTGCCGCGTGCAACGCTTTGTATTGGTTGAGTTAAATTTGAGTAGTGGGGCAAACGAGTTTATTGCTGCATTTCTACGTTCAACACATGATTAATTTTGTAAATAATACATTTTTCTAAATAAAAATGTGTTTCTGTAAAAATGAATAGATATTATAATTTGAATCTTATACTGCCAATACAATCTCACAATTATAGGTTACAATTAATTAAATGGGGTCTAAAAATGATTTACAAAGACGGTCTTTGTTTACATTTGTCACAGATTAATTCCTCATTTCTTGCTTAATTTTATTTGATCAAAAATTGCAAAACAAAAATATTTGTTAACATTTTTAATTTGATAGTATAAATGCCATCTAAATAGTATTAACTTTTGATGCTGTACATATGTTTAGATTCAATACTTTTAATTACAGATTTGTTAAAATTTATAAATTTATTGCTTGTATACCAAGCTCAGTTAAATATTTATCTCTAAATTTAATTTTAATTAAACGTTATTATTATATTTTTTTATTGTACATGTATTTTAATTTACAATCTAAAACTAATGTTATTTAGATAATAAAAGTGTTTTTTTTTTATCACGCTAGTTTTAATTTAATTCAATCTAGTTTAATGAATGTAAACAAAACATTTCAACATTAAGCATTCATTTTAGTAATTTTAGATGTCCGTTACAAAAATATCTTACAAAAAATTAAAAATATATATAAATGTTATATATTTTTTAAAATTTTACAAAAATGCAACTATAAAAATAATTAATTGCACAAACTTTTATTTTGACACTCAAATATTTTGATGCACTTATGCAATTACTTAAATAAGAAATTAGTTTACTAATATTTATTATTTGATTTTCATTAAAGTTTGGTTTTATGTATGATAATAATTAATTTGAAATATAGTAGTGGCTTTAACATTTTAATAACCCTATTTAAATTTATATTAAATTTTATGCAAACCATAAAAGTGCGATTACTATCGAACGAAAATAAAAATTTAAATAATTAATTATTATTTTAAAATAAAAATAATAAATATGGATTACAAAAAATTATTTAGACCATTTTTGAACCATTAAAACGCACTTAATAATATTTTAGTTTTTTATGTAAATTAAATATCATAAAAATCCTTATCCTTAATATCCTAAAAACATATTATGCTTTAGACTTATGATAGCTGTTATGATGATGTTTAGCAATCTATTAATTAACATTATTAAATCTAAACTATAGATGTATAATAGATATAATTAATAGCTTAATATTAATAGTATTACTTTTTAAAGACAATTACTAAATGTATTTTAGACATATGATTTATACTCAATAGAATTTACACCTCATTAAAATATCTATTAAATATTTTAATAAAATATGCAAAATATAGTATACTTCAGACAGACTGTAGACGTTTTACAATAAATTATTTTTTTTCATCTAAAACCAATGTATTTTATTCATATAATTAATTATCAATTTTTAATGAAAAAAATTAGATATTTTTTATGCATATTTTAAACATTTAATATATGTTTAATATAAATGATGTATTTATTTAAAAATCTATTCAACATTTTAATAAAATGTATTAATTTTAAAAATTTTAGACATTAAATTGACGAGCATAAATAGATCAGTTTATATTTAACCAACAATGGATGTTTAATAAATGTATAATTAAGGTATTCTATAATAAACACACCGATTTCAAATTATAAAGTGAATTTATTATTCTTATTCGAAAAGCTCAAATACAAAATGCTAATGCACGTCCTTCTTGTTCGACCGTTTTCTCCCGAATGCCGTTTCTCCCTCCCGTGGCCCACATGAATCTCTCAAGAGTCCGCCAACATCCGATAGATGGTGGTAAATCGCTAACAGATTCGGCCAGGCTACCCTTGCTCTGCGTCCTCGCAGACCACCGTGTCATTTTCAGTAACTGTAAATCACAAAACATTTTAATTGTTGAATATTTATTATTTTGTAGTATAAGAGCTGCAAAAGAAACCTCAAGATTCCATGGAATCAATTGAGCACGTATTAAATCATCGTTTAGTTTTGACTCTCGTGAGAATCCTAATCCGGCTCACCTTCAGAACCGTCGTCATCTTTATCTGAGTCTGTATCAGAATCACTTATTTCTGTAAGAAATAATTTCATTTTGTCTACCGGACAAACCCCCTTGTAAGGTTTCTGAGATCTATACGATCCAGGTATATCCTCAATATAGTACCGGTCATGCGGTAATACGGCCGTCACTATAAACGGCCCATCGTATTTAGGCATCGTTTTTCTACTTTTCCCGTCGTTTCCTACAACGTTTCTACGTATTAGAACATGTTCACCGATTGTATATTTTCTCGGACAACATCGTTTAGAATCGTATCTTCGTTTTTGTTGTTCTTGTTTAAATTTAATCTGCTTATCGGCCTTTTGCCGAAGTTCGTCTAAACTTTTTCTAGGGGCATCCACCGTAACAGTTGTCTGCAAGAATGCATCGTCTGGATGTCTAGGCCTAAAACCCATAAGCAATTCGTATGGTGACTTATTTGTCGTAGCGTTTACTGTCGTGTTTATGCCAAATTGTACCTTTTGTACTACTTTGTCCCACGTTTCTTCATTCTGACCCATAGAAGCCATTATACTCTCTAAAATTGTACGATTAAATCGCTCCACTTGCCCATTAGCTCTTGGAGTTGCTGTAGCGTTATATACCGTCTTAATGCCGTTGTTTTGCGTAAAAGCAACAAATTGCTTACTGGTATATGCGGCCCCTCTATCGCATATGACTCGTCTAGGGACTCCAAACATATTAAATATATTTTCTAGGAACTTGATCACAGGACCCACTTTGCTACTTTGAACGGCCTTTATGAGCGTAAATTTTGTGAACGCTTCTACTGCTACAATTAAAAATGAGTTTTTCTGCTTGCTTCTTATAAATGGCCCCAAATGGTCGACATGAATTGTGTCCATAGGTGTGGAGCTCTTTTCAATAGGGTTCAGAAAACCTGGCTTTTTACCGCTTTGACTTTTGTTATATAAACATTTTAAGCAAGAGCTCACGTACCTCTTTATATACCTCCGCATGCCTGGAAACCAATAGCTTTGACTTATTAGCTCAAACGTCTTGTCAACGGCAAAATGACCCTTATTGTCATGATTCTCCATCACAATTTGTCGTCGTACGTGCTTTGGAATGACCCACCTTAGCCCACTAGGTGTTTTACGATAAATCCTATTGTCTTGAAGTTTGTATTCGTCGTGAATACATCTCTCCTCTTTATCAACAGGTTTCCGATGTAATACTTCATTAATGTACTTACAACGTTCGTCGCGTAGCTGAACAGTTAATACCCAATCGTCGTCTGTTAGGTTGATGCTAAGAATGTCCACTTGGTCATATTCCTCATGACTTTCGACTGGATTCCTACTTAGAGCATCTACGTGGCACATCTTTGTACCGGCCCGATATTCGACACTAAAGTCGTACTCTAATGTAGTTAACCACCAACGTCCAATTCGTGGTATTAAATCGCGTTTAGTTAAGGTTGTCCGCAATGCATTACAATCAGTAACGACTTTAAATTTAATCCCTAGTAAATATACTCTAAAATTTTTCAAAGAATTTACCACTGCTAAAGTCTCGAGCTCGTATGAATGGTATCTTTGTTCTTCTTTTGATGTTTGCCTACTGAAATATAAGACCGGTCGAAGTGACGAATCGTTCTGCGCTTGTAAAAGTATTCCTCCGACTCCCCATTTTGAGGCATCGGTGTGAACTTCAGTCTCAGCTTCGTGATTGTAAAGTGCAAGTACTGGTCTGTTTATTAATTTATGTTTTAGTAGATCAAACGCTTTCTGTTGCTCACTGCCCCATTCAAATACTACATCTTTTCGTGTTAACATTGTCAATGGCCTTGCAATAGTACCGTAATTTTGAATGTATTTTCTAAAATAACCGGTCAGTCCTGTAAATTGTCGAACTTCATGGACGTTCTTAGGTACGCGAAACTGTTCAACTGCTTTTGTTTTTCCGATCCCTGGTCGAATTCCCTCTTTACTGACTTCATGTCCCAAATACTCTATTTTTGTCTTAAAGAATGAACATTTTGATAACCGTAACGTCAAATTAGCTTCTTTAAACTCGTCTAGAACATTTCTTAAGAAAATCAATCCTGACTCAAAATCAGAAGATGGTATGAGTATGTCGTCCATATATGCAAGTGCTTGCGTAAATCGTAGTGGTCCCAAAACTCTGTTCATTGTTCTTTGAAATATAGCTGGAGAATTGACTAAACCGAATGGCATTCGTAAATATTCATAATGTCCGTCCGGTGTGATAAATGCAGTTTTGGCAATAGAGTCTTCTGCAACTGGTATTTGGTGATAGCCTGAAGCTAAATCCAGACTAGTGAAAAATGAACAGTTTGCAAGTCGATCAAGGTGTTCGTCAACTCTCGGTAGTGGATAACAATCTTTTATCGTCTTCTGGTTCAAAGCGCGATAGTCAACGCACATGCGTAACTCACCAGTTTTTTTCTTTACGAGTAGTATAGGACTCGAATAAGGAGACTCACTTTCTCTGATAATCTCATTTTTGAGTAGATCATCAACAATATCTCGAACTGAAGCACGTTCATTATAAGAAAGTCTGTAAGGTCTGTATGTGATTGGCTTATCATCTATTAGTTTAATTGCAATTTCAGCCCCCGAACATTTTCCAAGTTCGCTAGTATTCATTGCAAAGCAACAGCGATATTCATTAAGCAAATCTAGAAGACGCTTTTTATATTCATCGTTTAAGTCGCATAATTGGGGTTCAATGTCTGACATTTCAAACAGTTTGATCGTTTCCGTACTTAATACCGATACGCTTCTTTTCTCTATTGGATTTTCGTATTCACAAATCGTACCACGAGCTATTACTTGACTAGGCTTGTAAGTTATCGCGTGTTTGGACGAATTCATGATTGAAATCATACCGTTTGGACATGACATTATACATGGCGATATAAAATGTTCTTTAAATGGATTCGTCCTTACCTGTGACTCAATGAAAACGTCACCAGTGTAATCCTCCTTGCAATTTACTGAAATGAAGCCTATCGAATTTGGTGGAATAACTGCAATGTCCTTTGAATGGAGTGTTACTTTCTTTAGAGGAAGATTGTTGTACTCGGTGGTTGCAAACATGTCATCGTTAAAGATTCGCAGTTCGTTTTGCTTTATAATAACAGTTTTATCCTTGTTGATAAATATCTGTCCAATAAGTACAGGCACCGTTTGCACCCAATCTTCAACCACATATGCTTCCACGTCGTCTTCTGCTAGGTCAACCTTAATGTGAATGAGTGCTTTTCCAACAGGTGTTGCTTTTCCGTTGCCATAACCGTTTATTATGAGAGGGCATGGTTCCAATTTTAAACCAAGTTCCTTGCTAGTAGTGAGGCGAATTAGCACTCCTGAACAACCAGTATCTACGTATGCACAAAACTGTTTCCCATTTATCTCGCAGTTCATGTAATAACATTGGTTAGTTTGATCTGATGGCTCCTTTTTCGAGCATGTAGCTTTCAATGATATTTTCGAAGGTACTTTCGGTCTACGACAATCTATCGCTAAATGTCCTAATAGTTTGCAGTTGCTACATTCTTTTCTAGGTTTCGAACATTTACTCGACAGGTGCCCGATTTCGGAACAATTGAAACATTTCTTCTTTTCTTCATGTTTGTGGTAATCGTTACTTTTGTGCGGATGTACTCTATCGCGTGAAAATAATCTTGAACTCACCCTGTTTACTAGTTCTCGATTTCGGTTTCCACTTCTATTTTCTTTGTTCCCATCAGTAGTTGCAGGTAGAGTTACTAAAAATTCCGAATACAGTTCTTCAGGACTTGCGTAACGCCCTGCTTTTGCTCCAGTTTTAATGAGCGAGTCACTTATTCCAGCAATAATACATGAAACCGCGTTCTTCTCGCTAATTTCGCAAGCCCTAATTAGCCCTAGTTTGTCAAAATAATATGTTGCCCATGATTCGTCGTATAATTTCTTTCTATTCATCATAGTTTGCAAAAGGTCTGCAAAATCTTTGTGTTCGGGAAACGTTTTTTTCAGCAAAGATTTCCATTCGCTCCACGTATAATTATATGTTGTGAGGTTATTGTACCAGGTTCTAGCTACACCGGTTAGACGATTTTGCATATGTTGAATCATAATTCGATCGTTCCAACCGTTAATTTTCCCCAGTTGGTCAATTTTATTAATCCATTTGGAAATTGTCATTTTCTTATCTGCCGGATCGTATTCCGGAATGCAATCAGCAGCAGTTCTGTACGAAATTATTCCCATTGAATCGTTTTGGGTGTTTTCATTTGAAACCTGGTTTGACAATTTTGAAACTAAGTCTTCTAATTTCTTAATTCGGTCGGCCGTGCTTTCTTCTGTACTTGTAGTAAGACTTTCGTTTTGTTTTGGTGGCGTGTATCGTTTTTCAGAACCATCACGTCGATTTCTTACCAAAGCTGGCCCACCTTGTCTCTCTCGCCGTCTGCGAAAGTTTCCGTCTGAGTCATCATCAGAATCGGATGAATGATAACGTTTATTTGCGGACCGTTTGCCCATTTTGACACTAAATTTGAATCAACGTATTGATCTGAATGCAAATTTAGTTAGAGAACGTATTTCTCTATGAACACAATGTTTAAAACTGCACAAAGTTTGTACGGTACTTTTCCGCACCACGTGTTTCTTTGTTCAATAAAAATTCTTTTACACAGGCAATTGTTTATAACACACACTTTCATTTACTTTATCGGATTAAACGAGGTGAATCCTACCGCTGCTCTATAATAAACACACCGATTTCAAATTATAAAGTGAATTTATTATTCTTATTCGAAAAGCTCAAATACAAAATGCTAATGCACGTCCTTCTTGTTCGACCGTTTTCTCCCGAATGCCGTTTCTCCCTCCCGTGGCCCACATGAATCTCTCAAGAGTCCGCCAACATCCGATAGATGGTGGTAAATCGCTAACAATTCTAAGAATTGTATGTGTTAAGACATCTATTAGATAATACTTTATTTACTTAGATGGTTTTAGACCCTTTTAGACATCTATTAGATCTGTATTAGATAAATGTGTGTTGCTTGGGCTGTTTATTACGATGCACCATTTGGGGGAGTCCTGCACAAGACGCATATTATACCAAACGTAACTTTTATCGCCTACATTTGGAGAAATAAACACACAAGTGAAAATACTAAGCAATAAATTGGAGTACAAAAGCGAATTCAGTATTTTAGCTTCTTTCTGCATTTTTAGTTTCAAATCGGGACTCGCTTTACTTAGCGGCTGGCAATATGCAAAAATCTCCTCCGAATGCTCGGACAACGTTTTCTTCTTGAAGAGTGTAGTGCGATACATCGAATATTGCTGCAACGGAAATTAATTTGGAGTGCGGTAAGTTAAATTTGCCAACTTACAAATGCCACTGTGCAAACAAATATACCATTCTGTAACAAATTTTGATAGATATTTTGCGAGGATGTAAGAACACTTATAGCAAAACAATTCGTCATTATTACAACATAGATGAACACGAAATAAGTTAATAATTTAACCGGAATGATATTTCGGTAGCTGTAGTTCAACGCCGCTAAAGGATACAGAAGATCGTCTTCAGGGGATATGTTGATATTATTTGTGTTAGCTTTGACGCTAAATAATATTCTTCTAAGATATTTAAAAAATGCCATTGTTTTTATTAATATGTATAGTTGAACTGCTTCTAACAGAATGAGTTTATTGTAATAATATTAAATAATCATAGCTAAACTAATTTTATATGTCAATATCAAACTTTTTAAGCCAATCATTAATTGCTAATCAATCAATTTTTTATTGTACGACAATTATTTTCTAGTTAAGGGTTCATAAAAGATGTATAGCATTATATTATACTATAATTAATTACCCCCTCAGGGACTGCGATGGCTTGCACTATCGCAGTACGGGCTCAGCAAACCCGAGGTACCCGAGCTTCCGTAAACCTTGTGGGCTGCAACGACCCGGACGGGAGGGGATCGGAACCCAAGCGTACGGTAGCAGCTACAAGGAACGGTGGCTTGGCTACCCGGCCAAGTTGCGAGGAGACAACCTCTATAATAAACCCCAATCCCAAGCAGTCGTGCGCGGCGACGGGATGCGTGACTGGTGGGAGACCAGTATTTAGCGGCAAACCTTGGATACCGGGCGACCCCCATTGTACATAGCCTTACCAGCACAAGCAGGCACTGTGCTGGCGGACCCTTTATTTCCTGAATACTCGTGGGAACAATATGGACCATTTCAACTCAAATAAAACAAAATCGGACGACGTAAGGAACTACCAGGCTAGTCCTGGCAAGGAACTTACCTCGTCCCCGAAACGCGTCGGTAAAAACGACGCTATTTAGCCATCCGGCAGTGGGGACTCCGTAGCGGAGGGCCCCGTCAAGGGAAACTCCGCAGCAGAGGCACAACTGTCTGGTGACTCGGCAACACCTGCCAAAAAAGCAGGCCAGCTCTCAGGAGCACAAAAGAAGAGAAGGCGGAGGCTGCGCCTCGCAGCTCAAGCCAGCTCTTCGGTGATGCAGGAAGTGGTGGCCTCCACGTCTGCGGGCTCCAAGCGGGACCGCAGCGTGGGGACACTCCTCCCGGCGTCACTCAAACTACTAAAAAGCCGAGGCCTTCCGCCAACGCTTTTAGCTACGCTCAGGCTGCTGGACTGAGATACGCAATCGCTCCCTCGGATTACCCTGAGGTAACGATAACGAGGGAACAAAGTTTGTTTGTTTCCTCGGCGGTCTCAAAAAAGGCAGACTGCATCGAGGGTAGCTTCTTCCCGCGGTTTGGTGGGTTTCGGTTGTCGGAGTTGGGGACGATCAACGTCTCCTGCGAAGACACCCGCACTGATGAATGGCTGGAAAAGGTTTTCAGCTTCTGGGAGGGCTCTAACCTTTGCTTGGAGAAGGGGGAGCAATCCCTAAACTGGAAAAGTTTATCGCCGTGGGGGAAGAAACCTATTGGGCGCAACCATCAGTGTCTCAATACTTTGTTGTGGAAGGTGCACGATAGGAAGGACGAGGATTCCAAGATCCGTTTAGTCCTTGATATCGATCCGGCATCGGCTAAACACTTGGAAGCCCTCAGCTTCTCGGTGTACTCTGGGGTAATAAAGCTCAAACTTCACAGACCCCAGCCCAAGACGAAGGCTCCTCCTCAAGGTCCTTCAAGTAGAGCCAAAGTCAACCCTTTTGTGGAAATGGTACCCATGGAAACCAAAGTGGTTGAAACAAGCTCTACTGTGGAGAAACCTCTTCAAAGCAAATCCACAAGCAATGAAGGCGGGACCACCTCTGCTAACACACCTGGTGTGGTAGCGGAAGGCGGAACTGCTGGAGCTAACCAGCCTGAGAACCCGACTTTAGGGGGACCAGAGCCACAAACCGGCAAACCCTAGAATTCTAGCAATGGCTAAGGAAATAATGTTTGCTCAAATTAACTTGCACCATAGCAAGGCGGCGTCTTTCCTTATAGGGCGTCAAATGGCTATCGGGCATACACACATATACCTCATACAAGAACCTTGGATAAACAAGGGAATCGTAAAAGGGCTTTCAGGGTGCGGAGGGAATACTCACTATTGCACCTCGCACACCCACCCTCGCGCCTGCATATTTATCTCCGATAAGTTACAGGTCAAACCCCTCTACAACTTTTGCAGCAGGGATCTGGTAGCTCTACTGCTACCGACTGGTAGAAACGGAACGGACCAAATAGTGATCTGTTCAGCCTACCTATCTTATGACTCGCCAGGGCCTCCTCCCTCCAGAGAATTTGAGGACCTGGTAAAATTTTCAACTCTCACTCTCACCACACTGTGTGGGGAAGCTCGGACGTCAACCTAAGGGGGGACAAACTTTTAGAATATTTCTACACGACAGATCTGGACCTGCTAAATCGCGGTAGCTCACCAACTTTTGTTACCGCGAGCAGGCAGGAAACCATTGATGTCACACTATCTTCTAACAATCTTTCTCAGAAGATTGTCAATTGGCATGTGTCAAACGAACCGTCACTGTCGGATCACAGATACATAGTCTTTAAACTGGCTGCTAAGACTAACAACACAGTTAAGTATCGCAACCCTAAAAAGACAGATTGGAACAAATATAGAGTCTCTCTGAGCACAAAGCTAAGTGACCTTCCACCCACACCTCGCAAAGTGTGTGACTCGGAAACCTTTGCAAACTTTGTTCAGGAGGCGGTGGTATCTTCTTATGAGGAGAACTGCCAACTGAAGACACAAAAACTGGGGAAAAGGGTGACTTGGTGGAACCCCGAAATCCAAACAATGTGAGTGCAAACACGTAAACTACTGAGAACCGCCTTGCGCACAGAATACTTGTCTGACTGGGACCTGTGCAAAAGCGCGCAACGCAGGTATAAAAACCTTATACGCAGGTCCAAACGGGAAAGCTGGAAAAACTTGTGCTCAGAAATAGAAGGTTTTCCAGAGGCTCTTAGGGTAAATAAAGTTATCTCTAAAAGCAGAAACGCAACGCTGACGACTCTGATGCCCCCCTCGGGTGAGCTCACAACTTCCCCTGAGGAGACTCTAACCCCCTTATTCCGTAACTAGTCGTTGCTTAACGATAATTTTAGATAACGACTTCAGTTTTTAACGACATTTTATTAAAACTCTATTCCATAAGAGAGTCGTTACGGATTTCTGCTCTAACGACAAATGTCAATGTTTTTAGTTTAGTTAATATTATAAAACGACATTTGAACTAATTTGAATCTAAAATTCTAACTTAAATTTGTTTCGAGTTGTTGTTTAGCGGTCTGTATTATTTTCAATTACCGAGTCAATTACTAAAGCAAACAAAAATGCCAAAGTAAGTATATTTAACAATAATAAAATAGATAGATTTGGAAATAAAGTGTTTGCTATTTTACTAGCAATCCACCAAGTGCAAAAAAAAGAAAATTGAAGACTACTACCGAACAATACCAACTCTATTTAGATATGCTCGAAAGTAATACCTATTTTAGAGAAAACAAAGTGACTCCTGACCACCCCACTGCTTTGTCTGATGGTTGGAATGACTTGGTGAAATCCCTCAACTCGAGTGGCGGTTCTCAAAAAAACTTATTTGAGTGGAAAAGAGTAAGTTAAATTAAAATTGAATTATACTTATTTTTATAAATATTGTATAATTTTAATTTTATATCTAGTCAGTGGAATGTGAATATTAATTAATAAATTATTACAGACTTTTACTGATTGGAAGTCGCAAGTCCGCAAACGAGCAAGGTTGATAAAAATGTCTATGACTGAAACGGGAAATACAGGAGAACCGGAAAAGACTTTAACCGAAATGGAAAAAAAGTTGCTATATCTAACAGGGGATATAGTAGTTGAAGGAATTAAAGGAGCAGTAGAGCTAGGAGTAGAAAACACACAACAACTTGCGGTAGCAGCAGAAGAAGAAAAAATACAAGAAGAACAAAAAATAAATGAACGAGAAGAAAAGATAAGTACAAAGAAAAGAGACTCCAACATATTGAAGGATATAAACTCCAATTTGGAAAAACTTGTGAAATTAAAAGAAGAAGAACTTCAATTAACTCGTTTAAAGCTAAAACTAAAATATAATTTTCAAGAGGAAGAGAAGTCTGAAGAGGAACAGGCTGATAATTATTAAAAACATGGTTATTAATAATTCTTTAATTATTTAATAGTAATAATATAATATTATTATTTTTGTTACAAACAATAAAGATTATTTTGTAAAAACACGTTTTTTTTTATTATGTTGTGACATTTATCCAAATTGATTTCTCAATAAATTATTCCGAATATTCAGTCCAGCTTGATGTAATTCTTGATTGTCAATGTCTTCATTCTGAATTTGATCTCCGCCCTCATCTTCTTGACCAATGTCATAAGCGTCAATATCAACATTTGCATTTTTCAGAATGTTATACAAAGTAGCGCAAGCAATAATAATTTTTGCCGCATTTCTTGGGTTATAATGAAGTGTTCGATCTTTTAAAAGGCATCTGAAAATTCCTTTAAACACTCCAATGCAACGTTCTATACAATTTCTTGCCAGGCATAGGGCAACATTATATCTGCTTTCAGGTGAATTTTCTTGTGCATTCTGAATTGGTGTTAACACAAAAGGTTGAAGAGGATAACCGGAATCACCAATTAACCACGTATTCCTTTCACCATTTCGGTAACGATTTTTTAAGTTGATAAAAATATTGCTCATTAGCCAAATTGCGGAATCGTGAACACTACCTGGGTAGTTGGGACAGATTCCCAGAATCTTTAAGTTGGAGTCACAAATGATTTGAACATTTATGCTGTAGTAATTCTTCCTGTTGAGAAACACAGCCCTTGGTGGAATTCCACCAAATACAGGTGCAATTATTGAAATGTGAGTCCCATCTACACAGCCAATAATTCCAGGAAAATTGAACTTTTCAAAAAACTCATTTTTTACATTGATGATTTCATTTCGTGTTGTCGGAAAATTAATCAGTCTTCCAGAAAAATTAGTAACAATAGCATTGCTTATTTCTTTAATGCACCTACTAACGGCTGGTTGAGACATAGCACACCGACTGTCGGCTCCAACAGACTTCTGATAGCTGCCTTGTGCATAAAAATGAAGACAAACTAAAAATCGTACCACTTTTGGTACTTTGGTGCTTCTAATTGAATCTTCAAGAAATGGATTAATTTCAAGAAAGAATTGACGTGCCAACTCTGTAGGAAATCGATATAGCTGCCTGAACACTTTAATTGGCATATTAAAAGGATCACTGTTATCCCTTAAATGTCTTGATAGTCTGTTATTGTTTCTACAAAAAATAATTATACTGTGTTAGGAAAATAGTTAATTATTTCAAAATATTTTACCTTCTTCTTCGATAATTTTCCATATCAAACACTTCCATAACAATACACTGCAACGATTATTTAACGACTCTAACTACACCTTGAGAGATGTCGTTTATAACGATGCTGTTCTAACCTCAAAGTCGTTTAGTAACTACATCGTTATAAATTACAGAATTAGAAAAGTCGTTGACTAACGACAATCGTCTCGTAACGACGTCGATACATGTTATAGAATAAGGGGGTAAGGCATCTAACGGCGGTTCATTTTTCTGGCTCTGAGAATGCAAAGCCGACAACTGCTCGGGCTCCACGCCTAAGGGCTCGACCGATGGACTGGGACCTTGAATCAAAAGTTGTCACCTACGACAGAATAAATTGGGCAATAAAATCCTTTGAAAGGTACAAAAGCGGCGGTATAGCCAGAATCTTTCCGGCCTTATTACAAGAGGGGGCAAACTGCCTGCAGGCACCACTGTACCACCTCTTCCGCTCCTGCCTGGCTCTGGGCTACATACCGGTGGCCTGGAAAATAGTGTCGGAGATTATGACGAGGTCACTGAATGGTGTAAGGCAAGAGGACTGTCGGTAAACCCGACTAAAACAGTCACCGTGCCGTTCACAAACAAGAGGAAAATCTCGTTTGAAGAACCCAAACTCGCGGGACACACCCTTACACTCTCGGAGTCGGTCAAATATCTTGGAGTCAACTTAGATAAAAAACTGCTCTGGGCAAAACATGTCGAAAGACAAAGCAAAAGGGCCACCGCTTTCTTATGGATGTGCAGCAGAACCTTCGGGCCCTCATGGGGGCTCAAACCCAAAATCATATACTGGATTTTCACTACGGTTGTAAAACCAATGCTAACCTATAGTGCGCTGGTCTGGTGGCAAGCCGGCAAACGCCTCACCATACAAAGCCAACTTGCCAAAGTGCAAAGACAAGCACTGCTCTGTATAACCGGAGCTCTGCGTACCACTCCCACGGCATTACTGGGAGCGCTCATAGGACTCATGCCACTCCATCTAAGTGTTGAGGCGGAGGCCAGAAGAGCTCTATATAAACTGTCATGCGGAGAATGTAAACTATTGATAAGAGGACCGGGACACAGCAGGGTCTGGTCCGACGTGACTCAGACCCATAACTCTTCAACTATAAGGAGTGATAGATGTAGACCAGTCTTTAATTTCGAGAGAAAATACGAAATTCTTAAACCTAGTGGACCGGTCTGGTTCACAGGCGGCTCTAGGTCCGAAAACGGCACTGGAGCAAGCATTACATGCGAAAGACCTAAATTTAACCATACGCTATCTTTAGGAAAAATGGTTACCACGTTTCAGGCAGAGATTGTTGCAATCTTGGCTTGTGCGCAAGAAAACCTAAACAGAGGGACTCACAATAAGAACCTCACCATCTGCACCAACAGTCAAGCTGCGCCTAGGTGCTTTGGGTTCGTACCAAAGGAACTCGGTGCTCCCCCAGGACTGCATAAAAGCCCTGGGGAGACTGTGTGAACAAAACCGGGTTTGCATTTTGTGGATTCCTAAGCAGGTTGACATCCCAAACATGTCCAATGCCAGCCTGCTAGCTGACCAAGGTTCCAAATCAGAGCTGATTGGACCCGAACCAACATGTGGCATTACCCCAAACACGGTTAAAACCGAAATAGGGCAATGCTTTGAAACAAAATTCATCCAACACTGGGAAAACCTAGATGGTCTGCGGCGGAGCAAACTCTTCATAGATGGGCCCTCGATTAACAGATCACAGGCACTACTGACACTGAACAAACAGTAGCTACGAAACGCAGTTGGACTTCTAACGGGACACTGCACCCTAAACAAACATCTGCACACCATGGGTCTTATTGGAGACGCCACCAGCAGATGCTGTGAAGAAGAGGAGGAAACTTTATTCCACCTAATGCCCGGCGTTTGCCGAAATAAGGAGAGACATACTGGAGAGACAAATAAGGAGAGACTCTACTGTGAGGACCTTGCCGCTGGGTAAACTACTATCCTTCTTGGATGTGGCTGGCCTAAGCACAATGGAGACTCGCTGAGGAGATGTCAAGCGCAATGGGCCTACATGGCCTGAGCGCTTGCATCTTTTCATTTCATAGGGTTTACTTCTTGCTCCGGTTAGCTCACGCGCCGGCAACACCCGTAAAAAAAAAAAAATAGTAAATTCTCGGAGCGGTCAAGATGTTATTTATTATGTGGGTAGTGGGCATCATGGGTAGTGGGTATATATAAAGATCACTATTTTGTCAACAAAAGAACTCTGAAAAGAATTTTGTTTCAAAATAATCATTTTATTTTGTTCGTGTGAATATAAGGTTTGGTGCTAAAGATGGTTTACAATAAAAATAATGGTGCATCCCCTGATTTAGGTCAATTACAATAACATTTACTTTGCAATTAAAACGATCACTTTAAGTAAGCCAACCGAGAGTTATTGTGCAGATTTTCATGTCGGATGTTATTTGCTAGCATAGAATATAGTTTTGACGAGTGCGCAACGTGTTTCCCTGAACGAACAATACTTCCAACATTCAAAACTAATTATTCCGAATGTATACTAGAGCAAATGTTAAAGTTGAATAAGTTATTTTCACAATCTAAAAATTATTTTAATTAATAATAAAAAATGTCTAAAATAGTTATACTTTAATCAGTAATCTGAAGTCGATATAAACCAATCCTAGACAAGTCAACATTGGTGGTTCTCTATCAGATGTCAACAAATTTAAATAAAGTACCTTATTGGTCGAATTAAATAAATAATAAGGACAAGCAGTTAAACTGCGATGAAACACTTCTGACTAAAAGAAGACTAATTTTAATTTTGCTGGACTAACACTAAGAAATAGAATATTACCTGATTAGTCAACAACTGACCAGCAAATGCATAGAGCACAATCGCAATAATCCCGGACATCAATAAAAGATAGATCCGGAAGTTGCTTGAAGGGGACACTTCCTAAAATCAAAGACCAAAAAGATTTATTCTAAAAGAAGAATTCGGACAAAGCTTACGGCTAATAGAAAAAGACTTCCAACTATTACAAGTATTATCCCACCAATTGAATGGAACAACATGGTGAAGCTCAAATGTCTCATAGTTTTCTTCACATATCTAAAATAATTATAAATAAGTCCATATAGTAATTTATATGAAGAAATACGTTTTGATATCTTGGAGGTGCTGAATGGTCGCCACCAATATCTTTCTAACGGCTTTTTGAAACTGTTCATCTTCATTCAAATGCAATTCCTTATCTCTCCGAGTGTGGCGCTGGAGTGCAGCAATTTGATCAATTTGTTCCGCTAGCAAATAAAATTGGAATTTGGCGTTATAGCACCAATACATCAACATCCAACCATGTGTAATCATAAAAATGCTGATAAAAATGACAAAAAAATAAAAATAAATGCTGTTTAATGCGATGCACCATTTGGGGAACTCCTTCATAACATCTAAAGGATAATAAATGTCACTTTCATCACCGACAATTGGAAAGAAGAACAACGCATTGATGATACTAAGCAATACATTGCAGTACATAAGTGAATTAAGAATTTTAGCTTCTCTTTGCATTTTTAATTTTAAATCAGGACTAGCTCCACTTAGCGGCTGGCAATATTTAAAAATATCTTCCGAATGCTCGGAGTAGGTTTTCTTCTTGAAGAGCGTATAGCGAAACAACGAAAATTGCTGCAAAGGAAATTAATTTCAAGTGCAGTAAGTTAAATTTACCAACTTACAAATGCAACTGTGCAAAGAATTATGCCATGCTGTAACAATGATTGATAGATATTTTGCGAGGTTGCAATAATACTTATGAGAAAACAGAACGTCATTATTGTAGTATAGAGGAATACGGAATAAGTTAATAATTTAACCGAAATAATATTTGTGAAGCTGTAGTTCAACGCTGCTAAAGGATAAAGTAGATCTTCGTCATCTGATGCAGACTTAATAGCGTTGCCGCTAAATAATTTATTTTTCAGGTTTTTGAAAAACGCTATCATTTTTGTATTAATGTATATGGTTTAACTGCTTGGAACCGAATGAATTTAATATGGTATTATATAAATGGGCTACACCCGGACCTACACCGATTATCGATTATTCAAATAAAATATTAAATAAATTACTAGTAAAGCAATTAGTTTATTTACGAAATAAATTATTCAATTATTGAAGCTAGATTTCCGTTATGAATTTATAAAGAAAATATTTCTTACATTTCACTATCTTGCCTAGTACGCGTATCAGCGCCATGTTTTTTATTTCGAACAATATGCGCACTGCCTATGCGCACACCAAGAAAAGACAAGAACGTCAGAGGGCGCTGACTGTTGTTGTCGACTTGGAGTTAAGAAAGAGAGGCAAGATGCGACAGACATATAACCTAACTTATAGATAGACATATAACCTAAATTCAATGCCGAATAATTAAAATAATTGCTATTTTTTCATAACGCTTTTCTTATAGTTTTTTGTTTTTAATTATTAAATAACCAAAACAACTGATCCACCAAAATATTGAGTTTAGTTTGCCTACTAAAATATAGATGTCACTGCTACACGACACTTCTTAGGGTCACCATATTATAAGGGAATTCGAGAATAGTCCGCAAAATTTTAAAAAAGTTTGCCTGCCACGCAATTTTGGGAGAACTTTTGACTACTAGGGGCGGCAAAAAATTTTAGTCTATAGGCGGCCAAACTATGAATCCGCCTTTGTCGGTGGATCCATCTCTTATCCAAAAGATTTACTCTATATGTCAATATCAATATTGAAAACATAAATGAAAATATTGTGTCTAGAGCCATCTTTTGACAAGTCTTGTAATTTATTTAATAGTAATGTAAAATATTACAATTACGCGCCAAATTCAAAATGCAAACTAATCTTTTATAGATTTTTATTTATATAATTAAATTCAGTACCTCGAAAAAAATGGAATTAAGAATATTGTGAATTATTTTAAGCTTCATTCATTGATACATGATTGACATCTTGGTGGCTCTTCAAGTTCACAAGCAAAATATCTTTCCGCCGTACAAACAGCATTATTCCATGGTAATCCAACTCTATGTAGTTTATCTCTGAGTAATTCTAGACAATTTCGGGAATCAGGGCTGAATGGTTGGGGTGGTTTGTAGACGAAATTTGTGTAAGTTAACCTTTGGCCAGTTGATAGCCATTTCCATTCGTTTGGTCTTGCCAAATCCGTGCCTGATGACCAAATGTTTTCGCCAATATCTAAACCTGCACAATAAATAAATTTAATTTTAGTTAGGAGGAGTACTTCGGCTGAGCTCCCATTTTAGCGCGTCTAACTAAAACGCATGCTATTCTTATGAGAAAATGACTGCCACTCGGTGTTAGGCCCACAGGAAAACTACTGAATAAATTTTAAATATTTAAAGTGATATACATTCTGGAAATATTAAGCTATGCTTTTGATGGAACAAAGTTTTTATAGTTCATTGTAAAAAAAATATACAGCTACTCAAAGTTAATATAGTTGATATTTTAAATACAAAATCACATAAATGACACTTTGTCCATTGCAATCGCAGATAAATCAATTCAGATTATATATCAGTTTAAATATTGAAAATTAATTCTTTAGTTTTTAAGATTGCCTTATACCCGATTTGAATTTATTTATCATATTTTGAACGAAAATCATCGTTAGAGTGCCTGCTCTAGTGCTCGGTAGATGGCTATACGGACGCTCAAACGCAAGATAGCTTCGAAGATGGCTGGTTGCGTCTCATTTCAACACATGCAAATATAGTCCAATTCTAGTCTCATGCTAATATTTGTGTCCTAACTCTAATAAAAGAGATGAAGAGTATCGTTTGTCGCTTCCACAATTTGCGTTTATCGTTAACTTTAAAAAGTCCTCCTTTTAAATAATAATTTTTAATAATTAAATTACCTAATGTATTGATATATCTTTCCAATGCTTGACTTTCCGCTCTCGATTCAAGACTCACTAAATGCATTCCGATGGTTCGGCAATATTGTGCAGCTGTGAAAAAGTTGGCCTGTAAAAATTCAACATTTTTATTTTTTTAAATTAATATTTTTTTAGTTTTTACCCTAAAGTATGTTTGAACAAAATATACGCTTTTGCCCAACTTGACGAATGATGGCGAAGTCGTGAGGGATTTTCCGCAACAGCAATATTCTAAACAAAATTAAATTATTAAAATTTATTAAAAAAAAAAAATTCAAAACGATTTGAAAAAAAAATATTTTTTTTTATAAAAAAATTTTTTTAAATTTTTAAATTTTTTTTTATAAAAAAATATTTTTAAAATAGAAAATTTTTTTTTTTCAAAATTTTGGTTTGATTTTGAGACTGGAACTGGAACACATAGAAGTACCATCAGGTGACGCCATCGCAGTGCCCAAAATGAGAGTGCAAAATATTAACGTTTTTGCAAACATTTTGCGATGTGTAAAATATTCACGAAACAAAAGTGTAAATCAGTTGGATATTATATAGATATATGTATAAATAATAAATATAATATAAAAAAATGTGTTTCAATTTAAGTTTATTTAAACAAAAAAAAAATCTATTATTATTTATCAGTACATATAAATCAATAATTTTGATTTTATGTATTTTGTTAATTTAATTGAAATAAAGTTTTGCAAATTAAAAATAAAATCCTATAAATCAATTACTATTTAATTTATGGATATTTTATCTGAAAATAGACTTTTCAGTTTATTTTTTTAATTAAATCCGTATTTACGTTGCAGATGCTTTTTTTAGAAATTAGCAAAAATCAAAATATTTTTAAATTTTCGTTTTTAAAAATCCTTCACCGGCTCTCTTGAAGTTGTCCGCAACCAGCATTGCATCATAGAGAAAAGAGCGCGAATGATTGGCGAGGGCTTAGGAGAGAGTGAGAAACATATATAATAAACACGCGTATTTATAATTAGTGTATTCGGTTATGCGTTGATGGGTTTTGATGAAAATCATGTCAAAATATTCTGAAAGGATTAATCTGTTTCCCAAAGCTTTTTTTTTAAATAGTGGATAATTAAAAACATATTTGACAATCAAAAATAAATTAACATAATTAACAATTATTAATTAAAATTATTCAAATTTAGTAAGCTTCTTGCCCTAGAGAATTTTTTTCAGAATATTTTGACATAATTTTCATCAAAAACCATCAACGCATAACCGAAATACATTAATTATAAATACGCGTGTTTAATATATATTTTTCTCACTCTCTCCTAAGCCTTTGCCAATCATTCGCGCTCTTTTCTCTATGATGCAATGCTGGTTGCAGACAACTTCGAGACAGCCGGTAAAGGACCCTTAATCAAAACCTGTAAAAATCAATCTAGCGGAGTAGCAGATTAAAAATTTTGTTATTTCTTCAATTGTTTCTGGTTATGAATCAAAAATACGCATTTTCATTTTATCACAATTTAATGTTTTGGCCTTAACTTTTTGAAAGTAAAAAATTATAAACTACACCTTCTATGTTACCAGATACAATACAATGGCACCTCCAAGTAAGCATATTTTCTACTTGTATTTAAAAAATATTTTCGAAATTTTGACAGTTATAAATTATAATCTACATTTTTCTTCTAGAATCTAAAAAGTTCCCGGTTTATACAAGTGATGGAAGAAAAGTAAATTCCACCACACCTGCCCCGAAATCGGTAATTAACATTATACCACTATTTAGTTAAGAGCGCCGCGATGTAGTGTTCTTGTCTAATCATATTTTACATTACTATTAAATAAATTACATGACATGTCAAAAGATGGCTCCAGACACAATATTTTCATTCATGTTTTCAATATTTATATAGACAAATAGAGTAAATCTTTTGGATAAGAGATGGATCCACCGACAAAGGCGGATTCATAGTTTGGCCGCCTATAGACTAAATTTTTTTGCCGCCTCTAGTAGTCAAAAGTTCTCCCAAAATTGCGTGGCAGGCCAATTTTTTTTAAATTTTGCGGACTATTCTCGAATTCCTATAATACAGTGACCCTAAGAAGTGTCATGTAGCAGTGACATCTATATCTTAGTAGACAAACTAAACTTGATATTTTGGTGGATCAGCTGTTTTGGTTGTTCAATAATTAAATACAAAAAACCATAAGAAAAGCGTTATGAACAAATACCAATTTTTTAATTAGTCAGAATTGTTTAAATTTATCGTATATAGGTCAGGTAAATGTTTCGGAGCATTTTGTTAAATTTATTTTTGAAAAAGGGGTTATTTTATTAGCTTATATTTTCGACATCCTTTAGTTAATTTATAGCAAAATTGTTGTAATACCTAAGTTAAACATTTATCTTTAAAACTGTATTAAGTTTTGGGCAAAATTTTACGTAAAACCGCTATCTTACTCCACAAAATTAACCCTACAATCTGACTCGGGAGACATCTGTTGGTTCAAGAAAATCCACGGCGTCCTTAATATAAAAAAAATTCTAAAAAATTTTTTTTAATATAAACATGTAATTTCCTACATAGGCATTAAAAAAAGATGTCGTAGTGCTCAAAAATAAAACTCCACCCATCCAAACGGTCAAAGCAAAATCGAAATTTGCCTGTCCAAAAGTGCCATCAGAAACAAAAGCAGCAAAAGAGCCAAAAAATCCGATACCATCAAAACCACCAATCACCAAAAAAAGAAAGGCCAAACTGAATTATCGGCTAGTATCAAAGATACCGGTTTATATAGGGAATCGTAATTATGGTTTGGTGCTGCCCCGCACATCCAAGAGTAAAACGGAATTAGAAGTCAAGAACACCGAACTTGCCCAAGAGTTAAAGTGAGTTTGGTGTCTAGTTTTTTTTTTTGGCCTTTTCTTTATTTGCTCTGTTAGGAAGTTGCAAGAGGAATTCAGTATTAAGGAAGCTCAATCAGCCAAAGCAGCGGATGAGCATTGCTGCGCAATAAAAGACATGCAATCCTCCTTAGATGCGTTGACATCGGAACGAAATGCGCTTAAGAAGAGGTGCACTTAGACTTGTTGCTTAAGGGTCCTTCACCAGCTGTCTCAAAGTTGTCAGCAAACAGCATTGCATCATAGAGAAAAGAGCGCGAATGATTGGCGAGGGCTTAGGAGAGAGTGAGATAAATATATAATAAATACGCGTATTTATAATTAGTGTATTTTGGTTATGCGTTGATGATTGTTGATGAAAATCATGTCAAAATATTCTGAACAGATTAATCTGTTTCCTAAAGCTTTTTTTTCTAAAACTAGTGGATAATTAAAAACCAATTTGACAAACAAAAATAAATTAACATAATTAACAATGATTAATTAAAATTATTCAAATTTAGTAAACATATTGCCCTAAAGAATTTTTCTCTGAATATTTTGACATGATTTTCATCAAAAACCATCAACACATAACCGAAATACACCAATTATAAATACGCGTGTTTATAAAATATTTTTCTCACTCTCTCCTAAGCTCCCGCCAATCATTCGCGCTCTTTTCTCTATGATGCAATGCTGGTTGCAGACAACTTTGCGACAACGGTTGGAAGACCCTTAAACTTGTTGCTTAATTTATGACTTTTATGCGGGTTTTTTATTTTTAGAGTCAAGGAAGCTGAGGAGCAGATTGCCCAAAACAAACAAAATGTGAAGGAAACTGAGGTCGATTTACAAAATTTATTAGCAAAGGAGAAAAAAGAAGAGTGGACGCAAGTGGTTGAAGGTAACGAAGTGGTACTTTTTCAATTCGAAGAAATTAAAGAGAGCATTCATCAAATAAATAATAAAGAATTGACGGAAACTGTTCATGTGGAAGGGGAAGAAGGTAATATAGTAGATCGGACACATGTACCGCTGCGCCACCTGAGCCGGCGTAAAGTAATATAAAATACGATTTCTCACATAGAAAAAAATGGCGCGTCACCGGAAACGCAAGTAGTAGATCAAAATGAAAACGTGCAAGAGTTAAAGAGCAAAGTGATAATGCTAGAAGCGGAATTATTATTCTATAAAGAAGGTTTTCATGCTTCTTCTGCAAATCTAATAAAAGGTGATAATCTCGTTGAGTTGAAAAATAAACAAGAATATGTTGTTCGTTATCAAAAAGCGCTCGCTCAAAAAGAATTTAAATTGGAAGAACAGTGAGTGCAAGATTAACATTAAAAAAAAATATTAATTCCTTTTTAAGGTCACATGACGTCATTAGTTTAAAAGAGGCATTACGCCAATTGGAAATTAAACTAAATTTTTTTGAACAAGGAAGCCAATATCGTCTATTAGACCACGTGAAAGAAATGTTGTCGGCAGAACGAAAAAAAGTATCTAAAGTCACAATTAGACCAAAAAAGAATATTAAGCCCAAAATGACCGTTTTGAAAAATACTATCAAAAGTCAAAAAATTAAAATTCGTACTTTATTGCGGACGGTGAAACAAAGCGACGATACGATTCGTTTTTTGAAGTCGCCCGAAAATGCGTTGAATTTTGAAACTACAGAAAATTTGGCGGGAAACTGCGAAGAAACACAAAACGCACATAATGAGGTAGGGAAATAGCTATTTGTGTGCCTAGAGCTGAAAAATGTTTTTTCGAGTGTTTTTTGGTGCGCGCGCATAAAGTTTACTGGTCGGCGCGCAGCCAAGACCAGTAATGCGTGCGCATGCGCATGCGCATCAAGGACTCTTTCTGCTCCAGGTGCGCCTCTCTAATTTTTAATAATATTTCCATGGCAACGATTTGTTTTTTATTAGACACTTTTATTTCGCTCGTTTAATATTTTCATTTCCAGCCGATACCCCCACCAGTTGGTAATGTAGACGTCGAAACCCAAACTGACACTATTGTGGTAAAAAAACCGGTAGCACCGAAGACAGAAGAATGTCGGAAATCCGTCGGTACTAGCGTCCAATTGGAATCGCAAATGATAAGACCGCCAAAACTGGTTGAGCCGAAAACCGACCTTGAACTTGCAGTAGAATTGAATGCGTTTGATATGGATAAATCACATCAAAGTTTTGTCAACATGTTTCAAGAATCGAGTTTTTTGGCCAACACGACGAATACTACGTTGATTGCAGATGGCGATAGAGAGGAGAAGGCTGAGATTATAATTGGGAGGTCGCGGGGACTCATCAAAAATTTATTAAATCATATTGGGCATATGAGTAACGTTAGTGCTAAATTTATTCAAGAAGACGATGTTTAACAATTTTTATAACAGAACAATGTGACAACTAAGAATAAAAAAAAAATTGATATTTTTTTTGGTTTAAGCACAGATAAGGTTTTACAGATATGCCATGCTATGTGAAAATATGTTTCGCAGGGACAACGCGCGACAAGAGATGGCTTTTTTAGTTCCAACGCCCACCACGTGGATCGCAATTCCAGTAGAATTACTGAGAATGGAATGTGAATCGTATGGTAGATGGCGTTGCAAAATAATAGAAAATTAATATGAAATTCATCGTTATATGACCCAAACCACACCTAATCAACCATAATTCACATTTTAAGCAGGTCTTTGTTATAGAATTTAATTATAGCAATTATAGTTTTGTTGCGTTTCCTAGACTCCTAGATGTATGCAATTTACAATACATGTGGCTAAAGGGAACTGAACAGCTAGCGAAACATATAAACTGGGAGCACGGCCTATCTGTAAACTTATCTGTGGTTTATCTCGACGTCTATTTTTTATCTATTGGATCTTCACGTTCGCAAACAAAATATTTTAATGCATGGCAAGAATAATTGTTCCATGGTAATCCAATTTTTACTTTTGATCTCATCAATTCGATACAGTGTTCTAAATCCGGAAAGTCCGGTTGGGGTGGGTCAGAGAGCCAGTTGATGTAAGTTAGCTTTTGGCCAGTAGATAGCCATTTCCAGTCGCCAGTCTTTGCCACATCCGTGCCTGATGTCCAAATGTTTTCCTCACTATTTAGACCTAAGTACACATGTAAAGAAATTAAATTAAATATTACAATTTTGAGTACTAACTAAATTACCAGTAGCGTTGAGCAATTTTTCCAATGCCTGACTTTCTTCTTTCGTTTCAAGACTCACTAATTCCATGCCGAGAATTTTGCAGTATTCGAAAGCTGTGAGAAAATTGGCCTGTAAAAATATTATTTTCTTAAGCGTCCTTCACCGGCTGTCTTGAAGTTGTCTGCAACCAGCATTGCATTATAGAGAAAAGAGCGCGAATGATTGGCGAGAGCTTAGGGGAAAGCGAAAAAAAAAATATAATAAACACGCGTATTTATAATTACAGTGTTTCAGTTATGCGTTGATGGTTTTTGATGAAAATCATGTCAAAATATTCTGAAAAAAGTTCTCTAGGGCAAGAAGCTCACTAAATTTGAATAATTTAAATTAATCATTGTTAATTATGTTAATTTATTTTTGTTTGCCAAATATGTCTTTAATTACTCACTATTTTATTTAAAAAAAAAACTTTGGGAAACCGATTAATCTTTTAAATGTTCATTAATCTAGTACGTTATTTATTCGCAATTTATAAAAAATTAATACCCGCAGATTTTTTTACAAAAGACTATTTAACATAAAAAAAACAATGATTGTTGTTGTTTTTTATGGTCAATACTACGACACAAAAAAATATTGTATTAATGCATGTTAATTGTTGTAGGATCTTCAATGTTATTAATTGAAATTCGCTGGAAATGAGATTCCACGGTACTTCTCTCGTTGCTATATTAAAATTTGTTATTCAAATTTTTAGAATTTTGAAGCATCTTTTACTGAAAAACATTTATCGGGTTATTTAAAAATGCTTTTTAAATTTTAACTAGGAACTAAATTTTAAACAAATTTAAGCGATAAAGTTGAAACGTGTGTATGAAAAGATTAAAAAGTGAAAAATTTGTTGTAGGTACTCTAATTTAATGAAACTATTTGAAGCTAGATTTAAAATTACCAATATAAATCAATGTTTGAAGTAAATCCTAGCACTATCAGTGTAAGGGGTGTGTTAAGGGTTAAAAACCTGAATTGAGGATTCTAGGACATTTTTGATTAAACTAGTTTAAATTATATTTCAATTTATTATTAGAAAACAAATTTAAATGAAATCTGACAAAATCTGACAAATCAAAAGGGTGCATTAGGGGTTACAATTGTAATATGTAGGTCTTACCCTAGTTTTAATTTAATTAACTAAATAATGATAAGTTAAGTAAGTTAAATTACTACTAGGATCCAAATTTGAAAGAAATCTGAGCGTTTTGACTGTACATGGTATGTTAAGGGTTGAAATTGCAAAATAAGGGTCGCATACTATTTTAAATTATATTATTCGTAAATATGTTTAAAATGTATGGTAGAAATCGAATATGAAGAAAATTCGAACCATATGACTCAAACTCTATATTGGAGGGGTGGGGGTGTGTGGTGAGGGTCGAAAATTATTTTTACTCACTCTTTATGTAAATATTACTAAAATAACTGATGGAAAAGTGTGGGTAATGCTGCCATATAAGAATCACAACATCGGTTGCCCACGCTGGCGCCGCAGAGAGCAACACTTCGGTCCGCATGTTTTTGGCATTATTATGCCTAGTGCCCTGACCACATTCTCCGCCCTGATGCTAGCCTCGTTTATGTGGCTGCTCCAATTCCGTCCTTTGTCGATGGTCACTCCCAGATACTTCATCTTTTGACCCACATTAACCTGGTTTCCTAGAATGTTTAGGGTAATCTCGCTGACGCGCTTCTTTCCGGTAAGGAAGATAGCGTCGGTCTTTTCAGGGGCAAGCGCCATCCCCTTGCCCACAATCCACTGGTTGATTTTGCTGATAGCCGTTTCGGCCTTAGTGGCCACGTTTTCCTCTGTTTTGGCAGCGCAGACCACCACTAAATCGTCTGCAAAAGCAACCAGCCAGCACTCTGGTGGCATCGTCAGCCGTAAAACCCCCTCGTACAGCACATTCCAGAGTAGGGGCCCGAGGACAGAGCCCTGGGGGACCCCACATGTGACTTCCTTTGGTGTTTCGTCTACCAGTAAGATCCTCTCGCTGAGGTAGCTTTTGATCATAGCCAGCAGGTACTCCGAGATGCCTCTGGCCTCTAGCTCAGCTACAATAGGTGCTCATAGGGCGGTGTTAAATGCGTTTCGAACATCTACCGCCACCGCCACGCAGATTTTCCTACTTCTCCAGTTGCCCGAGTTTGCCGCGTCCGCTAGCTGTGAGACTAGCTTGATGGCGTCTACTGTCGATCGCTGCTCCCTGAAGCCAAACTGTGCCTCCGACAGTCCTCCGCGCTCCTCGAGCTCGTCAGTTAGCCTGTTGTGAAGCATACGCTCCAGTACCTTGCCCAGCGTATCTATGAGGCAGATGGGCCTCATAGATGCACCTGCCGGCTTGCCTGGCTTGGGGACTAGCACTAGCCTAGCTCTCTTCCATTGCTCGGGGATCTTCCTATCTAGGAGCGCGCGATTCATCAGCTGAAGGAAGACGTCCGGTTGGACACCAACCGCCAGCTTGACGACTTCTGCCGGAATGCCGTCCGGTCCCGGTGCCTTGTTGGCTTTGAGTCGCGCTGTCGCTGCCACAAGTTCTTGTACGCTAAACAGTCGAGGGAGATTGTGGTGTGCAGCATTGTCCTCCCATACGGTCGGCGGGCGCTGAGGAAAGAGCTTTTCAGCAGCTGCAAGCTTGGCGGCAGCCCCAATGGTTGGGGGTGCACGAAGCCCTGTCCTTTTGCAGGCGATGCGGTAGCCATCGCCCCATACATCGTTATCGATGTTTGCCAGTAGTTTGTACCAGCACCGGTTTTTTGAGCTGACTATCTCCTTCTTGTAGCTGGTTCGCGCTTCCCTGTACGCCTCGTGGGCAGCCCAAAAGAGTTGGTCATTTGCCCCAGCTCTAGGTCTGAGCCTTGTGACCTTCCGCTTTGCTGTCATGCATGCTGCGCGTTTTGCAGCCACTGCTGCACACCACCAGTAAGCTGGTTTCCTACCCCTTCGGTTTGAGGAAGCAAGCGTACTCTTACAGATTTTGCTCAGGTTATCGGTGACTGTCTGTACTGTGACTGCAGTGAGTCTACCTAGCTGCTGGTTGGCTAGCGTTTTGATGCGGTCTTCTTTGCCTCGCTTGTAGCGCCACTTGCAGGGTGCGTTACTTGGGGCGATCAGCTCACTTGTTGTAACCACGAAGTACAAGTACTTGTGGTCACTCAGTGACTCCTCCTCAAGTACCTCCCAGTTTGCGACTGTTGCATCCAGCGCCTTGTTGGAGAAGAACGTGACATCTAGAATGCTTTGCTGGTTTCTCCTGGAGAAGGTCGGAGTGCTGCCACTGTTAGCCACTGTTAGGCCGAGTGCCGCTGCCCACTCATTGAGTATGGACCCTCTAGCATTCTCCCTTGGTGACCCCCACGCGTGGCTCTTGGCGTTGAAGTCGCCAGCAATAATAATCCCCTTTAGCCCCTGATTACCTCGTGCTAGTGCGCTTAAGCGGTCCAGAAACAGCTCAAACTCCAGCAGCGTCACATTTGGAGAGCTGTAGCAGGAGAAGTAGGTCCACTGCTCTACCTCAACCCATACTACCCCTTTTCCCCGCCCGCTGCCTGCAACAATTTTGTCAGTCACGAGAATTGCCGCGTCTGTCGCATCGTCACAAACCCAGTCTTCGCGTGACTGTACCCGAGCTTTGTTGGGCTCGGATGCCAGCACAATGTCAATTTTGTGCCTGCTGCATGTTTGTTGCAGCAGGTCTTGTGCTGCCCTGCATCTCTGCAGGTTAATTTGTAGCACCCGCAGAGCTAGTTCAGCAAAGCAGGTGCTGGGCCCTGGGCTCCGACCCCGTCTACTTCTGCTATTGCGCCGTTGGCAGCTTGGCTTGGCTGATTTACTTCCGCACCTAGAGCGTGCCGGAACTGGGCACATTTGCCCGTGCCTGGTCTATGTCCGTCCTCGTTGCACAGTAGGCAGCTCGATCACTCTACTGGTCAGCAGTAGCTGGGCTTCCGTTGTTCCCAGCATGAGGGTTGCCGCCTGCATGTCGTTGGCAAAAGCTCTCAGATCGCCAGGTTTGGCTTTCTTTCAGTTTGCCCTCTCTCGGGCTCGAAATCCCCTGATTGTAGACGCGGCCGGGTTTTCTTTTATATGGCGTTTCACCGTTTCTAGCACCGTTTTGTAGCTCTTGCCCTTTTGCTCAACTACAAGCGCAAGCGTAGGCCAGTCTCTTGTGGCTGCGTTGCTTCTGCCAAGTCTGCTTGCTGCCGCCTTTGGAGCCTGTCGTGTGTATATAAGCACTCTCGTGCTACCTCCTTTGAAGACACACTCCACCATTTTTTGAAACATCTTTAGTTCTGCAGTCTTAACTTGGTGAATGGCCACCCTCTCATCCTCCACAGTCTCGGTCCTCAACAGCTCCAGCTTTTCCCAGAGGTCGCCAAGCGTGCCATCTAGCCTTGCTTTGATGTATTTTCGGCAACACAGTTTAGGCACTTCTCCCCTTGATTTGATAGTGGTGGTCGTTGTCTGGTTCACCACTTCAAACGCTCCATCGGCCAGCGCCAGCATAGGTACTGCCTCTTTGTACAGTTTCTGTACCCCAGATTCCATTTCCGGGTCGTTTCCTTCGACTAGTACTACCTTGACCGTAGTCTCCCCGCTATGAAGGGGGTTACCCACTAACACCTCAGTGTTTGCTAGTAGGTTGCCCTTCCAGTTTTTGGCAGAAATGGTTTCCCACTGTGCAAAGGTGTCAACACCCTCCAGTGACTCGACCTCCTGTTGCCACACTCCTTTTGCCGCTTGCGCCTCGCATTTGGCCTCCAGTGCCAGGATCCTGGTTGCTTGTTCCTGGATCTGCTTGGCCATGTCCCTAATGGTCTCCTCCGTTTCTTTGCCGGCTGCGGCCTCGCTATTCCTTGCCTCCTCCAGAGACTTGGCCTCTGCCTTCAGCTCTGTCCTATGGTTGGTAACTTCTGTTTTCTGTTTTTCAAAGGCTGCGACTTCGTTCCTCAGGTGTTCTCTCTGGTTTACAATTTCGGCTTTCAGTTTAATAACCACCTGCTCGCCCTTGTCCACCTCGTCATTTTGCTGTTGCAGCTTGCCGCTCATGATTTTGAGCTCAGCCTTGATGCTCTCAATGCTTGCGAGTTTGTTTTTGGCGCTCAGCGTTTCCGCCCTTGCTTACTCAATGTCCATTACTTTGTAGTCGTCAATGGTTTTCCCCGCACGCACGATTTTACTAATTGCGTCCCTCAGGTTTCTTTGCGCTGCGGTAGAATTTTCTCTCGCTGGCGTGCTGGCCAGTAATCTGCTCAGCTGGTCTTATGCCTGCCTTGAGCTCAATCCATCCCGCTTCGTTAGACCCGCCTTGGTTTCTCTCTTCCTTAGCCCTTGGTGTAGATTCTTTTTGTTTTTTTAGAGTTTCTCTCACGGGAGAGAGAGACTGTCGCCCTTTCTTTCTTTTCGCGCTTCTCTTCTCATTTTTGATTTTGCCTTCGGGGGAGCTATCAAGTGTGATCCTCTCGTTATCTGCTCTGTCTTCTATCTCCCTCATCGTTCAAACGTATTCGTCGTATGCTTCCTCTTCTTCATTCCTCCGCTCTGCTTCGGATATTTCCTTAGCCCGTGTGGGTTTCAGGGTTGTTGGCGGGACTGGCGTAATGCTGGTGTTTCCCACAACTCTTCCAGAAGTCGATAATGGTAGCTCGGCCTGGTTGCCTATCGAGGCTATCATGCTGTTGCTGGATGACGGTCGGTTGTGCCCAGCAAGCACATCTCCGACCGGACCTGGGGTATCCATCCCCTGGTCGGTAAACAATGGTTCAAAGTTTGACGCCATGTTTGGGTTGGACAGTTACCTTCTGCTGCGTTTTATACCTCCCGCCAGGTTTGAGAGCAGCCGCCCCTCTGGGGTCAGACACTGACCAGCAAGCCGCTCGTTCCGAGGCCGACGCTTTCTGGGTTTCTTAAAGGACATCGCCCTGTTTTTTAGAGAGGTGGTCTCCTCTGTACGTGCAGTCCTGTTGGTCCGCGGGAGGTTTCCCTCTTACCCTCCGAGTGGTTGGCTTACCACCCAGAGAGCATTTCCTCGAGCCACCGAGGAACGCGCCTAGTAGAGGTTAACAGGTGTCCCCCCTAGTTCTGTACCTAACATAAAAAAATGATAAAACACAAACCGATACACATACCACCTATAATCAACGAGTAAAGCATAACTAACCCATCCATACACTCATTCTCTCTATTCCACAGCCGCTACATGTCCATTTCCTCGCCCGGTCTTGTCACTTTTGGTTCGCGCCTGGTTTCCCAAGTACCTCCCATTGTTGGGAGAGGCGAGCCCCTATCCACCACCCGGGGACGCGTCAGATGGGAGAGTGACCAACTCCACACTGGAAATATTCCCCCTGGCAGGTATTCACGTTACAACTTATTCATTTTTACAACTTTTTGACCCTTCAACCCTTAATAAAAAATCAACCCTTGAAAAAACTCCAGATTTTTTAAAAGCATTCACCACTTGGGGTATGCACGAAACATATGTTTAATATTTGGTTAAAATCGGTTAGCAACTTTAGAAGATTAAGTGGATCTACCGATTTTGCCATTTTTAGCATGTTTTTGGCCTATAACGCGCAGGTCTTTGAGAATTTTATAAACTTTTTTTCTTCGATATCCTCTATGGGCAGATAGAAAAAAAGGACGCAAATTTTGCTTTAATCGGGTCAGTAGATTCCGAAATATAGTGTTTTAAAGAAATGCACAGACCGACCGACAGACCGACAGACGGAAATTAGTGAATATGATTTTCGTAATCTACGCATTCTATAATGTAGAAAAAAGTGAAATTTGGAGAATTTTTTTTTTTTCATGAATACAATACTTCCTCTACGAGAGAAGTAATTCATATAATTACGTACTTTTATAAAATATTTTTACTCGTGAATATTTTTTAAGAAGTACCCTGGAATTTTATTTTTAGCATTTTTAAGAGGAGTACTCCGGCTGAGTTCCCATTTCAGCGCGTCTAACTGGAACGCATGCTATTCTTATGGAAAAATCACTGCCACTCGGTGTAAGGCCCACAAGAAAACTACTGAATCAATTTTAAATATTTAAAGTGATATACATTCTAGAAACATTAATCTACTTTTATTCACAATCGTTATTGTAATGTTGTGATTACCAACGATTTAGAGGTCGGGAAGTTGAACATTACATACCTAGGTTCGTAATACTGTCAAATAATAAATATGATTGTTTGACACTTGCAACAGTAGAATTTACACAAGTATTTAATGTATTTCGCTATTTCCACACTTTTAATTACATTTAAAGATTAATCTAGTCCAACAGCACAACAAATTAATGAACTATCGTAAAAAACAACACGCAACACTGTATTTTTGTTTTGAACTGGAGTTTTGACAACTGCAATTTCAATCCAGATTTGCTGATCGAAAAGTGCATTTCCACCACGGTCGAAAATGTGTTTTTATTCATACATTTTTAATTATTTTTTTGATAATAAATTGTTCGATTGTGAATAAAATAGTATACATACCTCGGTGGGAATTTCATTACAGCCTCGCGCTTATATCTGACCTCGAGGCTTCGCCTCTCGGTCAGATATTAGCCCTCGGCTGTAATGAATATCATTCCCAACTCGGTTGTAATATACTATTTTAATGGAAGAAAGTTTTTATAGTTCATTGTAAAAAAAAGATACAGCTACTCAAAGTTAATATAGTTGATATTTCAAATACAAAATAACATAAATGACACTTTGTCCATTGCAATCGCAGATAAATCAATTCAGATTATATATCAGTCTAAATATTGAAAATTGATTCTTTAGTTTTTGCGATTGCCTTACACCCGATTTGAATTTTTTTTAACATATTTTGAACGAACATCATCTTTAAAGTGCCTGTTCTAGAGCTCGGTAGATGGCTATACGGACGCTCTAACGCAAGATAGCTTCGAAGATGGTTGGTTGCGTCTCATTTCAACACATGCAAATATACTCCAATTCTAGTCTCATGCTAATATTTGTGTCCTAACTCTAATAAAAGAGATGAAGAGTATCGTTTGTCGCTTCCACAATTTGCGTTTACCGTTAGCTTTAAAAAGTCCCCCTTTTAACACTATTCGTTCTCCATCACTAAAAGAAGCTTTGGAAGTGAGTGGGAGAACCAGGTAAAAAGCCGATCAACTTGAGAATTTGTGGATGCGATTGGATGACCTTAATGCGTGACCAATGGTGGATAAAGTTCAATTTTATCATGGCGGACCAATTTCTATTTATTAATGCCAAAATTTACAATATAAACTAAAAACATTTCGAATAACTGCGTCCAATTTAATCAGTATTCCTCAGTATTTGGAATGCTTCAAATAATAATTTCGTACATTGTTCAACCGCCCCATGTTTTCATCAAGCAAGCTCAATTCCAAGTCCAACATTCCCTGAATATCTCGCAACTCCTTCTGGAACCTGTCCACGTTTTCTTGATGCACATAGTTCCATTTCAAATCCACATTGTTAGCAGCAAGAACGTCATCGGCTGCCGGCAAAGCGAATGGGCTCACTCGCTGTTGCTTATTGGCTTTCTCTTCCAACGCCTTGGCCCGTTGCGCTTTTTCAGATTCTAGCTTGGCCTTAATATCGTTTATTTTCTTTTCAAGAAGCAGCGCACGTTCTCGAAGTACAATACCGCGACACTCGACCACATCGAAGTGATCCATTATCTTCTGGTGCGATTCGCATTCACAATTGTCATGCTCTTCTGGAATAATATTGTCCTTCGACCACATCTTAGAAAAATTGCTTGACAAATGACAATTCAGTTATCTCTGGAACTAGCCTGCTGGATAGTATGCGGGCACGCAAATTGATTAGCCGAGCGAACTTGACATCCGCGCTAACTTAATTTAAATTATATTTTCACTTGATTGGGGGTGTAGTTAGGGTCGTAAATTATTTTTAGTCACTCAATATGTGAATATATATAAAATTACTGACGGAAAATGGTCAGTTATGCTGACATATAAGAATAAAAACACCGCCAATTTTTGAACAATTAATTTAAAGACCCAACAGGCCACTAGGGTTCATTTTTAGGGGATGAAACTTCTACCAGCATTTTCGTCAATGTATTCCTAATATGTATGCCAAATTTGGTTCAAATAAAATATTCCTCCTGGCAGGTATTCACGTTACAACTTATGCATTTTTACAACTTTTTGACCCTTCAACCCTTAATAAAAAGTCAACCCTTAAAAAAACTACAGATTTTTTGAAAGCATTCACCACTTGGGGTATACACAAAACATATGTTCAATATTTGGTCAAAATCGGTCTGCAACTTTAGAAGATTAAGTGGATGCACCGATTTTGCTGTTTTTGGCATGTTTTTGGTCAATAATGCGCAGGTCCTTAAGAATTTCCTAACTTTTTTTTATTTGACCTAATCAATGGGCAGGTAGAAAAAAAGGACGCAAATTTTGCTTTAATCGGGTCAGTAGATTCCGAAATATAGTGGTTTAAAGAATTGCACAGACCGACAGACCGACAGACCGACAGACCGACAGACCGACAGACCGACAGACGGAAATTAGTGAATATGATTTTCGTAATCTACGCATTCTATAATGTAGAAAAAAGTGAAATTTGGAGAAATTTTTTTTTTCATGAATACAATACTTCCTCTACGAGAGAAGTAAAATTGATCAGAATTCCAAAAGTTTTTGATATTTTTTAATCAAGTTGCAATAGAATTGCGTATCTATGAGCAACGATTGTTGAAAACAAAATACTAAATCTGTCAAAGTCAAAAATGTCGCGCTTCGGAAAACAGTCATTGAATGCAATTGATAAAGCTGTGGAAGATACGGTACCAAATATTACAAATACGGTACCAAAAAGATACGGTACCAAATAAAACAATTGTGTTTTTAATTTTAATCATTAATTTTGTTAGTTTATTTAATTACTTCTCTCGTAGAGGAAGTATTGTATTCATGAAAAAAAAAATTTCTCCAAATTTCACTTTTTTCTACATTATAGAATGCGTAGATTACGAAAATCATATTCACTAATTTCCGTCTGTCGGTCTGTCGGTCTGTCGGTCTGTCGGTCTGTCGGTCTGTGCAATTCTTTAAACCACTATATTTCGGAATCTACTGACCCGATTAAAGCAAAATTTGCGTCCTTTTTTTCTACCTGCCCATAGATGATATCGAAGAAAAAAAGTTTATAAAATTTTCAAAGACCTGCGCGTTATAGGCCAAAAACATGCTAAAAATGGCAAAATCGGTAGATCCACTTAATCTTCTAAAGTTGCTGACCGATTTTGACCAAATATTGAACATATGTTTCGTGTATACCCCAAGTGGTGAATGCTCTCAAAAAATCTTGAGTTTATTATAGGGTTGAATTTTTATTAAGGGTTGAAGGGTCAAAAAGTTGTAAAAATGAATAAGTTGTAACGTGAATACCTGCCAGGAGGAATATTTGATTTGGACCAAATTTGGTATACATATCAGGGATACATTGAAGAAAATGCTGGTAAAAGTTTCATCCCCTAAAAATAAGCCCCTACGACCCATTTGCCATTTAAGTTAATTGTTCAAAAATTGCCGGTGTTGTGATTCTTATGTGGCAGCATTACCCACACTTTTCCATCAGTTATTTTAGTAATATTTACATAAAAAGTGAGTAAAAATAATTTTCGACCCTTAACACACACCCCCACACCTCCAATATAGAGTTTGAGTCATATGGTTCGGATTTTCTTCATATTCTATTTCTACTATACATTTTAAACATATTTACGAATAATATAATTTAAAATAGTATGCGACCCTTATTTTGCAATTTCAACCCTTAACATACCATGTACAGTCAAAATGCTCGGATTTTTTTCAAATTTGGATCCTAGTAGTAATTTAACTTACTTAACTTATCATTATTTAGTTAATTAAATTAAAATTAGGGTAGGACCTACATATTACAATTGTAACCCCTAATGCACCCCTTACAGTTGGATTTGTCAGATTTCTTTTAAATTTGTTTTCTAATAATAAATTGAAATATAATTTAAACTAGTTTAATAAAAAATGTCCTAGAATCCTCAATTCATGTTTTTAACCCTTAACACACCCCTTACACTGATAGCGCTAGGATTTACTTCAAACATTAATTTATATTGGTAATTTTAAATCTAGCTTCAAATAGTTTCATTTAATTAGAGTACCTACAACAAATTTTTCACTTTTTAATCTTTTCATACACACGTTTCAACTTTATCGCTTAAATTGGTTAAAAATTTTGTTCCTAGTTAAAATTTAAAAAGCATTTTTAAATACCCGATAAAATTTTTCAGTAAAAAATGCCTCAAAATTCTAAAGATTTGAATAACAAATTTTAATATAGCAACGAGAGAAGTACTGTGGAATCTCATTTCCAGCGAATTTTTTAGTTCTAATTAAATTATTTATTTTGACATTTGTTTTGACATAATAATTTCCGCTGAAATTTTCTACTGCTTGGTGTAGTAGGATAAAATTTCCGAAAAATTTGGTTGTTGCCATGGTAATATACTCAAATGCAACGTTTCTATTGGTCGTAAATTAGTATGGTGCGATTTTCACATGTAATACCATAAGTGCACAAATTATTTCCAGAAAATGTTTTTAAGCTCACGAATGCATTAGTTGGCGTGGAAATCTGCCCGAGTCGCAGACGAAGGCAGATTTCCTCACGCTAACTAATGCATGAGTGTAAGCGATAAAACAATTTCGGAATTAAGTGGGGCGGTCGGAAAGCAACGCTAACTAGATGTCGCTACATTACAATTTTATTTCATACTTTTTAGCTAAAACACGTAAAAAGTTATGAATTACAATATATTTTTCAAAAAACAATTAACAACCCAAGCTAATGTATTATTATGTTTATTAAATTGTGCCTTCGTTAATTATTTATTAAATTTTGAAGTTTAAAATTTTTTTTATTGATTTTTCACAACTCGTGTTAACAGAAGCTCAAACAAGTATGTCCAAATCTATCTCTAAAAGTTCAAAGCATATTTTGCAGTAATTTGACTAAAAAGTATGAATCAAATGTGAAATGGTGCAAACTGTAAAAATTTTAAATGACATTTAGTGCCGTGTTAAATGCCGTTTAGTTCGGTAAGCTAATCACAGATGGCTCCTAATCAATATAATACCGTACAATATTGTGTTTGTGCACCTAGGCACACTGAGTGACGAGTGTAACTCTATCCTTTTTCGATTAGGTATAAAACAAAGAATAGAGATGTACTATTATTGTGCAGAAGCATATATGTATTACTTCTCTCGTAGAGGAAGTATTGTATTCATGAAAAAAAAAATTTCTCCAAATTTCACTTTTACTTCTCTCGTAGAGGAAGTATTGTATTCATGAAAAAAAAAATTTCTCCAAATTTCACTTTTTTCTACATTATAGAATGCGTAGATTACGAAAATCATAGTCACTAATTTCCGTCTGTCGGTCTGTCGGTCTGTCGGTCTGTCGGTCTGTCGGTCGGTCTGTGCAATTCTTTAAAACACTATATTTCGGAATCTACCGACCCGATTAAAGCAAAATTTGCGTCCTTTTTTTCTACCTGCCCATAGATGATATCGAAGAAAAAAAGTTTATAAAATTCTCAAAGACCTGCGCGTTATAGGCCAAAAACATGCTAAAAATGGCAAAATCGGTAGATCCACTTAATCTTCTAAAGTTGCTGACCGATTTTAACCAAATATTGAACATATGTTTTGTGTATACCCCAAGTGGTGAATGCTCTCAAAAAATCTGGAGTTTATTATAGGGTTGAATTTTTATTAAGGGTTGAAGGGTCAAAAAGTTGTAAAAATGAATAAGTTGTAACGTGAATATCTGCCAGGAGGAATATTTGATTTGGACCAAATTTGGTATACATATTAGGGATACATTGAAGAAAATGCCGGTAAAAGTTTCATCCCCTAAAAATAAGCCCCTACGACCCATTTGCCATTTAAGTTAATTGTTCAAAAATTGCCGGTGTTGTGATTCTTATATGGCAGCATTACCCACACTTTTCCATCAGTTATTTTAGTAATATTTACATAAAGAGTGAGTAAAAATAATTTTCGACCCTTACCACACACCCCCACCCCTCCAATATAGAGTTTGAGTCATATGGTTCGGATTTTCTTCATATTCGATTTCTACTATACATTTTAAACATATTTACGAATAATATAATTTAAAATAGGATACGACCCTTATTTTGCAATTTCAACCCTTAACATACCATGTACAGACAAATTGCTCGGATTTCTTTCAAATTTGGATCCTAGTAGTAATTTAACTTACTTAACTTATCATTATTTAGTTAATTAAATTAAAATTAGGGTAGGACCTATATATTACAATTCTAACCCCTAATGCACCCCTTACAGTTGGATTAGTCAGATTTCTTTTAAATTTGTTTTCTAATAATAAATTGAAATAGAACTTAAACTAGTTTAATCAAAAATGTCCTAGAATTCTCAATTCATGTTTTTAACCCTTAACACACCCCTTACACTGATAATGCTAGGATTTACTTCAAACATTGATTTATATTGGTAATTTTAAATCTAGCTTCAAATAGTTTCATTAAATTAGAGTACCTACAACAAGTTATCACTTTTTAATCTTTTCATACACACGTTTCAACTTTATCGCTTAAATTGGTTTAAAATTTTGTTCCTAGTTAAAATTTCAAAAGCATTTTTAAATACCCGATAATTTTTTTCAGTAAAAGATGCCTCAAAATTCTAAAAATTTGAATAACAAATTTTAATATAGCAACGAGAGAAGTACTGTGGAATCTCATTTCCAGCGAATTTTCTACATTATAGAATGCGTAGATTACGAAAATCATATTCACTAATTTCCGTCTGTCGGTCTGTCGGTCTGTCGGTCGGTCTGTGCAATTCTTTAAAACACTATATTTCGGAATCTACCGACCCGATTAAAGCAAAATTTGCGTCCTTTTTTTCTACCTGCCCATAGATGATATCGAAGAAAAAAAAATTATAAAATTCTCAAAGACCTGCGCGTTATAGGCCAAAAACATGCTAAAAATGGCAAAATCGGTAGATCCACTTAATCTTCTAAAGTTGCTGACCGATTTTAACCAAATATTGAACATATGTTTCGTGTATACCCCAAGTGGTGAATGCTTTCAAAAAATTTGGAGTTTATTATAGGGTTGAATTTTTATTAAGGGTTGAACGGTCAAAAAGTTGTAAAAATGAATAAGTTGTAACGTGAATATCTGCCAGGAGGAATATTTGATTTGGACCAAATTTGGTATACATATTAGGGATACATTGAAGAAAATGCTGATAAAAGTTTCATCCCCTAAAAATAAGCCCCTACGACCCATTTGCCATTTAAGTTAATTGTTCAAAAATTGCCGGTGTTGTGATTCTTATATGGCAGCATTACCCACACTTTTCCATCAGTTATTTTAGTAATATTTACATAAAGAGTGAGTAAAAATAATTTTCGACTCTTACCACACACCCCCACCCCTCCAATATAGAGTTTGAGTCATATGGTTCGGATTTTCTTCATATTCGATTTCTACTATACATTTTAAACATATTTACGAATAATATAATTCAAAATACTATACGACCCTTATTTTGCAATTTCAACCCTTAACATACCATGTACAGTCAAATTGCTCGGATTTCTTTCAAATTTGGATCCTAGTAGTAATTTAACTTACTTAACTTATCATTATCTAGTTAATTAAATTAAAATTAGGGTAGGACCTATATATTACAATTGTAACCCCTAATGCACCCTTTACAGTTGGATTAGTCAGATTTCTTTTAAATTTGTTTTCTAATAATAAATTGAAATATAATTTAAACTAGTTTAATCAAAAATGTCCTAGAATCCTCAATTCATGTTTTAACCCTTAACACACCCCTTACACTGATAGTGCTAAGATTTACTTCAAACATTGATTTATATTGGTAATTTTAAATCTAGCTTCAAATAGTTTCATTAAATTAGAGTACCTACAACAAGTTTTCACTTTTTAATCTTTTCATACACACGTTTCAACTTTATCGCTTAAATTGATTTAAAATTTTGTTCCTAGTTAAAATTTAAAAAGCATTTTTAAATACCCGATAATTTTTTTCAGTAAAAAATGCCTCAAAATTCTAAAAATTTGAATAACAAATTTTAATATAGCAACGAGAGAAGTACTGTGGAATCTCATTTCCAGCGAATTTTTTGTTGCGATTGTAATATGCTGAAAATGTTAGAAAGCAGATTTCTTTGGGTTAAATAATTTTCCTCAACAGAAACCGCTTTTATAAAAATAAATGTGTACACAGCGCATTCTAGAAGATATCGTTTGAAGTAGCTCCGGACAACCATCTTCTTTACCCACTTGTTTTAAATGGGCGTAACCCAACGCTCGTCTTAATTTTTGTACGAATGGTATTCGGTAAGAAAATCGCACAACTATTTAAGCAACCAATAGAATGGCCGCATTTAAGCTTGTTGCTATAGTTACAATTGATCAACATCAATATTTTTTGGAAATATTTTGAAAATATTTAAAATATTTTCGATGTCACAATGAAAGGTGTTGTCAAAATTAATTTATTGGAAAAATTGGTAACATTAAATGAATTCAACAAATATATCAGCAAAACTAATTATAATTAAAAACACAGTGATTGTAAGTAGTTTGTTGTTGGTTTCCAACGGAAGCAGAAGTGGAAGTCGAGTAAGATAGATGAAAAACTAAAATAGATGTAGAATGGAAATATCTAGTAGTAAAATGTCATTATAATTTATTAAATATTTTATAAAATATAACATCAATTAAGAGTTGTGCGATTTTCTTACCAAATACCATTCGTACAAAAATTAATTCCGAAATTTTTTTATCGCTTACACTCATGCATTAGTTAGCGTGAGGAAATCTGCCCTCGTCTGCGACTCGGGCAGATTTCCACGCCAACTAATGCATTCGTGAGCTTAAAAAAAATTTCTGGAAATAATTTGTGCACTTATGGTATTTCATGTGAAAATCGCACAACTCTTAATTGATGTTATATTTTATAAAATATTTAATAAATTATAATGACATTTTACTACTAGATATTTCCATTCTACATCTATCTTAGTTTATCTCAGCTTCCACCTCGACTTCCACTTCTGCTTCCGTTGGAAACCAACAACAAACTACTTACAATCACTGGGTTTTTAATTTTAATTAGTTTTTCTGATATATTTGTTGGATTCATTTAATGTTACCAATTTTTCCAATAAATTAATTTTGACAACACCTTTCGTTGTGACATCGGAAATATTTTAAATATTTTCAAAATATTTCCAAAAAATATTGATGTTGATCAATTGTAACTATAGCAACAAGCTTAAATGCGGCCATTCTATTGGTTGCTTAAGTAGTTGTGCGATTTTCTTTATAAATTCATAACGGAATTCTAGATCCAAATCTAGCTTCAATAATTGAATAATTTATTTCGTAAATAAACTAATTGCTTTATTAGTAAATTATTTAATATTTTATTTGAATAATCGATAATCGGTGTAGGTCCGGGTGTAGCCCATTTATAATTACCACATTAAATTCATTCGGTTCCAAGCAGTTAAACCATATACATTAATAAAAAAATGATAGCGTTTTTCAAAAACTTCAAAAATAAATTATTTAGCGGCAACGCTAAAAAGTCCGCATCAGATGACGAAGATCTTCTTTATCCTTTAGCAGCGTTGAACTACAGCTTTACAAATATTATTTCGGTTAAATTATTAACTTATTCCGTATTCCTCTATACTACAATAATGACGTTCTGTTTTGTTATAAGTATTATTGCAACCTCGCAAAATATCTATCAATCATTGTTACAGCATGGCATAATTCTTTGCACAGTTGCATTTGTAAGTTGGTAAATTTAACTTACTGCACTTGAAATTAATTTCCTTTGCAGCAATTTTCGTTGTTTCGCTATACGCTCTTCAAGAAGAAAACCTACTCCGAGCATTCGGAAGATATTTTTAAATATTGCCTGCCGCTAAGTGGAGCTAGTCCTGATTTAAAATTAAAAATGCAAAGAGAAGCTAAAATTCTTAATTCACTTATGTACTGCAATGTATTGCTTAGTATCGTCAATGCGTTGTTCTTCTTTCCAATTGTCGGTGATGAAAGTGACATTTATTATCCTTTAGAGGTTATGAAGGAGTTCCCCAAATGGTGCATCGCATTAAACAACATTTATTTTTATTTTTTTGTCATTTTTATCAGCATTTTTATGATTACACATGGTTGGATGTTGATGTATTGGTGCTATAATGCCAAATTCCAATTTTATTTGCTAGCGGAACAAATTGATCAAATTGCTGCACTCCAGCGCCACACTCGGAAAGATAAGGAATTGCATTTGAATGAAGATGAACAGTTTCAAAAAGCCGTTAGAAAGATATTGGTGGCGACCATTCAGCACCTCCAAGATATCAAAACGTACGTCTTCATATAAATTACTATATGGATTTATTTATAATTATTTTAGATATGTGAAGAAAACTATGAGACATTTGAGCTTCACCATGTTGTTCCATTCGATTGGTGGAATAATACTTGTAATAGTTGGAAGTCTATTTCTTTTAGCCGTAAGCTTTGTCCGAATTCTTCTTTTAGAAGAAATCTTTTTGGTCTTTGATTTTAGGAAGTGTCCCCTTGCAGCAATTTCCGGATCTATCTTTTATTAATGTCCGGGATTATTTCGATTATGGTTTATGCATTTGCTGGTCAATTGTTGACTAATCAGGTACTATTCTGTTTTTTAATGTTAGTCCAGCAAAATTCAAATTAGTCTTCTTTTAGTCGGAAGTGTTTCATCAGAGTTTGATTGCTTGTCATTATTTATTTAATAAGACCAATAAGGTGCTTTATTTAAATTTGTTGACATCTGATAGAGAACCACCAATGTTGACTTGTCTAGGATTGGTTTATATCGACTTCAGATTGTTGATTAAAGTATAAATATTTTAGACATTTTTTATTATTAATTAAAATAATTTTTAGATTGTGAAAATAACTTATTCAACTTTAACATTTGCTCTAGTATACATTCGGAATAATTAGTTTTGAATGTTGAAGTATTGTTCGTTCAGGGAAACACGTTGCGCACTCGTCAAAACTCTATTCTATGCGAGCAAATAACATCTGACATGAAAATCTGCACAATAACTCTCGGTTGGCTTACTTAAAGTGATCGTTTTAATTGCAACGTAAATGTTATTGTAATTGACCTAAATCAGGAGATGCACCATTATTTTTATTGTAAACCATCTTTAGCACCAAACATTATATTCACACGAACAAAATAAAATGATTATTTTGAAACAAAATTCTTTTCAAAGTTCTTTTGCTGACAAAATAGTGATCTTTATATATACCCACTACCCATGATGCCCACTACCCACATAATAAATAACATCTTGACCGCTCCGAGAATTTACTATTTTTTTTTTTTTTACGGGTGTTGCCAGCGCGCGAGCTAACCGGAGCAAGTAAACCCTATGAAATGAAAAGATACAAGCGCTCAGGCCATGTAGGCCCATTGCGCTTGACATCTCCTCAGCGAGTCTCCATTGTGCTTAGGACAGCCACATCCAAGAAGGATAGTAGTTTACCCAGCGGCAAGGTCCTCACAGTAGAGGGTGACAGAACTGTGTCACCCAGTATGTCTCTCCTTATTTCGGCAAACGCCGGGCATTAGGTAGAATGAAGTTTCCTCCTCTTCTTCACAGCATCTGCAGGTGGCGTCTCCAATAAGACCCATGGTGTGCAGATGTTTGTTTAGGGTGCAGTGTCCCGTTAGAAGTCCAACTGCGTTTCGTAGCTACTGTTTGTTCAGTGTCAGTAGTGCCTGTGATCTGTTAATCGAGGGCCCATCTATGAAGAGTTTGCTCCGCCGCAGACCATCTAGGTTTTCCCAGTGTTGGATGAATTTTGTTTCAAAGCATCGCCCTATTTCGGTTTTAACCGTGTTTGGGGTAATGCCACATGTTGGTTCGGGTCCAATCAGCTCTGATTTGGAACCTTGGTCAGCTAGCAGGCTGGCATTGGACATGCCTGGGATGTCAACCTGCTTAGGAATCCACAGAATGCAAACCCGGTTTTGTTCACACAGTCTCCCCAGGGCTTTTATGCAGTCCTGGAGGAGCACCGAGTTGCTTTGGTACGAACCCAAGGCACCTAGCGCAGCTTGACTGTTGATGCAGATGGTGAGGTTCTTATTGTGAGTCCCTCGATTTAGGTTTTCTTGCGCACAAGCCAAGATTGCAACAATCTCTGCCTGAAACGTGGTAACCATTTTTCCTAAAGATAGCGTATGGCTATATTTAGGTCTTTCGCATGTAATGCTTGCTCCAGTGCCGTTTTCGGACCTAGAGCCGCCTGTGAACCAGACCGGTCCACTAGGTTTAAGAAGCCCCTCTGGATTGGAGGTCCAATCGATTAAGCATGATATGCCAATTTCGTATTTTCTCTCGAAATTAAAGACTGGTCTACATCTATCACTCCTTATAGTTGAGGAGTTATGGGTCTGAGTCACGTCGGACCAGACCCTGCTGTGTCCCGGTCCTCTTATCAAGAGTTTACATTCTCCGCATGACAGTTTATATGGTATATGGAGCTCTTCTGGCCTCCGCCTCAACACTTAGATGGAGGGGCATGAGTCCTATGAGCGCTCCCAGTGATGCCGTGGGAGTGGTACGCAGAGCTCCGGTTATACAGAGCAGTGCTTGTCTTTGCATTTTGGCAAGTTGGCTTTGTATGGTGAGGCGTTTGCCGGCTTGCCACCAGACCAGCGCACCATAGGTTAGCATTGGTTTTACAACCGTAGTGAAAATCCAGTATATGATTTTTGGTTTAAGCCCCCATGGGGGGCCCGAGGCTTCTGCTGCACATTCATAAAGAAGCGGTAGCCCTTTTGCTTTGCCTTTCGACATGTTTTGCCCAGAGCAGTTTTTTATCTAGGATGACTCCAAGATATTTACGATCTTACGATCTTACAAGATATTTACGATCCGACTCCGAGAGTGTAAGGGTGTGTCCCGCGAGTTTGGGTTCTTCAAACGAGATTTTCCTTTTGTTTGTGAACGGCACGGTGACTGTTTTAGTCGGGTTTACCGACAGTCCTCTTGCCTTACACCATTCAGTGACTATCTTCAGTGACCTCGTCATAATCTCCGACACTATTTTCGGATACTTTCCGATGGCCAAGATGACAATGTCGTCTGCGTAGCCTTGTGCGTGTACACCCGATTGGTTCAGGGCCCGTATGAGTTCGTCAACGACCAGGCACCACAGTACAGGTGAAAGAACACCACCCTGCGGACATCCTTTGTTGACCTCAACGGTCCCCCCTCGAGTGCAGACACGACAAGACGTTCGCTTAACATCCTGTCAATCCACCTGACGATGGTGGGTTCGACCGAGTGCTGAATTGCTGCGTTGTTTATGCTTTCGAAAGTAGTGTTATCGAAAGCACCCGCAATGTCCAAGAAAGTGCCAAGTGCCATTTCCTTTTGCTCAATCGCTTTCTCCACCCGGGAGACAAGACAGTGAAGTGCTGTGTCTACCGAGCGTCCCGATTGATATGCATGTTGTTGGGTGTGTAAGGGTTGTCTTACAAGTGCCCCATCTCTGATGAACCTATCTACCAGTCTCTCCAATGTTTTTAGTAGGAAAGATGTCAGGCTGATAGATCGGAAATCCTTTGCTTGGTCGTAGCTGGTACGGCCTGCTTTTGGAATGAAGATTACTCTTGCCGTTCTCCAGGCCACCGGTATGTAGCCCAGAGCCAGACAGGAGCGGAAGAGGTGGTACAGTGGTGCCTGCAGGCAGTTTGCCCTTTCTTGTAATAAGGCCGGAAAGATCCTGTCTATACCGGCGCTTTTGTACCTTTCAAAGGATTTTATTGCCCAGTTGATTCTGTCGTAGGTGACAACTTTTGATGCAAGGTCCCAGTCCATCGGTCGAGCCCTTAGACGTGGGGCCCGAGCAGTTGTCATCCTTGCATTCTCAGAGCCAGGAAAATGAACCGCCGTTAGATGCCTTAGAGTCTCCTCAGGGGAAGTTGTGAGCTCACCCGAGGGAGCCTCAGAGTCGTCAGCTTTGCGTTTCTGTTTTTAGATATAACCTTATTTACCCTAAGAGCCTCTGGAAAACCTTCTATTTCTGAGCAGAAGTTCTTCCAGCTTTCCCGTTTGGACCTGCATATGAGGTTTTTATACCTGCGTTGCGCGCTTTTGCACAGGTCCCAGTCAGACAGGAATCCTGTGCGCAAGGCGGTTCTCAGTAGTTTACGTGTTTGCACTCGCATTGTTTGGATTTCGGGGTTCCACCAAGTCACCCTTTTCCCCAGTTTTTGTGTCTTCAGTTGACAGTTCTCCTCATAAGAAGATACCACCGCCTCCTGAAGAAAGTTTGCAAAGGTTTCCGAGTCACACACTTTACGCGGTGTGGGTGGAAGGTCACTTAGCTTTGTGCTCAGAGAGACTCTATAATTGTCCCAATCTGTCTTTTTTGGGTTGCGATACTTAACTGTGTTGTTAGTCTCAGCAGCCAGTTTAAAGACTATGTATCTATGATCCCACAGTGACGGTTCGTTTGATACATGCCAATTGACAATCTTCTGAGAAAGATTGTTAGAAGCTAGTGTGACATCAATGGTTTCCTGCCTGCTCGCGGTAACAAAAGTTGGTGAGCTACCGCGATTTAGCAGATCCAGATCTGTCGTGTAGAGATATTCTAAAAGTTTTTCCCCCCTTAGGTTGACGTCCGAGCTTCCCCACACAGTGTGGTGAGAGCTGGCCTGCTTTCTTGGCAGGTGTTGCCGAGTCACCAGACAGTTGTGCCTCTGCTGCGGAGTTCCCCTTGACAGAGCCCTCGGCTACAAAGTCCCCACTGCCGGATGGCTGAATAGCGTCGTTTTTACCGACGCGTTTCGGTGACGAGGTAAGTTCCTTGCCAGGACTAGCCTGGTAGTTCCTTACGTCGTCCGATTTTGTTTTAAATGAATTTAAATGGTCCATATTGTTCCCACGAGTATTCAGGAAATAGAGGGTCCGCCAGCACAGTGCCTGCATGTGCTGGTAAGGCTATGTACAATGGGGGTCGCCCGGTAGCCAAGGTTCGCCGCTAAATACTGGTCTCCCACCAGTCACGCATCCCGTCGCCGCGCACGACTGCTTGGGATTGGGGTTTATTATAGAGGTTGTCTCCTCGCGACTTGGCCGGGTAGCCAAGCCACCGTTCCTTGTAGCTACTACCGTACGCTTGGGTCACGCTTGTTTCACCAATATACTCCATTGCGTCATTGATTTCCTTATAATTATTAAGTCATGAATTTTTCTTTATCAATTTTACGTCTTAAATGAAGCTATAACAGCATCAAAAGAGTGTCGAAATTGAAAAAAGAGTGCTTTAACAGCCGTAGGGTTATTTATTTCTTTAATATTAGCAGTGAATTTACAACAATAATACAATCTGTCAAAAAACTAAAGGTGTTTTCGTAAACTTATAATAATTTGTTACTTGGTTCATCAATATTACAAACCAACATAAAATACCCAAGGTTTTAAAATTGTAATTTTTGCAATAAAATAAGAAAAAAATGGCATAAAATAAATAAAATGGTATAAAGAACGTGTTCCATAAGTCAAATTATTGCACTCGTTCTTTAAAAGGTTCCCTTTCGTCACAGATAAGTATACAGATAGGCCGTGCTTCAAGCTTATTTGTTTCGCTACCTATTCAGTTCCTCTCAGCAGCATGTATTGTAAATTGCATACATCTAGGAGTAAAACGTGGTAAAACATTTATTTAAAGAAAGAAAACTGTAGTTGTGAAAGAAAACTGTAATCACTCTATAATTTCACGGATGGATTTAGAAATGTGTCAGGTCGTGGTCTGGCAACTGTTTTTCTAATTTGAAATGCAACAAAACTATAATTGCTATAATTAAATTCTATGACAAGGGCGTGCTTAAAATGTGAATTATGGTTAATTGAGTGTGTTTTGGGCCATATATGACGATAAATTTCCCATTAATATTCTATTAATTTGCAACGCCATCTACCATACGATACACATTCCATTCTCAGTAATTCTACTGGAACTGCGATCCACGTGGTGGGCGTTGGAAATCAAAAAGCCATCTCTTGTCGAGCGTTGCCAATGCGAAACATATTTTCGTATATCATGGCACATCTGTCAAACCTAATCTATACTTTCGGGTCGCGTTATAAATTTGAACACTTGCAATAAAATTGGTCTTATGAATCATTTTCATTAATATACAAATTTTTCACTTTTTTAGATTGTTATATAACAACTTTTTAAAAATCAAATGTTTCATTAAAATATTATTTTTACGGAATAATAAAAAAATGAAAATAAGATAATTAATTACATTTTGTTATTGCTTTAAAAAACTTAACAATCAACAACAATCTAATCTAAATTTGACAATAATGCAATATATTTGATTAATACTTCATTCAATCAATCAAAACGAAATCGTTAATTGAATGAAACTCGAGGTTGAAATTAAAGATTTGAATTTTTTAATTAGTACCGACACTCTGATGTAAGTATTTCTATATTTAAATAATTAATAGCATTTTGGAATATAACAGAACTTAGATGTTTTACTAAAAAAAAACTTCCTCTACGAGATAAGTAATAAATGATAAAAAAGAACGGCGTGGAAGAAAATAGTTTATGTTCTTCTTTTTATTCTCAAAATCCCGAAAGTCGATACTTTTAAGTCTTAATTTTTAAGTTTCCTTATAAGTTAATAAACTCTTCCGCCAGCTTTCTTTAAGCGGCGCCGTTTGAAAAAGTCGCCAACTAGATGTCGCCAAATTACAATTTTATTTCATGGCTTTTAGCTAAAACACGTAAAAAGTTATGAATTGCAAATTTTTTTTCAAAAAACAATTAACAACCCAAGCCCAAGTTTTATTATGTTTATCAAATTGTGCATTGGTTAATTATTTATTAAATTTTGAAGTTTAAAATATTTTCTATTTATTTTTCACAACTCGTGTTTTAAAGGTAAACTGGGACACAAACAAGTATGTCAAAATTTATCTCTAAAAGTTCAAAGCATATTTTGCAGTAATTTGACTAAAAACCTGGAATGAAATGTGAAATGGTGCAAACTGTAGAAATTTTAAATGACTTATTTGGCCATTTAGTTCGGTAAGCTAATCATAGATGGCTCCTAATCAATATAATTCCGTACAATATTGTGTTTGTGCACCTAGGAACACTGAGTGACGCGTGTAACTCTATCCTTTTTCGATTAGGTATAAAACAAAGAATAGAGATATACTATTATTATGCAGAAGCATATATGTATTTTTTGCTGCGATTGTAATTTGCTGAAAATGTTAGACGACAGATTTCTTTGGGTATGAAATATATGTTATTAATTTTCCTCAACAGATACCGCTTTTATAAAAATAAATGTGTACACAGCGCATTCTAGAAGAAATCGTTTGAAGTAGCTCCGGACAACCACCTTCGTTACCCACTTGTTCTAAATGGGCGTGACCCAACGCTCGTCTTAAAGCATCCCAAAATTCTGAGGAATTTTAAATCATCAATATAGTGCAATTTGCTACAACATTTATTACAAGCAAATATCAATCTTTTAAAATAGAAATAAAATCTTAAAAAATAAATACATATATTAAAAAACATAAGCAAACGGTAACAGACTAAAAAGTAAAACTCTGGATAAAACGATTCGTCCTTCCTTATTTTGTGGCCGCATTGCTTCGATTGCTTCCAATGGCACTCCGTCAGTCTGACATGGATTCCCGAAAAAAATAATTTCTCCAATATTTGACTTATTAACAGTCGGACAACTGGTTAGCTGGCCGTATAATAATGAAATACTTCCAATATAGTCCACACCATCGAACGCATTTTCGTCAATAAAAACAATCGGATTGCGAGTCAAAATAATAAAATCCGCTTTTTTCAAATATCGAAAACTATTGTTCTTCAATCTCGTAATTGAGTTATCACTCAGTAAGAGCTGCCGCAAATTAGGCACTGCCTCAAATTCATCACCACGAAGTTCCACCAAATAATTATCCATTATTTCAAATTGAGACATGGTCAAATTTACAAAAGCGTTTATTTCAATCGTCTCGATTTGGTTGGAGTTCAAACTGATATGCGCTACGTTTATATCGACGAAAGTGTTTGTTCTTAGAGTTTTTATAGGATTGTATGCGATTTCGATTAAATCCAGCGTGTATCCTTTGAAATAGAACGGAGCAATTTCGGTGATGTTGTAGTTTTTAAAAATGCTTTGGCTGTAGGTTTGGCCCATTGATACATTTGGTGTTGATAATATGGATTGGTGATCAATAATTTCTGGTTGATGAATTTTAAGGATTTGAGCATTGCTAAAATGAAGTAGGTAGCTCATTGCTAGAAGTTTAATAAAGAGTAGCATTGTGGACTGGTAGATGAACATCAACCGCTTTCCAAATAAGCAATTTTATTTTATATTACATTGTAACATTAAACTTTTACAAATTTGTTTACACGGTACTAATGTTGAAATTTAAGTGCTTGAGCGTGAAAGTTTTAATAATAATAATCATTTTAAGGAAAAATTGTAATCTACGAACTTTGTTTAAAAAGTAAATAAAAATACCTGGAAATGCATTTCCGCAGTCTGTCAAATTCAATTAGTTTTATAGACATTTGTCATTTTTAGTTGAGAAATGTCAGTTTGTGGCAAAATTTGACATATTTAGTTATTATTGGTAAAATTTAATTAATTTTATGAATATTTGCCACATTTGCTCTAAAATTTGATGTTTGTCAAAATTTCGTGACAGCTGTCAATTTTGACAATTGACATTTTTAGGACTATTTTTAAATAATACTAAAATTATTAACAGAAATTGGTTGAATAAGCTTTCAAATACCGGTTAATATAAACTCAAATTTTTGACGTAAATTAAAAGGGTAAAAAAGCCATAAGGGTTAAATTTTAAGGAATGAAATTTTCACCACCATATTTTTCAATTTATTTTTAATAAGAGTGCAAAGTTTGGATGATGCATCTTGAATATTGTTGAAGATATGTGCGATACAAAATAACAAATTTTCCTAATTTTTCTCCCATCAACCCTTAATAAAACACCACCCCTTCAAAAAATCCAACTTTTTTTGCAGCGTTCACAACTTCAGGGTGTACGTAATCACTGTGTAAAGTTTGGTCGTAATCGGTATAGCGGTTCAAAAGATTACCTATACTCACTTTTGTTGTCACTTTTTAGCTAGTTTTTAACCTCTAGTGCGCATGTCTTTTAAAAATTTAATTTCTTTTTTTACCATTAGGTTCGTCTAATGACAACAAAAAAGAATGCAAATTTCGTTTTGTTCAGCTGAGTAGTTTTTGAGATATAGTGGTTAAATCAAAACCAACAGACAGACAGATCGACGGAAATTAGTGACTACAGTTTTTGTAATCTAAATTTAATAGAAAATTCAGTTTTAATTGTTACAAAACATTTTTATTGATACAAAACCCGTGCCAACATTTATTGTGGTCCGTTGATGGCCTGCGTCAAGTTCTGCATGTCCAATTCATTAAGATAAGTTAAAATATTGTCAGTAACTAAATGCGGAAAGCGATCGCCGGAAAGAATACGCAGACAATTGCTGCTAGTATTCATCAGAATGGCCTTCTTTTTTGCAATATTAATTCGACTGGCTAGAAGATGACCATAAAGTGGATATTTCCTCTTGTACGCATTGCCTCTCAACTTCACCACTACTCTAGTCTCTTCATTTCGAAGAACGTTGACCAAATTCGGAGAAGTTAGAATGTCAAAATAGGAGATGTCGTCAAGGAAAAAGACCGTCTGCATAATTGCTAATTCCCTTGCACAGGTCGAAACGAGTTCGTTATCTTTTAAATGCGTTGCAAAATAACTCAAATCGTCTTCGGCTATTTGCAAACAAGCGATAACGAGTTTTATGATGTGACACTGCAGAATTTCAATAACGCCCTCATAATCCTTGCCCTCGATAATATTATCTTCAGAATCTTCATCAATCCGCACTTGGAGCACTTCGATAAGAGAAGCATACGAATAATCCGAGACGTAAAGATCAGCGCCATGTTCGAGTAACAGCGAAACACACTCAGGGCGTCCACTGTGACAAGCATAACTCAGAGCATTTCGATGACAATCTCGATCCGTAGCGATTGCGTTCACGTTAGCGCCAGCTTTCAAAAGCATCAAACAAATCTTTGGCGATCCAACACGAGCAGCGACATGAAGTGGATTTCCACCTTCACTATAACCGATCAAATGAATATCTGATTTGGCTTTTAAAAGTACTTTAACGAACTTTTCCTTGCCGCCCAAACAAGCTAAACATAATGCCGATATGCCACGATTGTTTCGATGGTTTACGTTCGCACCGCTATTTATCAGTTGAATTATAACCTTCAATTTCGCTTTGGTATGTTGTCGCTGCCCAAACTGCGACATTACAATGAGCAAAGGGGTGTCTCCGTCTTCATTCGCTTCATTAATATTGAAACCCTTATCGTATTGTAAAATCGCTTCAATAACACTCAATTGATACTCAAAAGAGTGAATAACCATAGCAAATAGTTCCGGCTCGTTTTTGAAGGTCACTCCATTGTTTAAAAATAATTCAATAAATTTTTTATTTACTTTTATGCCACCCCCCATAACTAGGTGATGTAGTAGACTCATTCCATAATGTTTACAATTCATATCGGCGTTGTTATTGATCAGCCATTCGGCCACTTGTAAATATTGTTTTTCCACTGCTTTATGCAAAAGATTTGGCGCCTTTTCTATTATTTTAACGGTGTTTAGAAGATGGTCCGTCACTCTTAAAAGTTTATTGTCAATCGCCACATGTAACAAATGGCACCATTCATGTTGCACTTCTTCGAGCGTGCAGCCATTGTCCAATAGCACAGAAATAATTGAAGTGAGTTTATTCGTTATTGCTGCAGACAGAGCAACAGACTTGGTCTTGTTCGAAATGTTTTGTTCTTTTAATATACGCGTAACAAGTGGCAGATTTTTAGCATTTACTGCACGAACTAATACACTGTCATGAGCAGTAGACGCCATCTTTAAAACTGACTACCGCAGAAATGTCTTCAGAGACCGCATGCGTAGTAGAGTTGCGTCAATTTGAAAAATGTGTTTGTCAAATGTATATTGAGTTGCCTATCCACGAAAATCAAAGTAGTTCAAATGTAACCCTATTATGACAACCGTCAAAAACATATGATCGGGTAAGTGTAAAACTGTAAACATCAACAAACAAAACGTCATGACCACAACAGCCTTACAACAGCAAGTATTCGCTTTGGATGTGCGATACAACGCATACCGAGCCGGACAGAATCCAAACTTTTGTAAATATATTTATAATAATTATCAACAATCTAAACTTATTACTAACAATAATTGTAGTAACATTGTACATACGCAGACGAAGCCAATTGCTACGCGAAGCTGAATACTCGCCCGAGAAATGGAAGCAATACTTAAAGCAACGCACCTTATTACTGCAACAGCGATATGGCGTCACAAAATGCGAATCCAACAATTCGCTTTCACGTACAATTAGTCGAGTAATTAAAACGCTTAATACCATTCATAACCTTACTTAACCTAACTTATATAGACAAGCGTCAGCCATATTGAATCAACAATCATGACGTCACCCGGCACAGTGATACCAACCAAAGAAGCGGACGCGTCGCGTGCGATTGTAGGTGGCAACACCATCGCCGAAAACTACGCATTCGTCGGTGTTCATCACATATTTGACCAGGTGACATCCACCTTTAAAACTATGAAAGTTAAATATTTACATTTTAGCACACTCAAGCGGTCACTATGATCAAATTCGCCAACAATGACCGTTCGCGGCTCTGCTGCTGCTCGCAAGACAACACCTTGAGCATATGCGATGTCACTAGCACTCCGCCGAAAGTGATCGCCCTTCTCAAAGGACATTCTCGGGCGCTTACAGGTTAATTTTGAGGTTAACTTATTGACAGTTGACGTCACTTTTGCAATCACAGGTTTCGATTGGTCCATTAATAACGATTTAATAGTGAGCGCGTCGATAGATGGCACTATCCGCGTTTGGCAGATGAATACCTACACGTGTTTGCGCGTTTTACAAGATCCAAATAAGGCGCCTATTTTGTGTTGCATCTTCCAACCGAGCAACAACAACTTATTTGTTGTAAGTAAATTAATCTAAACAGTAGTACCAACCTTAATTTTATCGAAACTAGAGTGGCAACAATATGGGTGAATTACGAATTGCCAACGTATCGACGGGGCGGTTTATGAAGAACGTGTGTCGAATCGGCGGCAGCATTCTGAGTTTAGCGGCAGATACGAGTGGCAAATTATTCTGGGCTGGAAACGACAAAGTAAGAACGACGCCGCCATTTTTATTTTGTTTGACATTCTAACCTAAAAATTTTCAGGGCGAAATCGTGTCAGTTTTCTGCGAAGTTAACGGCAATCTGTGCAAAATGAAGAAACTTACGTTAGCGTCTAACAGTGCAATCACCAGTTTAAGTTACAGAGCTTGGATTAGTCGCGAAGCGCGTGACCCGTTATTGTTAGTCAACGCCACCGACAACTCGCTTTATTTGTTCCGCGTCGTCGATTGTGAAGGCAGTTTGCAATTGAAGCGCAAATTTCAAAATCGCCATCAAAAGCACCCAGTCCGGTCGACTTTTTGTCCGATTATGTCGTTTCGGCAAGGCGCTTGTGTTGGTAAGTCGATTTTGTTAATTGTTAGCCATCTTGGATTTCGTAGTGGTGTATAACTGGTTGCCTAATTTCAGTGACTGGTAGCGAAGATTGCAGCGTTTATTTCGTAGATATCGAAAAAAGTGGTGCAAAATCGGTCGTTAATACACTTCAGGGTCATGCAACGACTGTGGTAAGCGTTAGTTTTAATTACGATGAGAGCCTGTTGGCTACTAGTGATTTACAAGGACTTGTGATCGTTTGGAAAAAAGGCTAAAAATCCGTAAATTTCTCATTTTTTTTTTATTTTAATATAACTTTCTACATTTACAATATTTATATTACTAACTTTTACTAATAGCAGTACACTAAATTATATATTAATTAACCAATCACATTATTTAATCCGATGCGGATAGATTTATATCTACAACAATTATGTATCTACAAATAAAAAAATACATATTACAATGTTTCCTTGTTAATTTCTTATCGAAATTAAACGAATTACTCACAAATCGAAATACTGATCTAATTTTAATTAATATTTATAAAAAAACTACAACGTTACATTTTTGCTGATTTTTTTCTTTCATGTTGAACCACTACAATTACTATTGGACGTTAAGTTTCAGTTTTTGTACATCATTTAGTTAGTTTCTACCAACGCAAAACATATGGGAGGGGGCGATGTCATTTTTAAGTATCGAATTAGAAACGATATTTATCACAAAATTTACGAGAACAATTCATTCGAATCACAAATCAAAGTAGCAACGTTTAAAAATTAAATTTTGATTCCATATACTTTTATGTACCATTATTAAGTTAATGCGCTTCAATTTGGCACTTGCGCCAAATGAACATGACGTCATGTCACAAAAATCAAAACAACAGCCATCTTGTAATCAAATCAGACAGCTAAAAACATTCATAGATGGCACTAGTAAACAAAAATACTGACAACAAGATGGTGGCTCTACTCGACCGAATTACAAAGCTTCCTCTCCAACGTGCTACTCTCAATTCCACTATCCTCATCGGCACTATCCAACAAACTCGCCTCGCCCCTCACAATCTCCACCCGCCCTTTGCCCTCATCATCCACTTCATCATCAAAATAATCGACAATAAAATCGCCATTCGGCTTGTACGGCAACGCTTCAAACGACACATTCTTATTATTCTGATCATCGGGCGGCGTATCGACATGCTGCACCATAAACCGACTTTTGCCGAACGTCGAAAACGTCGGCTTCTCCCGAATGACAATCGGCTCCGCTTCCGGTTCCACCATGAACGCTTTATTCGACGTGAACGCACTCGGACTGGGCGGCAAATCCAACTTCAAGCGATCGCGCGTATGCCGCAACCCGCCCAACACACTATCATTCGCCTTCTTGCGATTCACCACGGCATTCGCGAGCATTCGCAACGACTGCACGCCATTCAAGCCGAGCGTATAATCGATCGCATTGTCGGGCGTCACATCTTCCGTGCCACTATCGGGCGTCATATTTTCCGACCAAATATTATTGCCACCAGGGAAAAATTGCGAACTCATATTACCGACGAGGTGGTCGAATGGCGTCGATGAACTGCTAATGAAGAATTCGTCGTCTAGGCCACTTGGATTACCTTGAAACATCGAAAAATACGTCAAAATACGATTTAAATTGAACAAGTGTCAAATCCAAGATGGTGGCCATCTTGGATTTGTGACGACAATAAAAATGGTATTTGTGACGTCACGCATGATGGCCGCCATAAGGGTTGCCATCATGTGACGTCAGTCAAGATGGCGAATTCTTACTTGGAGTGCCAGTGAGATAATACAATTTTTGCTGGTTTAACTTTAGTGCATAGGAAGTGTCAATGTTTAAATCAGTATCGGCGGTTGGTGGTGGCAGATACGTATCCGCATCAAATTCCCACTCTGGAATTTCAACAAAAATCAAAAAAAATTTGGTTTAGAAACTCGAAATGTTTGCCCGGTAAAGCGATGATGATGAGAACAGTAACATTCCATGTGCATGCAAAATGAATGACACACACAGCGACATCTTGTGATGAAACTATGAACTATTAGCCGAGCTACAAACCTGTGTACTGCGCGAAATCCGGCTGCGGCTTCCACAAATCGTGACTTTGCAACACCGGACTTTCCGGCTCACGCGGATACTCGTACACGCAATGGTACTTCTGCTTCTTGAACCACACGCCTCTAGGCTTCTAACCTCAAAAATAAATCAATCAAAACGCATTTTAACCTCAAATTCGAGTTCAAACCTTGCCGTCATCTTTCGTTTGAGTTTTCTCGGGCGACCGCAGCGCCGATTTCACCGGCATCGCATATTTATCCCAAGCGGACGGCACAAACTCCGGCATTTCGTCCTCTTCATCGCTCGTATCGCTCGCCGACTCCTCCATTATGCCTTCCAACGGCTTCACGTCATCCAACTGTCAAAATCAAAAAATTAGTCAAACGCCTGCGCAATGGACCGAAAAAGCGCAAACAGCAAAATCCAAGCAACGACACTTACCAAATCTTGAGGAGCAGCTCGAAGGGCCTTAAGCGACTCCTCATGCTCACCCTCCTGAACACACACAAGAAATGTACAACACATTGGTTAGGGCAACGACAACAAATTATTTATTTACAATTTGCGCGCAGCGCCATCTAACGGCCCCACAACCAAAACTACTATTTCTACTGCACGCTAGATGGCGCGCGCATTAGGAAACAATAAATAATACCTTCCAAATGAATTCGCCGCTGGAACTCGACCTCGTATCACTGCCACTATCCCAATCCTGGTCATCATTCAAATCGTTGCTCTCACTGAACGACGTCGACATCAGCTGATTATCGGCCGGGCCATTAAACCGAATATCGGCCAATACGCCAAATAAGTCCGCATCGTCCTCGTTAATAATCAAATTATCCTCATCCTTCTTCTCCTCATCATCCGTACTGATCAGACTATTCTTCGTATTCTCAATGCTCACATAATCGGCCTCGTTATAAATATCACTCAAACTTCCATTCGTATCGTAGGCCGCTTTCGCGTTACTCGTCAAACTCAACAACGGCAATGGCCGCCATTGCTTGTCATCGGGCGATGGCAGTGGCGCCACCTGTTTGGCATGCAGGAAACTCTCACTCGAATCGGACGCTGACGTCATGGCAATCGCCATGACATTGCTGCTTTGCGCACGCTCATTCGCTAGAAATTCCTCGACACTATTGAAATTGCCGAGCAAGTTCGTGTTGTTGTTCTCGAATTGCTCCTGTTTGGTTAGCTCCTCCAAATTGAATAAAGTGTCGTTCGAGCAACACGAATCTTGACTGGGCGTGTGACGATGATGCGTGGTGGTGCTGCGCAGTGGACTGTCAAACGTCGTCTGCGCAGATATGCTCGGGATCGGTTCGGGTTCGGCGGTTTCCGACCAGTCATCGCTGTCGTCATCGCTAATTTGTCTAATTGAATATTCAATTATGAGTTATGTTAATGTATTAGTGTGAGTGAAAAATAAATAATAAGATAGAGTGCGTTCGTTTTGTATGTAAAATAGATTTATTTGTGTGTAAATAATATTATGTAAGTATGTATAATAAATAAATTGTACAAATTTGGAAAAAAAGCGTTAAAAAAATTGACTCACTTTGGGGTGCTTTCGCCTTCCGACTCGGACGATTCAATGTAGCTCTCTTCCGGTATGGGGGATAACGGAGTGTTGTAGACGTTGTAACGCAGAAACACTTCGTTTCGCTCGGTTGTCTCCCATTCGTCGTTTTCTTTCACTTTTTCGCTTGTACTACCCTGGAATTTGATGTTTTTGAAGATATAAGAGAAATTGGAGAAGATTTTTGGAAAAAAAGTTTAAGGGTGTAATCACAATGTCATAATGTAACATCGTTCCAAATTTGAGAAAAATCGGATGAAAAATAACAAAATTGAAAATTTGAAAATATTGAAGATATTACAAAAACTAGAGAAGATTTTTGAAAAACAAGTTTAAGGGTGTATTAACAGTGACACCCTCGAGCATCGTTCCCAATTTCAAGCAAATCGCACCGAAAATAAAGCGATGGTCCTAAAACTAGACTAACCTGTGCATGTGGCAGCTTGATCATCAGTTCATTCCGTATAGCTGCCATAATTTCATCATCTATCCCAAACCCAACATAACTATCAGTCCTTTGCGTTTGCATCTCACCCGACACTTCTTCAGCTTGCGATTGGGGATGCAAGAACCAACCACCACCTGCTTCCCACGTTCCATTAGCTTCTTCCTCTACACAAAGAACATCAAAAAAACATCTCCAAGTTTACTACGTTAAATTACCTTTCTTCTCTTCAATAACAAAAGTGCCATCCCCTGGCACCACAAACGTCCCATCAGCTCGATCTTCCTTCACATAAGTGCCATTAGTCTCAGCTTCCGCCTCGGTGAAGAGCAAACTCTGAGGTTCCGAAGTGAAACTATCAAACATCTCATTATTGTTCACTTGCTGGTTATCGAACGTCTTCCCCAAGAAGTTATCCCAAGTCTCCAGCGAGTAGTTCAACTCCTTCGGTGCTTCAGTCTCATTGCGATCGAGCTCAGCAAACTCGTTTGAGAAATTCAACTCCTCCTCCTCATCATGCTGATGGTCGAACAGATTCAAACTGGAGAACTCGTTCTTCAAGGGGATCTGCACAGAACTCAAATCTTGGAGGCTAGATTTTTTACCGAACGGTGTACTTGTGAAGACACTCGAATGGGTGAGAGAGTTTGTCATGGTTTCTTCCTGGTCGTTGCTCAAATCGAATGCTACTTTATGTGGCTGCTCCAAGTCGAAGTTTAGTGCATTGGGTTCGGGTTCTCCTTGGTCGTCGTAAGTTGCGACGATGTAGTCCATTAGTGCATCGTTGTTTTGAATTAGATCGTACAGTTTGGGGACTTTAGATGTTAGAGCCGTTTCTTTGGATGAGATAGTTTGATGATCGTCTAGCAATTTCGGTAAAGGAAAAGTTTGGTTGATGTTTGGAGAATTGGAAATTATTTGTACAATTTCTTCATCTTCCGATGATGATGTTGGTTCTTCTGCTAGCGCTGTAGGTAAAATAGAAGGAGCAGGTTTTAGGTCTTCTTGGAGTGTTTCTAGAATTACAGTTTTATCATTTAATCCTTCAGGTTTAGATATTAGGATTTCTAAATCTTCTTGGTCTTGTAGATCTTTTGAAGGATCTTCAATATTTGAGTTAGACTTTACAATATCTTCATGAATCTGGTCTTCAACAACTAACGGTCCATCCAATATCACAGTGGCATCAATTAATTCTTCACTTTTAGATTGTACGAGATTCTGTTCTTCAGTTACAGGTTTTACGATTAGTAGATCTTCTACATTTATTGGCAGATCTTCGCTTCCATGAACCTGTTCTTTAACAACTGGAGATTCCTCTGATAACACAGTTCCATCTTTTACTCCTTCAGATCCTAAGAGATCTTCTGTTACTCCCTCAGATTTAGATCTTACATTTTTTAGATCTTCTTGGTCTGGTAAATTTATTGGAAGATTTTGAAGATCCGAGGTAGTTTTAACTAGATCCTCATGAATATGTTCTTCCACAAGCCTAGGGTCTTCCAATAATTCAATTTCATCTTTTAATCCATCAGACTTAGAAGCTAAGAGGTCTTCTGTTTCTCCCTCAGATTTAGATGATACAGTTTTTAGCTCTTCTTGGTCTGGTACATTTATTGGACGATTTTGAAGATGTGAGGTAGTTTTTCCTAGATCCTCATTAATCTGTTCTTCCGCAATTATTGGCTCTTCCAATAATACAATATCATCTTTTAACTCTTCTTGGTCTTGACCATTTATTGAAAGACCTTCCTGATCGGAACTGGAATTTGCTATAATCTTATGAACCTGGTCTTCCACAAATATAGACTCATCTAATAACTGAGATTCATCATTTAATCCTCCAGATTTAGATTCTACGAGTTCTTCTCCCGTTTCAGATTTAGATCTTACAATCTCAAGATCTTGTAGATTCATTGAAAGATCTTGAAGGTCTGAGCTTGATTTTATTACACTCTCATGAATCTGCTCTTCAACAACTTGAGGCTCTTCAAATCCTTCAGACTTAGATTCTACGAGTTCTTCAGTTCCTCCTTCAGAATTAGATCTTGCAACAAGTAAATCTTCTTGGTCTTGCACATTTATTGGGAGATCTCCGCTAGTTTCTTCAGTTCCATCACTTAATCCTTCAGATTTAGACGATACGAGATCCTCTCCCCTTCCTTCAGACTTTACAACTCCAAGATCTTCTTCAACGTCTGAGATTCCATTCGCTCCTCCCGTAAGATCCTTCCGACAGTCTAAATCTCCAATCGCAGGTACAAATTCCTTCGCCGCCCCAGTCCCATTAAAGTCCATAAACTTCCTAACACCTAACGCACTAAACTTGTCTATGGTAACATTGAACACATTAAACACTTGCTTAACCGGCTGCATCTCCGTCGGACTATTCAACTCCTGCATCAATCTCTTACTCGGCGAATCGTCCGACATCAGAAACCGCCTATCAGGTACAAACAGCAAACTATCCCTGCGCTCCTCCTGCAACTTCTTCAACTCATCCTGGAACGCGTCCTGCACATTCAACAAACTGCCCTCACTCCCGAACCGCTTCAAATCCAAACTGGGCATCGGTGTCTCCGACTCCGACTCGGAACAATCCACATGAGTCAAAACCATCAAGTCGGCCACCGAGCGCGACTTCAACCTCACCTGTTCCGAGTACGCGCCCCGCTCCACCTTCACCCGCCAACTCTCATCCTCCGTCTCACTGCCACTGCTCCGCTCCGGCCCCGGGCCCAACTTAAAGTCCACCGAGCTGCGCAACAAATTGTCCAACGACCCGTGCAAATTGTTCAAACTCGGCGACTTGGTCGCGACATTCGGCTTGAACGCTTGCCACCGCTTATCGAAGTCGTCCACCGACATCGACGTGTTCTTGTGCACTTGCAACAAGTCCAACAGCATCAGATCCACTTGCGCGACAGCCGGCCGTAACTCCGATCGCGTCCAACACAACTGCATCAACCGGAAGATGTAGTCCGTGTACAACACCGGATAACTAGGTCGCGTCAATCGCACACTCCCCGCGCCAAACACCAACGAAATCACCTCATCGTCACTCAACTCCCCGTAGGGTTGGTCGCCGCACTCGCAAATCTCCCACATCGTCACACCGAGCGACCACACGTTCGCTTCCTTGGTCACTTTGCGCGGCTGGATCGTCGTCGACGTGCAATTGAGCGATTCCGGCGAACACCAACGCACCGGCACACCGACCGAGCCTTGATAGTAGTCGTCGGGGTAGTCGAAGATGGCCATGCCGTAGTCGCCGAGTTTGAGCGCGAACGTCGAGGTGAGTTGACAGTTGCGCGTGGCGAGATCCGGATGGACGATGTCGTTGTCGTGCAGATGTTTCAAAGCGGATGTCAATTGGCAGCACCAAACCAGCGGGTATTCGGACGCCAATAAGTGGTCGGAGGTCGACTTGTTGGCTTTGAGATATTTCTTCAAATCGCCCTAAACAATAAAGAAGGTTTAGAAGTTTTGCCGCCAAAAGTTTTGCCCTTTGGACTTACTTGTGGGCAGTATTCTTGCAGGAGTAGTAAAGGTACGGTTTCAAGACATCGGCCCAAAAGTGCCAAAATATTCGGATGGGGCCCGCACCGATAGATGGCGGCATCGTGTAGGAACACGATGCGTTCGCTGCTGGTCGCTGAAGCTTCGGAGATTCGGACGACGACTGGCGTCCAGATTTGTGACTCATTGATGTCCTTCGCTGCGCCTTCCACGACTTTGCCGAACCAGCCTCGGCCGAGTTCGCGGATGTATTTTAATTTGACTCTTGGGAAGTCTTTTTCCGACGGGTCTAAAGTAGAGACATAACAAATTTTTTAAGGGTTTAAAATGGGGTTTTAAAATGCTTACCGAACCAGGAACTGACGTCGACATCGCCGTGCCGATAGTCCTCCACCGTTCGAGTCTAAAGGTGCGTTTAGATTAATATTTTGTTGGGTTAAGACAGTTTTTAGCTTACGATAAGTTGTTGCTGAGTGGTGGCAAGGAAAACGTTGTTGTTTTGAATTGGAGGTGTTAGAGGAGTGAATATTGTAAATTCGCCGTTGGGTACTGGATTGATGTGGCCGTGGTCCAAGTTTGAGGACACTGATGCTAAGACGGGACTGTCGCGGAATTCCTAGAAATTAATTTAGAATTGTATTATATTGGATGGATTGTTGGACGTACCAGCATTGATTTCGATTTAAAATCAACTGAATGCACGACGATAAAAATAGAAGATGATAAGATCGATAGAAAAACTATTCAGTTTTTTTTTTATTTATTTGTGAGTGAATAGAAATAAATTATCGATGGGTAGATTCTTTTTATGAGTTAGTTAATTTGAGAAATGCTATTTAAATCATTATTCCGGTGAATTAACGGATTTAATTGCGTTTGGCAAAACTACAATTAAGTTTCTATTGAGGAGAAAAATAGAATAGTGAAAATACAGAGTGGTTCTTATATAAAAAAGTTTTATTTAAAAATTTTTTTTTTTTAAATTTCTCTCAATTTTTTTAATTTTTTTTTATAAAATATAAAAACTATTTTATAAAATAAATTAATATAACGTTTGTTTAAAGGTCCTTCACCGGCTGTCTCTAAGTTGTCTGCAACCAGCATTGCATCATATAGAAATGAGCGCGAATGATTGGCGAGAGCTTAGGAGAGAGTGAGAAAAATATATAATAAACACACGTATTTATAATTAGTGTATTTCGGTTATGCGTTGATGGTTTTTGATGAAAATCATGTCAAAATATTCTGAAAAGATTAATCTGTTTCCCAAAGCTTTTTTTTTTAAAAAATAGTGGATAATTAAAGACATATTTGACAAACAAAAATAAATTAACATAATTAACAATGATTAATTAAAATTATTCAAATTTAGTGAGCTTCATGCCGTAGAGAATTTTTTTCTGAATATTTTGACATGATTTTCATCAAAAACCATCAACGCATAATCGAAATACACCAATTATAAATACGCGTGTTTATTATATATTTTTCTCACTCTCTCCTAAACACTCGCCAATCATTCGCGCTCTTTTCTCTATGATGCAATGCTGGTTGCAGACAACTTTTAGCCTGAAGAATTTTTTTTATTTAAATAATTTATTAATAATTTTTTTCTATTTTTTTTATAAAAATTGCATATTTTTTAATTTCTAAAAGTTTAAAATTTGAATTCGCGGGTAAACGCTCCAAAGAACACGCGTGTGACGTAGATTATTAGTAAACAACCAGTGCGCCATGCTTGTGAAAATTTGCATATATTTTTTTTCTAAGCCACCCTGTACATCAAATCAATTTCCACACTCACACATGCATGAATATTCTTATATTAATTTCCAAGCATCGAGAATTGATTAAATTCATATAATTTCACTTAATCTATCCACAAAACGAACACAAACATGCAACGACGATAAATACTTTTGTCTTGCTTGAGATACCATGCCGAAACGAACAAATTACAAAAATGAACAGCAACCCACAGAGGGCGCTGCCTAACACACAACAGTAACGTTACGACACCCGGTACATAAATCCAATTAGACTACCTTTTGTTGATCCTGATCGGACTGTTCGACAGAAGAAAGTACAAACAATTTAAAATACAATCGCTTTTATTTGTTTATAAAAAAAATAATAAGTATGTGCGGAAAGCATGAACATCGAACAATTCGATTTGCTAAATTCAATGAATGAGTTAGTTGATGAGTCAGCGTTCAATTTATTGACCAAAAACTAAGCGAACAAAAAAACGTGTAGTGCGTAGGTGCCGCTCGATTCAATAAAACTAACCCACATAGACAGTAAAAAAATCGTGTAAAAAATCTCTGTTGTTTCAAAATAAATTTTATTTTAAAAAATTTGACTTGAAAAATATCACCCTGTAGGTAAAAATATCGTGCGCACATGGCGTAAGTGTCATGGCTGCAAATTAGCGCAACTGTCATGGCGGTGCAATAAATGACAGTTTCCAATTTTATAACCTATAAATTACAAACAATTTTATTATCTACTAATTATGAGTCAGTTTATTATAATGAAGCATATTTGATTTGAAATTCTTGTGAAAAGCAACAAAGTAAACATTTATACGATGACTAGGTGCAAATTAATAAAAAAGCGAAAATATTCCGCACGTCGAATTATTGACATAAATAAATAATGCAACTTTGATTTGATTCACAGATAATGTAAATCGTAATCAAATAATGTGAAAGAAAGTGGACAACTAGCGAACGGGAAGTGTCCATCCGGTTCGCTTGAATGGCTTCCCCTTTCCTGCCCCGTCGTCGCGATACGAAAAAGAAAAGAAAATGTGGTTGAAAAGACCACACTTTGTTATTGTATGCTCTAATAATTGATAACATGCACTTTACAGTTAAGCTAATGCATATATTTTAATTATTAATCATCATTTAGCGAAAATTATAGCCGACTGAGCGGATTCGCGCATAATTTGCGTTGCGGTAATTTATCTTCAAAGAAATGGGTTTAGCACACTCGATTGCCCGCTAATTCGTTTAAAGCCGAGCTTAAGCTTAATTTCTTTTCATCGATTATTATCATTTTATTGGCGGCCATTGTTTTTCTTAATACTATGACAATTGGCGGCCATTTTTTCTTACTATGACAATTGACAGTTCGAATTCAAGATGACCTTGAATGAACTTGTAATAATTAAAGTACGATTTACTACAACAATCGATGTGAATTGTTACGAAATTTTAGCACAGCATTGTTTCATTCAATTCGAATTACGTTACGTGATCTTGGCATATTTCGCGCTCGCTAACTGATAGGAAATAAAAATATGACTTTCATTTAATAATTGCAAAAAGGAATTCATTATCGCATTACGTGACACGATTATTCGAAAAGTGAAGAAAAATGATTTTACATCGATTTCTCATCGCCTCCTGCTAAATATAGAAAAGTTGATTTTCGCTGTAAAATGCAAATCGACTCGCTTCAAACTCAGGAAGTTCCAATCTCTGCAATTTAATATCAGCAAGCAAATAAAGAAATGCGGGCTATTTTTTTAACTGTTCATTCAAAACGAACAATAATCTATTAGAATGACAAAAAGGGACAATATATAAGGCTAATGACCTTTTTCGATTAACAGCTTCGATCTAACTGTAACTATTATTAATTTCCATTATTTATTTACGAGTCGCGTTGCGTTTAACTTGTTTTTCATCATCTCGACTTATTAATACATTTTTCATTGACCTACAAAATGTCGAGACATAATTAACCATTATTTTTGGCACAATTAAACCAAAGTCTAAAATCCAAATCGAAAATGGCGTGTCTAGCCAGCGCTACCAACCCCGATTTCGCCATACGTCATTAAATTACCTTGAATGCATTTTTCCGTTGACAGCACAGACATCCGGCCAAAAATACGACACTGCAAACGGTCAATAGAACTGCCACCAGACCTGTCAAAAGTTGCGTGTGCGAATCTGCAACAAATAAATTAAACTCAATTGACATTTCATTAAAGGTTCGTTTAGCGGCCACCAGATGGTGCTCGCTAAAAACGCAATTTTTTTGAGTTTGATACTTTCATAATTCGCTCGCAAGTTATTATTAATCATTCAAGGCTATAAGTGAATTGAGAATTAGAAATGCAAACGCACTTCGATTTATGCGGAAATGTGCAATGCAATTACTTGAGAGATGGGTGACTCACCTGCGGCTGAATTTTCTAAATTGATCGGAAATCCATTGCACAGATGCAACAGCACCAGACCCAAGAATAAGCTAGCCACTTTCCATGATATTTCCATTATTATTGCACCACACACCACTGTCTATTCCATAAAAATCGCACACATGTACTTGTATCGATCGCACCTCGATACCGTTTCGCTTCGACTTTACGCACCAAAATGCACGTCACATTTTTAACTATGTACAAAAACGTTTTAATTGCACCACGATACGAGTTTCAACACAAATTGTTTTAGGTTTCACGCTAAACGGTGCAATAGATCATCTCTTTAATGCACCATTTTTGCAACTGACTTGGATTTGACAGGAGTGCGATGCTAGCGCCACCCATTATTAATCTGTAGCTGTTCCACCACGGTCTGAATTTCAACCTACTCGCATAATTAGCAATTAAATTTAATAAAATAATTACAATTAATTCGCATTTTGCTGTATGGTAACAAATTAAAAATAATTACTTAATAAAAAATGCCTAAATTAACGTAAATTCTTAATAATAATAAGTCAAGGGTTCGACCGTGGTGGACATTACTTCAACCCACTCGTAAAGTTAAATGTCAAAAATCACTTGTGCAAAATGTCAACATCAACAAGAACATTAACGAAGAACAAAGAGCAAGACTTCAAAGATGCAACAAACACTTCAAACTTGGACGAAGCGCTAGGCAAACTAAAGAAATTGGAAAGTACGTGTAATTATACGAAATGCAAGACGCGTACCAGCGATTTCTGCATTGATTGCAAATTTTGTTCCGGCCGTTTTTGCACGACACACGGCCTGCCGGAGATTCATGGTTGCGGCGAAGCTGTGCGGCGCGAAGAAAAGCGCAAGTTTCTGCACCCCGAGCCGAAGCTAACTGCGGAAAAACACAATCAAACGCAAACGAAGATGAACATGAGGTTGAAGCAGATGCAAGCGGAACGCAAGTCGAAGCAAGGCTTTCAGAATAAGGGGAAGAAATAGGATTTGATGGTTTGTAATTTAATAATAAAAATACTTTAATTAATTGTAGCGCTGTGGTTTTGAATTATACTCCGATGATAGTTTCGATCATTTCCGCAGTGGCGCTGCGGACGCCATAAATTGTTATTTTTGTCTTTTTTATTTAAAAAAAATATCAAAAATTATATACAAATTTATTGATCAAAAATACACTTTAATCTTAATTACTGGTATAATCACATAAAAATAAACTCATCGCTCATTAATAATCAAATCCACCGTGACGAAAATCATACAAACCATCGCCCACACAATGACGAACAAAAACCAGCCGAAACTGCGAAACGGACTCGCAAACTTATGATTCACCAACCCGAAATCCTGCATACAGCGCCGCCTAGCGTACAAAACCAAAACGGCCGGCACGACATATTGCACCAACACTCCCGCATACGTGCCTGTAATTTCCACCAAGGTTTTCAAATTGTGCGTCGACAGCGCCACTAAAATCGGTGGCACAACGGCCAGAGTTGGAAACACTAAGCGATTCACAAAAAACCCGTAGCGATGCGTCTGACTGCGCAGCACCAAAAATTTCAAATTGCTCTGCAACGTAATCGCTATAATTGGAAAACTTGTCGACATTGGAAATAGTGGGAACGCCCCAAGGAAAAACGCGACAAATTTATTGGCGACGCCATCTTGTATGAAATTCAAGGAGTACAGATCTTCTAAATGCGCAAACGCGAACGCGCCCGTAATTGACAGTAGGAGGTAGAATGAGCAAATTAGTGCAAAATCGAAACTGATTTTCTGCATGATTTTCCGCTTGTCGGAAATGGGCGCAATCATTGCCGGCAATGAATGGTGACACATGAAGCTATAAACACTTGAGCCTGCAAGTGCTGGCAACTCGCGGAGATTCACTAAACTAGGATGACCTTGAGCACCCATTTGGACCAATCGCGTGCACGCTAGCCCGATCATGACCACAAACGCCAACCAGCGAATCGCAATGGTGAAAATTTGTAAATATTTGGTTTTTTGTACGTTGAAATAAGTAAAGGGGCCCACTATTAGTGCGAATAGGCCAACAAAAATTCTATACATATCCATTTTGCTTACATTTAAGGAGTCCCAGCATTTTTCGGTATAGTCTTCTGTGTCGTTGCTGCTTTTACAGCTTAAGTTAACGATAGTTTTACCACTAGCCGCTGCATAAATCGCCAAATCACCGAATAAGTAAATGCAAAGTGACAGGAAGAAGAAAACGTGGCCATATTTGTTTAAGTAAAGCGCTGCAACTTCACACAGTTCCACTTTAGTGCTTAGATTAAAATACTTTTTGTTCCAATTTTGACGCAGAATTGCTGTTTGTTCAGTCGTATGTTCCAATTCTGCTTCGCTAGCGTCGCTATTACTTTCGCTATCCTAAAATTGAAATAAAAGTTACACCTAAATATATGCAACCATACATACATTACGTACGTTAATCTTGTGCGATTGCCATTGTATTGTGGCATTGGCACACGCCATGCTTTCGATTACGAATGTTACAGTGACAAAGCTGACGAATGCTAGCATGATTAGTAGAATGGAGCTGAGGAGCCATCCTGCACTAGCAAAAGCAGCTGGTAATGTTAGGGCTCCAGTTCCGACGATTAGGTTGAAAACGTACACTAGGCCCACCTGGAGTAGAATTTAATATATGTTGAGGTTAGATAAAGTGGTTTAGTTACCAGGGGTGGATATTGGTCCATTTTGAAGTCGAACACCGTCAAATTTTGATTAAATTGTGCGATTTGTTGCCCATTGTTGTTGAGCTTTTGACAGGAAGCGGGCGTTTGAACTAAAGTGCCTGAGCATTTGAACTACGATTTTATGTTATGCGCATTTTAATTGAAATAAGATTAGCATTTATAATATTTACTGTAAAAATACTTAAATTATACAATGGTACTTTTAAAAATAATTATTTGTTATATAAATTAACAAAAATAATTAAAAACCTCATTGACAGAAAAGAGTCATTTGAACTACCGACTGACAACCTTCAAGTTCAACAAACGCCTTTGTAAAACATTCACATGCTAGTAATTCCACGAACCAAATTGCATTAATCGAATAGTGACCAATAATGTCTGATCCAGAGTTAGAAGAAATCCGAAAACAGCGTTTAGCGCAAATACAATCACAACACAAGGTAAGCTAAACATAAATTGCAAATTGAGGTTAAGTTTCGCTCGTAGAATCCCGAAGGAGCCGCCGCTAATCAGAAAGCGAAAGAGGAGCAAGCCCGAGCTCAAGAAGATGCCAAGCATTCGATCCTAGCGCAAATTCTGGACCAATCGGCCAGGGCACGCTGTAAATCATCCATCATGCAATTATTAACGCATTCGATTAACTCCGATTTAATTTGCTTGCAGTGAATACATTGATGTTGGGCAAACCGGAAAAAGGACGTATGGTTGAGAACATGTTGGTGCGAATGGCGCAATCGGGACAAATCGGCTCACGAATCGGCGAGACTGAATTAATCAACTTACTTGAAAACGTCAATTCGCAGATATCGCAAAAAACCACCGTCAAATTTGATCGGCGAAGAGCGGCTTTGGATTCGGACGACGATCTTTAAAATTCAACTCATTTAATTAAATTAGAATTAATATTTATTGTTACGAACAATTATGCTTTTAATAAAATCTCGATGCATAGTTTTGTACAAATACTTTCCTATTACGTCACAAATATATAAATAATCATAAGTATGCAACCTGCAATACTTGCGGGTTACGTTTGACTGGCGCATGTTTAGTTGACTAGATGAAACAATAGCGGTCACTAATTATTCTCGCTTTTCGTGGGCGGGTTCTAAATGAGAGAAAAAATATTAAATAAAAATTGGAAATAACATACAAGAGTAATTTACCATCGTCATCCTCATCGTTCGCATCCAAAATATCGCCGCAGCAAATCGAGTACAAAATAAACGACAAGAAACTGAGCGGCAATCCAAATATAACGGTCGTCAGAACGGGATTGCCTTTCCACATTGCCGCCAATGCTGTGCCCGCCTCGAAATACGTCCGATACAAACGGACAAACATGCCGTTTCCACCATACGCCTGTAATAACACAAACATATAATTATGCAACCAGCAATACAAAAATCAAATTTAACTTACAGGCACACTCTGATTGTGAATTTGCTCCAAGAACAAATCGATAGCATCCGCCGTCATTTCGGTCGGATCGTCTTGCGGCACATGATGATGATACGTCGTCGAGTTTAAAACTAGTAAATGTGGTAACGACAGCACGCGCATTGCAATGCTATTGGCCAATTCCGGATTGCCCGTCCAGCCAAATTGGAAGTACTTGTGAAACTTATCGCGCTTTTTCCGAATCACTGATTCGACCATGTCCTTGAAGTCGAGCATTTCCGACGCGATTTGGTTGAGTTTGTTCTCTTCGAGAACGACTAGCACGATGTATTTGTTGGTTTGCATGATTTCGTGGATGTTGCCACGCGTGATTTTCGGGAACGTCTCGAAGCGCTCCTCGTTGATCCAGTTGTACATCGAGGCGTTCAAGTGTTCGGCTTCTAGTTCGTTCGAACCCGATTCGACTAGAATAGTGCTTTAGTTATTGACGATTAATAAAATAGAAAATTATTTTACCGGAATAAAAGTAATGCAAGCTCTCCTTGTAGACGAAAACCGCGGGCAGTTCGTCGACATCGACATGCTGCTTGGCAATGTCCATATTCGCAGCGTAAAAGTAGCTATACGGTTGCATTTTGGAAGCGACTTCATAAAACGTCTCCCATAACAGCCCCTCTTTATCCCCAACATACATAAAGAATAATTGATTCATATTCTTAATCGTCGTCAAACTATCGGCGCGCGTCACTTCTTGCACCGGCGGTCCCGCCATTCGTATCGCAAAATTCACGATTTCGTCTTTGGTGCGATCGCCTTGGAACGTGAAATCTTCATCCGGCTTTATACTAAACAATAAAATTTAGTCACAATTAATTTTCAAAATTTGGTAACATTACAATTTAATAGTGGGATAGCCAGCGACACTAAACTCGGTCGCAATGCTCGGAAATCGCGTGCAGTCCACCTTGCCAACGCGAATGTTGGTTTTGTAGAGACTTTGAGCGACATGGCCCCAAATCGGCTCCAATCGTTTGCAATGACCGCACCATGGGGCGTAGAATTTCACCAGCCAGTAGCCGCCCTCGCGTCGAATTTCGGAGAACTTGTCGCTCAATTCCAAAACGCGCGAAGCGGAAGCTGCGTTCAACGCAAACAAGCCTAAAAAATTGTTTGTGTATTTAAATAAAAGGCGGAATTTTGACTATTGTCAATTATTACCAGTGAAAATGTAGAAGAAAATGTAGATATAGTAAAGCATTGTGTTAGAGTTGGTGATACATTTGGCTTATGAATTATTGATTATTTTACTTATTTAATTAAATAAAGTGCTTTTAAAGCGATTTTATGTGACAAATTGAAGAATTGCATTTGACAGTTGACGTTTTAGGTAAACAGTTTGCATTTGTTCGAATGTGCAGTAGATAAATAGTGGGTGTATTACTGGTTGCCTATATGATAAAATATTTAAAATTAATTACAGATAATAGTCATAATATTACTTTAATAAACTATCCATCTTCTTTAAAATATCATTAAAACTGTACTTCTTATCCACATCAACAAGCGGCTTCAATTTATCACTTTTGTTGACGTTACTCGCACTCCTAGTGACTTTTACATTTGTAAGATTGGTGCTGCCGCCATCATGTTCGTAAATCAAAATAGGTAATCGTCCGCCATAATGCGAAAACGCAAGCAAATTACGAACGGGATTAAATTGTGCGCAATGAATCGCATTTAAATTCGATTTATAATCCAAAGCTAAATCGTAAGTAACTAAATCTTGACCTGTTTTAGCATCCCAAATTATGGCAAGACCATTTTCGCTGCCGCACAGAACAAAAGTGCCACATCGGGAAATTGAGCAAAAACTTTGCGTCCTAATCAAAAATCAATAAAGTTAAGTAATAAATTTTGAATGTACTACTCTTACCTTCTATTTAAAGCGCCTTGCAGCCAATGCAAAACGCATCCATTTTTCAACGAAACAATCCGCAACGTCGAATCTCGCGAATGCACCAAAAATTTCTTATCATTCGGAAACAAAATTATCTGATTAATCGTCACTCCTTTCAAATCTAAAATAGAAATCTCCCGCAATTGACTCCAAGTCTCACCGGAGTTTCGCGTCCATTCCAAAATGGCGCCCGCTGCATCGCTTGAATACAAAATGGAGGACTTTTTGTTGAAGCAAATTGAGGTTATGAAACTTTTGTGGCTTTCCAATTCTTGTTTTAGTTCGTAATTTTTTTCGGTTTTCAGCCAAATGCGCACAATTTTATCGTAGCAACCGGTCGCTATGCGATTTTCGGAATTTATGGCTGTGGCGTAGACAAAACTTGGATGCGGAAGAATCTGACAAATAAAATTTTTTGATAGCTGTCAAAATTTAGAAAAATAATTTACTTGCTGTGGCTGATTTTGCGTAAAATCCCAAATGGAAACTGTATTATCGGCTGATGCGCTTATAATTAAATTATCATCTTTCGACCAATTAATACTGTAAATTAAGCCGCGATGATTTGTGCATTTGCGACACTCTTCAAAAGTTATAGCCTAAAACAAGCAGTAGTACCAACTTAAAGCGCGCCAAACTAAAAATAACTAATAAATGCACAGGTTAGGCAACCAACAAAACTCACATTATATAAAACAATATAATACTCGGAACCGATTTGCACTGCGCATGCCAAATAGTCCCCACCATTGCTAAACCTGCATATAAAGCATCCATTTTCAAACGAATTCAACTTCGCCGCGCATTTATTCGGCAATGCCGTTTTTCCGCCGCCACTGAGCTTCAACTTAAACGGTTCCAAATCCGTTTTTCCACTCGATTCCACTTCAGCTTCAACAACAGCTGTCGTAATTTCCTTCTGTAATGGCGTCTTGGAACGGAAAGCCTCAATCACTTTGCTGGGCGACATAACCTCACTTATTGTAATATGCAAAGTGGACGGATATTTTCTTAGTTTGTTGCGCTGCTGCTTCCACAATTCGTAAACTTGGCAAGTATTTGCAGGTAGATTCGGTTTTAAATTTTTGTAGTAATATAATTGCAAGCGTAGCCTTCGATTGAAATTATCGAGTGGTTTGAAAAAAGCGAAAGCGATTCGGTGCCAACCTTTATGGCAATCTGAAATAATCAAATTAATTTTTTTGGTTTTATTTTGAGTGGATTTGAATACTTTTGTCTAGTTTCTGGTAGTTTGAAGTGTGTGAGACGGGGAAGTCCAGAATTTCGAAAAAAAAGATTGCGTTTGAATTTTGCAAATAACTGCAATCTTCGTTGAGCAGGATTCGTTCTTGCCATGATGGAAATAGTGATCTGTAGAATGCATTTTGGTAAATAAAACTTGTAATAATTTTGAAGCAGAAAAAATTAAATCTTGAATTTCTCGTAATTTTTACAGATAAATGAAGTAAAAATATATTGAACTCCTAGGCAACACTTTCATTTTTAAGATTCCGATGTGTTGGTTTGTAAATTTTGTACCCTTTAGACAAGAGCCAGTGAATTAAAAAATAATATTGTGGCGACATCTATGATTTACCCCGCCCTTTTACAAATCAGTGGCCAAATAATAAACTAGATTTTAAAAATGGCTACCTTTTTTCTTGTAGGTTATAACACTGCGTCATTACCGGTAAAATATAATCAGTCTGCTCATTCTCGTAATAAAACACCACTTGTCTCGCCTTGTCACTTTTCAAATAATACTTCCTCGAATTCACATCGACAATGCTCATTTTGACCACCGGATGTGTTACATACGAATTCAACTGCAATTTATCAGTTTTATGAATCACAATTTCCACGATTTTACTATCGTTTAAATGTTTGCGGGGTTTCGGTTGCGGTTTCTCGACGCTAACCTCATCCCCTTTTTCGCTACTACTACTCCCACTAGCGGAAACAATGCGCACTTTACCAGGCTGCGAATTCGTCGGACTTTCATGCACAATTACATCGCCAATTTCCTCCAAGGCGGGTTCCGGTGGCGTGGGCACTTTAAAAGTGCCGCCACTTTTACTCGACTGCGATTCGTCGGAATGTATCTTCGTGCGAGGTTTCGGAACGGGTCGCTCATTTTCGTTGAAGAATTTGTCGAGAATGTATGTACCGGTGCTATTTGGGATTTCTTCTTCGTCGGAAATTAAATTTTCTTGCGAAATTGTTTTTGCCGATTTTAGGAGTAAATCGAACTTTTCTTTCGTTTCTTGTGCAGACATGTTTGTGTTTGTATTTGTCGAACTGTTGACAGCATTACGTTGCTATGGCAACCAGCGAATCTTGATATTTTATTTCCATTTGTAAAATGGACAATAATTAGCATTATTAGGTTGAAATCATTATTATTGTATAGTTAAATATTGATTCAATATTTTGTAATGCTAATTATTTTATTTTTCGATATAATTTGTATCACGAGTGCGATTGCATCAAAAATAGTGCGTCGCAAACCTAGCAGATGGCGCTTATGGATGATCTCATAAAAATCGATCTTGTAATTTATTATGGCGGTTTCACAATGGACGTCAATATCACTATTATATACGAAACTATAAACGAATCGTATCAAACTCATTATGTTTGATTACAATGGCTTTTCCTAAATATTGCGTACATCAACAAAAGCAAAGATAAATTATATTGCTTTTAATACAGTTGATTATCGCAAATTTCAAACGCTTAAGCTAAACCGACCTTAACCCACCCCAATTCTTCCTAACCTCGAAATCTTGTGACATTCGCCATTTGTCAAAAGAAAAGAATGTTAATTTAAACTCGTTCAAAACCAATCCACGAAAATGCGAACCGTTCTAGGATACACCTTTGCATTATGTGCATCAATAAGCATCACCATTCTGACTATGTACTACGTCCTCACTGGAAAAGGCGAGCAAATCAGCTTCGGGTGGTTCTTGGAGCATACTTCGCCCTATATGTGGGCCAGCCTGGGAATCGGCCTATCAGTCGCTCTATCCGTCGTCGGCGCCGCGATGGGCATCCACACAACGGGCGTGAGCATCGTCGGCGGTGGCGTTAAAGCTCCGCGCATCAAAACGAAAAATCTGATTTCCGTCATTTTCTGCGAAGCGGTGGCGATCTATGGCTTGATCACCGCAATCGTGTTGGCTGGTTACCTCGAAGAGTTTACCTGGAAGATTGCGATGGCTGATGCTGGAGTTAAAGGCAAGAATTGGATGGCTGGATACTTGATGTTCGGCGCCGGGCTGTCCGTTGGTTTGGTGAATTTGTTCTGCGGCATCGCTGTTGGTATCGTTGGATCGGGAGCGGCTTTGGCCGATGCAGCTAATCCGGCTCTGTTCGTTAAGATTTTGATTATTGAGATTTTTGCCAGTGCGATTGGTTTGTTTGGATTGATTGTTGGAATTTATGTCGTGTCGAAAGTGCAGATGGGCGATTAAATCGCTGGATGGCCGTTTTAGGTTTGTAGGTTAGGTTGAAAATTTGATTTTAGGTGTACCTTACCTTTTTTTTGTTCAACTAGTTGATACTGATCATATTTCAAACTTTACAATTTAGTATTAGTGCTTGTTTTTGTTATCTTATCTTTAAGATTACAAATGTTTACCTCGAGCAAATGTTATATTTTTGTTAAAGTTTTTTAATGGATAAGAAATATCATTTTTCCAATATACGTCTATTATTAGGTCGACTTTTGATTTATTTAATTCAAATTTCCTTCATTTTTGTTTGCACTACATTATTTGAATTAATTTATTATTGATGTTTCTCAATTTATTTAAAATTAATGTATTGTTGGTTGCCTATACGTCCTAGAACTAAAACGCCACTCGTTACCATTAACTTTGCTACCAAAACCTAGATGTCGCATTTGTCAACAAATTAATCAATTCCAAAAATAATTAATGAACTTCATAATTGTTTGTTTCCGATTAAAACATCAAATAATTGCGCACGATAAATAACAGACATCAAACAAACAACTAATTAACGAATTAGTCATGTTGGCAGCCTTGGAGTAACCAAACCAATCAGCTGTGTTTTGCTATCTGTCAATGTCGATTTCTTAGCAATTTCTCAACTCTTTGTTTGAAAACACCATCAAACCACCGAAATGGGCGACAATAAGGACGACGAACTGCAATCTCTGCTCACCGACGACACGAACACCACCTTCTACACCGCCGATAATCCAGGTAAACGATAAAAAAACAACAATGACTCACCGAAATGTCAAAACAAAAAATCAAATAATTGTTTATCTGCCGCAGTCGATGGAGCCGATCAGCAAGCGACCGTTTCGCCAATCGGCCCCGATGAACTGCCGCCCCCGTTCTACCAGCAATCGGAGGGCGGCGGCGTGCCGATGGTCACTTGTCGCGTTTGCCAAGCGATGATCGACATTTCGGGCAAAAAGGACCAACATGTCGTCAAGTGCAACAGTTGCAATGAGGCTACGGTTAGTTCCCAATCTGTTCACTAAATCTTGCTACAATTTGCTTGTTTTAGCCCATCCGAAATGCACCGCCTGGCAAAAAGTACGTGCGCTGTCCCTGCAATTGTTTGCTGATCTGCAAAAGTTCGTCGCAGCGAATCGCATGTCCGCGGCCGAATTGCAAGCGAATTATCAATTTGGCACCGAGTCCGGTTACGCCACCGGTTGCTACCATGCCCGGTATGTGTCGCGTCACATGCGGCCATTGTCATGACACGTTCCTTGTGAGTAACTGACCAGCCAATCACGGTGGAAATTAATTTTTTACTTGAATTCCAGTTCAACACATTAAACAACGCGTTGGCTCGTTGCCCACATTGTCGCAAGATCTCATCCGTTGGTCCCGACTACGCGCGAAGTCGCGGCAACACGTTCTTCATTCTCACACTGGTGTTCCTGGCGATTGGTATAGGTGTCACTGCTGGTACGTTTAGTTATGCAAAAAGCCACAATGGCATGTATGTCGCTTATGTCGGTGCGTTTCTGTTGGCTCTGATTTTGTTGTTTCGTAGTTTGTATTATTATTTCATGAAGGTGAGCATAATTGAAGGGCCGATGTAAATTTATTGTGAAGAAAAAAATGATAGTGATAATTTTTTATATATATGTTTTATTTAGCGTTTTGATAAAAAGTTAATGGTCGCGTCCACAGTAGTGCTATAATATTAAAATCAAAAGTTTGTTAGGGAATGCAAGGTGCTACTGGATGATGTCGTAGTTTTTACTTTATAATGTATCTTATTGTAATGGCTGCTTTTTTATAATATGTATAACAGAATTGATTAATAATTGTACCCAAAGCCATATATATTATAAATGTTTACCCTCTAAGCGAATATGAACAATTTTACTTTCTGTAATTCTAAAATACATTCCTTGTATTCATTCAATAAGTAAAGTTAACGCGTCGGTTTTCGCTCGTGTATTCTCGGAAACTGATTATTGTAAATTAGGCGAATAAAGTATTTTTAAACAGGACCCGCAATGTATTTGAATTGACAAACTTGTCACCAGATGGCGCCAGACAATTCAACATTGCAATATATTTAAATGCCTTTATTAGTTAATTAATTATTTCTTATCGTAAGTGTCTTTCCCTTTGTAGCCGCCAACATAGCCGGAATCGTCCGCGGTGTCTTGGCGCCCCTCTTTACCTTTCCCTTTGCCACTATCATCGAATCGTTCCTTGTGCGAACCAGTGTACGCAGCGGTGTCGGTCAGGCGATCCGTCACACCAGCAGCGGCTGAAGCGGCACCCTGCAATACACAAAATTGTTATTATGAAGCGCCATCTAGTGGTTACTACAGAAAACTATTATTTTAAGAAGTTTACCCCAACTTACCGTGGTTTTATTTGTGCCAGGCAAACCGCAATTCTCCAATTTCTCTCGAATGTTCTCGATCGGGATTTTTTTCTGTTGCGCCAAATCTTCGAGAAACTTTTCGAAATCCTTGAAGCTAATCGTGCGCGATCTAATTGAGTTTGTTTTATTGTTAGCAATGCAATTTAGTTGACTTGTAAATGATTACTTGAATTTGTTGAAAGCAATTCCAGTGTCGGTTGTCGTCAGTTTTTTGTCGATAACTTGCGCCTGTTTCAGCCATTTATCAATCTGTGTTAATGTGATGGTCTTACCGTCCGCCTTGGTGTCGCCGAATTTCGAGAACGTGTGGAACATTTGGTCTAAGTTCATTCCGCCTTGAGCCATTTTTGTTGTTGTTCGTGCACGAGAATTTTGAATAATGTGAAAATGTCAAATGGAATTTTGTGCGCAACGCTGACTATATAAATGTGAACCGCGCTGATGTCAACGCCATCTTTATACGGATAGTAGTTGACAAAGTGGCAGTCCGGTGTTGATGTCGCGGTGGCGCCATCTTGATTCGGGTAGTTGAAGAAGAGGGAGTGATTTTTGTAGTGCGAATGAGTGAAGCTTGAACGTCGAGAAAAATTCGGCGGAACAGATTTAATTTAGTGTTTGGTGCGGCGTTGCAGTTTGAGTATCGCTTAAATATTTAAATATTATTTAGATATTTAAAAAATATATTTATCGATAAGAAATTAAATTAAATTATAAAAACGTTTTTCTGGGGTTGATTCAAATTCAAAAAGGAATTTAAAATATTTCTTGCAATAATAAAAAGCGAGTGAGTATTTTCTTATCTTGTGATAAAATTGTTTGTTTATTTATTGGTTTGTTTGAAATTTGTTTCAAATTTTTCTTTTTGATAACTTTGCTTTGTGTGGATGCGATTTTGCAGCACGGGGAAAATTTAATCGATTGGGGGTTGTGCGCAAGTTGCCCTTTAAGGGTGCGAAATCTAGGGCAGTAATTGTAGCAACAAACACTATTTTTCTAATTGACTTTATAAATAGAAATTATGTCATTTTTGTATAGTCGAGTTTCGTCGACGAGAAATTGATAAATTTATTTTCGATCATGATTTCCTAGATAGACTATTTTTAGATATTTGTGATGACTGGAAGCTGCAGCAATTTCGTTAATGTTCTCTTTAATTTTTTTGCATCATAATATTGCGTATTTCCCAAAGCCAAATGAATTAGTGAATGAATAAATTAGTAAGCGAGAGCTATTTATATGTATGGTTTGAATTTCCGGTGCGTTTTAATTTCAATTGAAAATTTGCTAGCGCTAATAAATTAGGTTGATTTTATGTTTTTTGTTTGGAATGATGGCATGTTTTTATTTGTTGTTTCATTAGCGATTACCTCATAGGTGATAAAGCGCCTTGAGTGAATTGACTTTTAAACCTGTTGTTTGAACTGTTAATATTAGCTTTTATTAATAATAATAGAAGATAATTGTTGAAAAAGTAGCACACGCGGCATCTAGTACCAGATTTATTAATTACAAAACCAAAATGCTTCAAATTAATTAAAACGCTTAAGAGGCTGGGCGGTCCGATAGTTCTAAATTTTACTACAGATGGCGCCAGAAATATTTAACAAATGTTGTGGCTTCTAAATTAAATGATCCTACTATTGTCTATATTTTAGACAGGAGCCAGTGAATTAAATTTTAATGTTTTGGACTGCGGCGCCCTCTTTCATTTTTGAATAAATGCTACACTCTTTTAAGTACGTTTTCAACAAATAGGAAATTTGTTAAAAATACGCCTCAGTCATAATAACGGCTAAAAAAATTTGTGTGACTTAAGCCACAGATAAGGTTATATACAGATGTGCCATGGGATAGGGCAAAGTGTTTCGCATTTTTATATTGCCAACGCCCGACTAGAGAGGGCTTTTTTTAGTATAACGCCGGCCACGGGGGGGCGCTGTTCTTTTACAAAGTCTATCCTATGGTAGATGGCGTTGCAAAATAATATAATACTCTAATAACGTAATATGAAATCATCTTTATATGGCCCAAACCACACCAAACCAACAATTACAACAGTTACAATTTAACAGTTGCAACCTTACGTCCAGATACAGTTTCTAAAACCATCCGTTAAATTATAATGTGATTACAGTTTTCTTTCAAAACAAAATGAAATCAACTATGATATAAAAGGCATACTCCTAGATGTAGGCAATATAAAATACACGCGGGTTGAGGGGAACTGATGGGTAGCTAAACCAATTTTAACGTTAGACCGCCTATCTGTTATACTTATCTGTGCTTAAGCTCAAAGGAAATTTTTAGTTAATCCTAACCTAAAAAATATTTAAATAATAAATAAAATATGTATGAAACCAACATTAACACTACTAAACTAAACCGTTTTAATGCAATTTAAGCTAATCTAATCTTAATTAATTACACGGCTGATAAGCGGCTCCTATTTCAACGCCCATTAATTATCCCGATTGCATGTTGCCTCACCTTTATTTTCCACCTGTGCGCAGCGCCCCCTACCCTATACCATTAACCCAAATTTCCAATTTGATTACACATCCGCAGGGTGCGCCATTAAAAACCTACCCCCCGCTAAAGTCTCCTCCACACTAAACGGCAATATTTAATATTCATTATTCTTGCAGCAATGTCAGAAGTACCAACCGAACAAATAGCCGATTTGAAACTGGAGAATGGCGGCGAAGCCAAACCGGAAAGTCCAGCGCCACCTAGCGGCGGCGTCACTTTCGAGGAAAATTTCAAAGCATTTGCAAAGTTTGGCGACCCGAAATCCGATGGCAAGCAAATCACGCTGTCAAATAGCGACAAATGGATGAAACAAGCGAAAGTGATTGATGGCAAGAAAATTACGACGACTGACACTGGCATTTATTTCAAAAAGTTGAAAACGCAAAAGGCGGGAATTGCCGATTATAAGAAGTTTTTGGACGATTTGGCGAAGAATAAGAAAGTGGAAGTGGCGGAAATTAAGAGCAAGTTAGCGGGGTGTGGCTTGCCTGGTCATCATGGAGTGGGGGTACGTTTGATTATAATCAAGATGGCTGCTTTTATTTTGACGATAAATTTAAAATGGCGGCTTTATTTTCATTTTTTTTTTAGTCGGTCAAGAACACGAGTACAGTGGACCGATTGACAGATTCATCGAAGTTCACCGGCACTCACAAGCAGCGATTTGATGATACTGGCAAAGGGAAGGGGATATCGGGCCGAAAAGATTTGCCGGACACGTCCGGTTACGTGAGTGGGTACCAGAATAAAGACAGTTTTGGGAAAAATTGAATTCTATTTGTACATTTTTATATTTGACAGTTTTTATATTCCGATTTAAACTTTTTCATCGTTGTCATAGATTTAAATTTAAGCGCATGCGTGGATTCAATTTTACTTGATGTTTGCGAGTTTATTTTTGAGTAGTCAACCAGCAATACACTTAAAAATTGGTTTGCAAAGGTCAAATATTGAAGGGTTTATTTGAGTAAATAGAATTTTAAGAAATTGTATTTATTTTTGTATTATATAGTGGATATATCACTTATTTTTGTTAAAAATGAAGTGAGGCGCATTTAAATACTGTTGTTATTGTAGGAAACTGTAAATTGCATGATGTTTAAAATTTTACGTTGTTATTATTTGGGTGAGGTGAAAATGTACCAATTTATTTATGTTAATATCTATTTATAGTTGCTATTTAATAAAATAACTTTTTTGTACTTGTTTGAGTAAATAATTAGTGTATTGACGGGTTGCGATAATTATTGCACAGATGGCGCAATAATCGCAACCGTACCAACTAAAATCCTACTCTTATTTTAAGGGTCCTCCACCGGCTGTCTCAAAGTTGACTGCAACCAGCATTACATCATAGAGAAAAGAACGCGAATGATTGGAGAAAGCTTAGGAGAGTGAGAAAAATATATATATATATATATAGTCTGTCTATATATAGTCTGTCCGTTTATGATAGGCTATTACGTCATCAATTGTATATGACGCAATCTAAAGGTCTATTCCGATTAACCTGCGGTTCCGAGTCACCAGCGGTTTTTTATGAGTTCGTTTTGAGGGCCCTGCAATTGGCAGGTCTTTGTTCTTGCCAGCAGCCACTCTATTAACACTCGTTAAACTTATTTTAAGTGCATTTGCCACCAAAATTCGCCGAGCAAATTTACAACCATGTTTTTCACTTCACTAGAAAGGCACTTTTGTCCTGGCGAATGTGAACTATACTTTATGCGTGACCAACAAAACGTTGGTAATAAACTAAATGTCACTAAAAATAAAATCTTTCTCGCCCATTTTCTCAGTTAATACCTCATATTATCGCCTAATTTTTATAGCAATATTAATATTATTAATTACTAACGGATTTATGCTTAAAATTAATTGGATTCTGTCGTTTTAATTTTTATTTTAGCGGTTGGTATTAACTACGTCATAACTGCTAAGCAGTGACGTAATAGCCTATCATAAACGGACAGCTAATTCTTGGAAAGCACTTAATCAGCTCAATATTAAAAAGTCCTGTAATAATGTACTTCCACCTTGCTTGTCTGATCCTAATGCAATCAACAGACACTTTGCTTCTTTTTTACAATCTTCTACTGTTGCTTGCGATGAAAAAATAAAATTTTACAGTACAAATAAAATTAATTGCTCACACACTTTTGCTTTCAGTTTCACTACTGAAGCGGAAGTTAATAATATTCTATCATCTATCAAATCTAATGCAATTGGAGCCGATGGTATTTCCCTGAGGATGCTCAAGTTATGTAGCCCTTTCATTGATAAGTTTATAATGCATATCATCAACTGTTGTATTGAACAGAACTACTTTCCCAATGCTTGGAAAATTGCAATTGGCTCTCCTTTGCCAAAAAAGAGTAATCCGGAATCGTTCTCAGATGTAAGAATTATCAGTATTTTGCCTACGATATCTAAAATTTTTGAAAAAATACTTTTTAATCAGATGTCAACTTTTTTTAATTTTCATAATATGATTCCTAACACTCAAAATGGATTCATAAAAGGTTTTAGTACTGTTACTGCATTGGGTAATGTGACTGATGATATCTTCAGGGCTTGTGATGATAAGTTAGTAACAGCTTTAATCTTGCTCGATTTTTCCAAAGCATTTGATACGATTAACCATAAACTAATGTGTGCTCTCTTAAATTACTATGGCCTGGATAAATCTGCAGTTCTTTTAATAAACTCGTATCTGTCGGAAAGACTACAAAAGATCAAGATTGATAACTCATTTTCTGAGATGATTCAAGTCACCACTGGAGTGCCCCAAGGTTCTATTCTGGGGCCTCTTCTTTTCATTATTTATACAGCAGAACTGTTGAGATCCGTCGAACATTGTAAAATTGAAGCTTATGCTGATGACACACAACTTTATAAAAGCTTTGGCATGAATAATGTTAAACAGTCTATAAGTCAAATTAACTCTGATCTTAATAGAATATTCCGCACTGCCTCACACTTTAATCTGACGTTAAATTCTGACAAATCCAAAGTGATATTATTTGGGAACAAAAATCAATTGAAAATTGTGACTCCCCTATTAAATATTAATATTGATAATCAACCACTACCTCTTGTTAATTCAGCAAAGAATCTTGGATTAATTATGGACGCGGAACTTAGATTTCATGAACACATCACAAATACTATTGGTAGATCTTATGCTGCACTTAAAAACTTATATAGTAATAGACACATTCTTAATTTACAACTTAAGAAAATTCTTTGTGAATCCCTTGTACTATCGCATTTTAATTATGGTGATGTCATTTATGGACATTGTCTTGACTCGTTCAATGAGAAGAGGATTCAAAAAGTACAAAATTCCTGTATTAGACTCATTTATGGACTTAGGAAATATGATCATGTGTCGCATAAGTTGAAAGAACTCAATTGGTTAAACATGAAAAACAGGCGGGAACATCATTTTTCGTTGTTTGTGCACAATATAATATCCACTTGTCATCCATATTCGCTTTGGAGTAGACTTATTTTAAGATCCTCTATACATACACGTAATACTAGAAACAGGGGAGATCTTTCCTTGCCTAGGTACTACACTACTCTATTTAAACGTAGTTTTGCTTACAATGCTGTTATCGCATATAATAGTGTTCCTGCTAATTTTAAGATCTTCAATAAATTTAGGTTTAAAAGTGAATATAGAAAATATTTATTTGACCTGCAATAGTGACTGATGTGTATAATAACTAAAATAATAAATGGAGCATCTCATCTCGCTTGTGATCAGAAATTTCGAATCTTGATTAAGTGATTGTTGGCCTTGCTTGTTTGTTTGTTGAAATTTTATTGTGATTATTATTTTGATTTTATTTCTATACTTTTATTTTTTAGAGACTTAGGGTTAATTAACCAAGTTGTTTTTTCTTTTTTCTCTACAAGGTTAAGTTGATTAGCAATAATGCTAGACTTCGCCTTTTTAGTAAGCTAGCTATTATTTATTAATATATATTGATATATATATAAATGTATGAATTACTATTATGATCATTGAATTATATTTCTGTTCCTGTTTATTGCTTACTAAATAAAGTCATTTATTATTATATTATTATTATTATAGTAATAAACACGCGTATTTATAATTAATGTATTTCGGTTATGCGTTGATGGTTTTTGATGATAATCATGTCAAAATATTTAGAAAAAAAATTCTCTAGGGCAAGAAGCTCACTAAATTTGAATAATTTTAATTAATCATTGTTAATTATGTTAATTTATTTTTGATTGTCAAATATGTCTTTAATTATCCACTATTTAAAAGAAAAAAAAGCTTTGGAAAACAGATTAATCTTTTCTGAATATTTTGACATGATTTTCATCAAAAACCATCAACGCATAACCGAAATATACTAATTATAAATACGCGTGTTTATTATATATTTTTTTCATTCTCTCCTAAGCTCTCGCTTATTATTCGCGCTTTTTTCTCTTTGATGTAATGCTGGTTGCAGACAACTTCGAGACAACCGGTTTCAATAATTATTCACAGATGGCGCAATAATCGCAACCGTGCCAACTAAAATCCAACTCTACGAGGACGTGGATTTGGATAAAATCATGGAAAAAAGATGGAAGATGCGAGTACTTCACGAATTACAAAAATAGGTTGCTTCATAACACACCGTCAATTGTCATTCGTGTTTACATCATTCAATTTTTGTGTTTGGTTGAGAATTGAATCTTCAAGCAAAGCGTTGAAATGGTGGCAAAATGCGTTTTGTGTGGCGTGCGATCCAATGAGAAAACTGGCAGATCGTTCCATAAGTAAGTATCCGCGATTTTCGTATTTGTAATTGGTCCATGCTCTTATTGAAGTAAATCATCAAATAAATTGCAGATTTCCTAAAGCTGACAAAGCCCACTCGGCTTGGATGAAGGCTTGCTGCTTGACTAATTGTCGCCTTCCATCCAAAAGGTTATTTTTGTATGCTCGTTACATTTCGATCGCAAGGACTTTGTCCCTCGTTTACGGCCGAGGAACATTCTATTTTCAAAAAGTGTTCCTTCGCTTTTTATGACCGCTGCTTCAAGGTCGCCATCTATTGAGCTACCGCCAAACGAACAAAGTCGAATAATGGAAGTGGAAAAAATGGAAGAAAATGTCATGGAGCCGAAAATAGAAATTAAAGAGGGTTGGTATTGAATTTAAAAGATTTCGGAAATTATTTTCGAATAAACATTATTTTAGATTTGGTGTCCGATGGCACTGAAAGCCAAGAACAGGATGAAACCTCCACCTTTAATGAAAATCTAGAGAACTTATCGTGGTCCGATTTTCGATCAGCGGAAACTGCGCAAAGAAGCTTTGAATTGCTGAAAAATGTAACTCTAACGCACATAGCGGAAATAACAAGATTGAACATCCATTCTGCACGGATGGAGGAAAAAGTGCAATACCTAACGGAACAAGTCGATACGTTGCGAAAATTAGCGTTTTCTTAAAAAAATTAACAATATTGTTTTTGGAGTAAAGTTAATTGGACAAACAAAATTTCCAGTGGTTGTCAAACTATAAAAATCAAATTCGGACGGAAAGTAATGACGAACTTCGCTGCAGTGACGAAGTGAAAAATTAAAATTCTTTTGTGTAACATAACTTCAACTCGAGTTTTGAAACATTTTATAATATAATTATTATATAATGTAGCAATATAATGTGGAAATAAACCGCAAATTTTTTGAAATAAGAATGATAGATTATATGACCGGAATAGTGACTATAAAGTCAAGTCGACTACGTTCTGACCTGTTGTATCGAATGCGCTAGACGTACTTTTTTATTGCTACGCTGTGCCAGCGCATTACAGTATATGCTAACAATAACAGGAACGTACGTCTGCCAGCGCTGCGACATGACTTCCCAGATTTTATGAATACAATCAATGTGAATGACAAAGAAGTTACACGTTTGTCTTTTGTCTTGTTGTCGTTCAGTGCCGTCGTATGAATATAACCTTTTAGTTTTGTATTGGCGTGTCGCTGCTGCTTGGAAGATATTCTACGCTACTGGTAAAAATTTTACATGGCCTTGAATAGATTTGGTGCAGGCGGAATCAACTGAGAGCCCACAGGTCAGAACAGAATCGGTTTCACTATAAATGCTATCGTAAGCTTACTAAACCCAACGAGCATGATTCATCATGCCAACGAGTTTACACCACTCAATCTTAGAAAATAAGTTAGGCAACTAAATATACACGTGTACTTGCTTAAACATTTTGTTTATACAACCAGCAATACAAGTTTAAAAATATTATTCTGCTATAAAATATAAATTTATTAATTTAATTAAGTGCGGCTTAATTTAATTAATATTTATTTAATATTTTTTTAAACTATGTACTAATCAAGTCGTAAATTTTACAAAAGTTGACAAAAGTAGATTTTAAGTAATGCAAGTTTCGTATAAATGCAAACTTTGCACTAATGCAACTTTTGTGATTTTGGTGGAAAAAGTTGTAATCGAGCAATATTGAGTCACAAAATAGTTATTTATGTCATAAGGATCGTAATATCAATCATTATGGTACCATGATTCAATATAGATAGGTTGGCTCGAAGCCCGAGTCTACGCACGCGGGAATTTAATGCCATTTGAAATTTGTCTCGCACAACACGAACTTAACCGAGCACCTACCGAACATTTACCCGCGAATTCTAAGATGTTTGAATGTAAACACGTGTCGCTGTGTTGGATTGTTTACTTTCGATTGTCCACAACTACGAGTCGATTATGCATAGTATATTAAGTTAAACATTTCTCATAATAATGCATTCTCACAATGTTATACTATTACTTACCATTTTTTAAAGCAATTTCAGATAAATTGCAAGCCTCAAGCCATTTCTTGGGAAATCGATGATAACGAATATTATGGCCCTTGGTTTTCTTATTGTTGTTTTTACAAACTTTCACTGCACAACCAGGCATTATCACTTTTGAATATATTTTCACCGTGAATATAACAATGTAAATACAAGTATAACCTCAAATTTATTTCAATTGTCATGTAAAATCTTAAGCAGCGTCTGCATTCATAACTTTATTTAAAGCAAGTTTATTTAAAACCCAATTTAAATAAAAAAACTCGCTCTAAAGTTGTTTTAACTGACTAATGAAACAATTTAAAGATTATTTACATTTATCAACATCATTAATGAGATTAAGTTTAATTATTTTGCTTCAAGTAAATCGCTAAATGTAAATACCACCTAAGCTGTAAATGTTAAATTTTAAACGCAAATCGAGAAAGATCGTGCATGTTCGATATGTGCGAATTGCGCATAAATGACGAATTTGGGCCCTCTCGATCGAGCCAACCTTATGTTTATTGAATCATGTATGGTACCAGTCGTGAAGTTTATCAGACTCGGCTGGCGCCTCGTCTGATAAACTTCACGACTGGTACCATAATGATTAGTTACGATCCGAATGACATACAAAATTTTATCTGCTTGCGTATATTAAAGAAGAAATTTGAAATAAATTATTTAGCTTTAAAAAAATGTAAAATCTAAAAAATAAATATGTTGCTGTCACCTAAACGTCACTAATTTATCGATATAATCGTATTACCTGAAAATTGATGTGTAATTTTAATTGATTTTTAATTTGTTTAATTAATTTCTTCATAATTTGTAATAAATTTAAATAAATTTTCAAAAAGTTTTTTGCCATATTTTGCACATTTTGTTAGTTGATTGAAAATGTTATTGAATTTTAATATGGTATTCAGTTTCATTATAGTACTGAGTACCATAATGAATTCATTATAGTACTCAGTACTATAATGTAATCAGCTCGAAAATCAGTATAGTCTTTATTGTCATAATGCATGTCATTATGACATTAAAAATTACACTCATAAAGTTGTCATTTCGAAACGCAAGCAGATAAATACTATATAGCTTCAAATTATATTTACATTATTAAAAATATAATTTAAATTAAGTTAGCGCATGTCAAGTTCGCTCGGCTAACCAATTCGCGTGTCCACATATTATCCAGCAGGCTAGTTCCAGAGATAACTCAACTGTCATTTCTCTAGTAATTTTTTTAAGATGTGGTCGAAGGGCAACGTTATTCTTGAAGAACAAGACAATTGTGAATGCGAATCGCACGATGAGAAGATAATGGATGACTTCGATGTGGTCGAGTGTCGCAGTATCCTAATTCAGGAACGAACGCTGCTTCTCGAAAAGAAAATGAACGCCTTTAAGGCCGATCTACTGACTGAAAAAGCGCAACGGGCCAAGACGTTGGAAGATGCAGCCAATAAGCATCAACAGCAAGTGAGCGTATTCATTTTGCCGGCAGCTGCTGACGTTCTTGCTGCTAACAATGTGGATTCGAAATGGAACTATTTGCATCAAGAAAATGTGGATAAGTTCCAGAAGGAGTTGCGAGACATTCAGGGAAGCTTGATTGATGCAAACATGGAGCGGTTGAAGAATGTACGAAATTATTATTTGAAGCATTCCAAATACTGAGGAATAATTATTAAATTTGGCGCAGTTATTCGAAATTTGTTTAGTTTATTCTGTAAATTTTGGCATTAATAAATAGAAAATGGTCCGCCATTATAAAACTGAATTTTAGCCACCATTGGTCACGCATCAAGCTCACCCAATCGCGTCCGCAAAATTATTTGGCTTTTCGGTACAACCCACTAGGTAATAATCGTTTATTACTTTGTCCTACTTGAATTTCTCTACTACAACGGGTTCTCAAGTTGATCTGCTTTTTACCTGGTTCTCCCACTTCTAAAGCTTTTTTCAGTGATGGAGGATCAAGGTAGTGTTAAAAATGCTAAAAATCGACTAAAAATAAGACTACAACATTTAATACAACCAAAAAAATATCAATCATCTAAAAAGGGAGTAGAATTTTAAAAACTATTCGTCCTTCTTTATTTTGTGGTGACATTGCTTCGATTTCGTCCAATGGCACTTCGTCAGTCTCACATGGATTCCAAATAAAATTAAAACTTCCAATATTTGTCTTATTAGCAAGAAAAGTTGGACAACTGGTGAGCCTGCCGTACGCTAATGCAATACTATCAATATGTTCTACACCATCAAACGTACTATCTTCCACAAAATTAATCGGATTGCGAGACAAATCAATAAAATCCGCTCTTTTTAAAAATCTAAAATTATTATTTCTTAATCTCGTAATTAAGTTATCACTCAATAAAAGCTGCCGCAAGTTAGGCACTGCCTCAAATTCATCACCACGAACTTCCACCAAATAATTTCTCGTAATTTGTAATTCAGACATGGTCAAATTTACAAAAGCGTTTATTTCAATCTTCTCGATTTGATTGAAGTTTAAACTGATTTTCGCTATGTTTATATCGACGAAAGTGTTTGTTTTTAGTATTTTTATAGGATTATATGCGATTTCGATTACATCCAGTGTGTATCCTTTAAAATAGAACGGAGCAATTTCGGTGATGTTGTAGTTTTTTAAAATCGTTTGGCTGTAGGTTTGGCTCATTGATACATTTGGTGTTGTTAATATGGATTGGTGACGAATATTTTCTGGTTGTTTAATTCTGAGGGTTTTAGTTTTGCTAAAATGAAGGTAACTTATTGCGATGAGTTTAATAAAGAGTAGCATTGTGGGCTGGTAGAAGAACATCAAACGCTTTCCTAATGAGCAATTTTATTTTATATTACATTGTAACATTAAACTTTTACAAATATATTTACACGACTCTAATGTTTAAATTTAAGTGCTTGAGCGACAAAGTTTTAATAATTTATTCATATACCAACTTTGCTTAAAAAGTAAATTTAAAAAAATCAAAATGTTTGAATTTTCCGCGCTAGGAATAAGCGCGAAAAATTTAATAAAACGTCCAAATTTACGAAGTTTAATTAATTTCTTTTTTATTAAAAGTTGTACAAAACATCTTGCTTTAAAATGCTAATAATCCATGTGAGACTGACGAAGTGCCATTGGACGAAATCGAAGCAATGTCACCACAAAATAAAGAAGGACGAATAGTTTTATCTGGAGTTTTACTTTTTAGTCTGTTACCGTTTGCTTATGTTTTTTAATTACTTAATTATTTCAAGTATCATATATGTTTAAAATTCTACTCCCTTTTTAGATGATTGATATTACTTCTCTCGTATAGAGGAAGTATTGTATTCATGAAAAAAAAAATTTCTCCAAATTTCACTTTTTTCTACTTTATAGAATGCGTAGATTACGAAAATCATATTCATTAATTTCCGTCTGTCGGTCTGTCTGTCGGTCTGTCGGTCTGTTCGTTTCTTTAAACCGCTATATTTCGGAATCTACTGAACCGATTAAAGCAAAATTTGCGTCCTTTTTTTCTACCTGCCCATTGATTAGGTCAAATAAAAAAAAGTTAGGAAATTCTTAAGGACCTGCGCATTATTGACCAAAAACATGCCAAAAACAGCAAAATCGGTGCATCCACTTAATCTTCTAAAGTTGCAGACCGATTTTGACCAAATATTGAACATATGTTTTGTGTATACCCCAAGTGGTGAATGCTTTCAAAAAATCTGTAGTTTTTTTAAGGGTTGACTTTTTATTAAAGGTCAAAAAGTTGTAAAAATGCATAAGTTGTAACGTGAATACCTGCCAGGAGGAATATTTTATTTGAACCAAATTTGGCATACATATATTAGGAATACATTGACGAAAATGCTGGTAGAAGTTTCATCCCCTAAAAATGAACTCTAGTGGCCTGTTGGGTCTTTAAATTAATTGTTCAAAAATTGGCGGTGTTTTTATTCTTATATGTCAGCATAACTAACCATTTTCCGTCAGTAATTTTACATATATTCACATATTGAGTGACTAAAAATAATTTACAACCCTAACTACACACCCCCCACCCCCCAAATATACAGTTTGAGTTATATGGATCGGATTTTCTTCATATTAGATTTCTACTATACATTTAAAACAGATTTACGAATAATCTAATTAAAAATAATATGCAACCCCTTATTTTACAATTTCAACCCTTAACATACCCTTTACAGTCAAAATGCTCGGATTTTTTTCAAATTTGGTAGTAGTAATTTTAACATATTTAACTTATTATTACTTAGTTAATTTAATTGAAATTAGGCTAGACCTACATTTTACAATTGTAACCCCTAATACCCCCCTCAAAGTTAGAGTTGTCAGATTTATTTAAATTTTAGTATATAAACGAGAGAAGTACTGTGGAATCTCATTTCCAGCGAATTTTTTTGGTTGTATTAAATGTTGTACCTAGTCTTATTTTTAGTCGATTTTTAGCATTTTTAACACTACCTTGATCCTCCATCACTGAAAAAAGCTTTAGAAGTGGGAGAACCAGGTAAAAAGCAGATCAACTTGAGAACCCGTTGTAGTAGAGAAATTCAAGTAGGACAAAGTAATAAACGATTATTACCTGGTGGGTTGTACCGAAAAGCCAAATAAATTTGCGGACGCGATTGGATGAGCTTGATGCGTGACCAATGGTGGCTAAAATTCAGTTTTATAATGGCGGACCATTTTCTATTTATTAATGCCAAAATTTACAGAATAAACTAAACAAATTTTGAATAATTGCGCCAAATTTAATAATTATTCCTCAGTATCTGAAATGCTTCAAATAATAATTTCGTACATTCTTCAACCGCTCCATGTTTGCATCAATCAAGCTCAATTCCAAGTCCAACATTCCCTGAATGTCTCGCAACTCCTTCTGGAACTTATCCACATTTTCTTGATGCAAATAGTTCCATTTCGAATCCACATTGTTAGCAGCAAGAACGTCAGCAGCTGCCGGCAAAATGAATACGCCCACTTGCTGTTGATGCTTATTGGCTGCATCTTCCAACGTCTTGGCCCGTTGCGCTTTTTCAGTCAGTAGATCGGCCTTAAAGGCGTTCATTTTCTTTTCGAGAAGCAGCGTTCGTTCCTGAATTAGGATACTGCGACACTCGACTACATCGAAGTCATCCATTATCTTCTCATCGTGCGATTCGCATTCACAATTGTCTTGTTCTTCAAGAATAACGTTGTCCTTCGACCACATCTTAGAAAAAATGCATGAGAAATGACAGTTGAGTTATCTCTGGAACTAGCCTGCTGGATGGTATGTGGACACGCGAATTGGTTAGCCGAGCGAACTTGACATGCGCTAACTTAATTTAAATTATATTTTTAATAATGTAAATATAATTTGAAGCTATTTAATATTTTTGTGACTCAATGTTGCTCAACTACAACTTTTTCCACCAAAATCACAAAAGTTGCATTAGTGCAAAGTTTGCATTTATACGAAACTTGCATTACTTAAAATCTACTTTTGTCAACTTTTGTAAAATTTACGACTTGATTAGTGCATAGTTTAATAAATTAACTTAAAAACTATTTTAATAATATTTTTAATAGCCACACTTAATTAAATTAATAAATTTATATTTTATTGCAGAATAATATTATTAAACCTGTATTGCTGGTTGTAAAAACAAAATGTTTAAGCAAGTACTCGTGTATATTTAGTTGCCTAACTTATTTTCTAAGATTGAGTGGTGTAAACTCGTTAGGTTTAGTAAGCTTACGATAGCATTTATAGTGAAACCGATTCTGCACTGACCTGATGTGGGCTTTCAGCTGATTCTGCCTGCACCAAATCAATTCAAGGCCATGTAAAATTTTTACCAGTAGCGTAGAATATCTTTCAAGCAGCAGCGACACGCCAATACAAAACTAAAAGGTTATATTCATACGACGGCACTGAACGACAACAAAACGAAAGACATACGTGCATGTAACTTCTTTGTCATTAACATTGATTGTATTCATAAAATCTGGGAAGTCATGTCGCAGCGCGTCAGCGTCAATTCGCAAAGAATTTTAATTTTTCACTTCGTCACTGCGGCAAAGTTCGTCATTACTAACATCTCGTCCGAATTTGATTTTTTTAAGAAAACGCTAATTTTCGCAACATATCGACTTGTTCCGTTAGGTATTGCACTTTTTCCTCTAGCCGAGCAGAATGGATATTCAATCTTGTTATTTCCGCTTTGTGCGTCAGAGTTACATTTTTCAGCAATTCAAAGCTTCTTTGTGCAGTTTCCGCTGATCGAAAATCTGACCACGATAAGTTCTCTAGATTTTCATTAAAAGGGGAGGTTTCATCTTGTTCTTAGCTTTCAGTGCCATCGGACACCAAATCTAAAATAAATTTTATTCGAAAACAATTTCTGAAATAATTTAAATTCAATACCAACCCTCTTTAATTTCTATTTTCGACTCCATGACATTTTCTTCCATTTTTTCCACTTCCATTATTCGACTTTGTTCGTTTGGCGGTTGCTCACTAGATGGCGACCTTGAAGCAGCGGTCATATAAAAAGCGAAGGAACACTTTTCGAAAAAAGAATGTTCCTCGGCTGTAAACGAGGGACAAAGTCCTTGCGATTGAAATCTATCGAGCATACAAATAACCTCTTGGATGGAAAGCGACAATTAGTGAAGCGGCAAGCCTCCATCCAAGCCCAGTGGGCTTTGTTAGCTTTAGGAAATCTGCAATTTATTTGATGATTTACTTCAATAAGAGCATGGACCAATTACAAATACGAAAATCGCGGATACTTACTTATGGAACGATCTGCCGTTTTTCTCATTGGACGTTTTTCTCATCCGTTCTGGACAATGCGATGCCGCCATTGTCGGTGGTACCAGCATCACTTTGCTGCCATTCATCACTCTGCAATTTGTCAGATTGGGAGTGTTAAGCCCTGATGGGTCTTGCAAATGTTTTGACGACAACTCTAACGGATATGCACGATCTGAAGCCGTTTGTGCGGTTTATCTGCAGAAAGCGAATGACGCCAAACGCATTTACGCGCAAATTATCCACGCTAAGACCAATTGCGACGGTTTTAAGGAGCAAGGTATCATGTATTCTTCGGGAGACGATCAGTTGAATTTATTGATGGAGCATTATGAAGAATGTAAGGTGGATCCGGCAACGCTTAGTTATCTAGAAGCGCATTACACTGGAACCAGAGTAGGAGATCCAGAAGAAGTTAAGGGTATTGATGGAGTTTTGTGCAAGAACCGCAAAACACCGCTTTTAGTTGGATCCGTTAAATCGAATATTGGGCATTCGGAACCATCCTCTGGCTTATGTTCCATAACCAAAATATGTAGCTTAGTAAGTAAATTGTAGGCTTATTATTTAATTCGCTATTATAGTGCATCATTGGAATGGAAAACGAAATGATTCCACCAAATCTTCATTTCAATAAAGGTCATGTTGGCATTGAAGCGCTTGAAACTGGAAGACTAAAGGTTGTAACGGAAAATACTCCGTTTGAAGACAACCGAGGTCTGATTGGAATCAACAATTTTGGTTTTGGTGAAGATAATTGCCATATATTACTCAAATGGAACACCAAAACCAAAATCAACAAAGGACAACCAAGCGATGATCTTCCTCGACTTGTTATTCTAATGGAAAAATCACTGCTACTCGGTGTAAGGTCCACAGGAAAACTACTGAATCAATTTTAAATATTTAAAGTGATATACATTCTAGAAACATTAATCTACTCTTTTAATTGAAGAAAGTTTTTATAGTTCATTGTAAAAAAAAGATACAGCTACTCAAAATTAATATAGTTGATATTTCAAATACAAAATAACAGAAATGACACTTTGTCCATTGCAATCGCAGATAAATCAATTCAGATTATATATCAGTTTAAATATTGACAATTGATTCTTTAGTTTTTAAGATTACCTTACACCCGATTTGAATTTTTTTATCATATTTTAAACAAAAATTATTGTTAGAGTGTCTGTAGTAGTGCTCGGTAGATGGCTATACATACGGACGCTCAAACACAAGATAGCTTCGAAGATGACTGATGGTTGCGTCTCATTTCAACACATGCAAATATACTCCAATTCTAGTCTCATCCTAATATTTGTGTCCTAACTCTAATAAAAGAGATGAAGGGTATCGTTTGACGCTTCCACAATTTGCGTTTACCGTTAGATTTAAAAATGACGAATAGATGTTTATTCATGTAATAAAATTCAGTATCATGAGAAAAATTGATTTATGAATATTAGCGAATTATTTTAACATTTAATCTTCACGTTCACATATAAAGTAATGCATTGCATTGCAAATTGCATTGTTCCATGGTAATCCCGGTCCTTGTGATCTGACCAATACCAAACAGTTTTCATAATCATAGTCTGGTTGGTTTGGGAGCCAATTTGTGTAAGTGAATCTTTGTCCAGTACTTAGCCATCTCCATTCAGAAAGGAATCCCCGATTCGTGCCTGATGACCAAAAGTTTTCGAAAGTTTCACCAGTATCTACTTCTGCACAGATTAACAATTTTGATTAAATTAAATAATTCAGTTTATTTCCATTTAATTATACTCAATGTGTCAATATGGCGTTCCAATGCATCACTTTCCGCTTTTGACTCAAGACTCACTAAATGCATACCGATGGTTCTGCAATATTCTACAGCTGTGATAAAATTGGACTGGAAAAATTCAACAATCTTTAATATCTTACACTTAAATATTGTATTATTCTTTTAGTACCCTAAAGAATGTTTGGAAGTATAATATGCACTTTTTCCGAACAATCTAACAAATCCTGGTGGATCCCTAAGTGAATTTTCACAACAACAATTACCTAAAAAAAAATTCGCTGGAAATGAGATTCCACAGTACTTCTCTCGTTTATATACTAAAATTTAAATAAATCTGTCAATTCTAACTATGAGGGGGGTATTAGGGGTTACAATTGTAAAATGTAGGTCTAGCCTAATTTCAATTAAATTAACTAAGTAATGATAAGTTAAATATGTTAAAATTACTACTACCAAATTTGAAAGAAATCCGAGCATTTTGACTGTAAAGGGTATGTTAAGGGTTGAAGTTGTAAAATAAAGGTCGCATATTATTTTTAATTAGATTATTCGTAAATCTGTTTTAAATGTATAGTAGAAATCTAATATGAAGAAAATCCGATCCATATAACTCAAACTGTATATTTGGGGGTGGGGGGTGTGTAGTTAGGGTCGTAAATTATTTTTAGTCACTCAATATGTGAAAATATATAAAATTACTGACGGAAAATGGTGAGTTATGCTGACATATAAGAATAAAAACACCGCCAATTTTTGAACAATTTAATTTAAAGACCCAACAGGCCACTAGGCTTCATTTTTAGGGGATGAAACTTTTACCAGCATTTTCTTCAATGTATTCCTAATATGTATGCCAAATTTGGTTCAAATAAAATATTCCTCCTGGCAGGTATTTACGTTACAACTTATGCATTTTTACAACTTTTTAACCCTTCAACCCTTAATAAAAAGTCAACCCTTAAAAAAACTACAGATTTTTTAAAAGCATTCACCACTTGGGGTATACACGAAACATATGTTCAATATTTGGTCAAAATCGGTCTGCAACTTTAGAAGATTAAGTGGATGCACCGATTTTGCTGTTTTTGGCATGTTTTTGGCCAATAATGCGCAGGTCCTTGAGAATTTCCTAACTTTTTTTTCTTTGACCTAATTAATGGGCAGGTAGAAAAAAAGGACGCAAATTTTGCTTTAATCGGGTCGGTAGATTCCGAAATATAGTGTTTTAAAGATTTGCACAGACCGACCGACAGACCGACAGACGGAAATTAGTGAATATGATTTTCGTAATCTACGCATTCTATAATGTAGAAAAAAGTGAAATTTGGAGAATTTTTTTTTTCATGAATACAATTACTTCCTCTACGAGAGAAGTAAAAGCATGTTTAAAAAACCAGAAAAAAAAATTAAACAAAAGATGCCTCAAAATTCTAAAAATTGTATAATAAAAATTTTTAACAGAGCAACGAAAGAAGTACTGTGGAATTTCATTTCCAGAGAAATACTAATGTAATTATAATTTGGAGCAAATTAGTATATTTGTGACTCAAATATTGCTCGACTACGACTTTGTCTACCAAAATCACAAATGTATGACAACAAGCTTTTGCAAAAATTGCATTAGTGAAAAGTTTGCATTTATACGAAACTTGCATTACTTAAAATCAACTTTTGTTAAATTTTGTAAAATTTACGACATGATTAGTGATGGATGGATGACATGGAGAACATGGAAAATGTTCCATTATCAAGAAACAGTGGGCTCATTAATGTTCGTGTATCACGTCCCGAAATAATGTTTTCGGTAGCAGTTGTGAGCAGATTTTTGAGCAAACCTCAAAATTGGACAGCTGTGAAGCGCATTCTGCAAGTGCGGGTATGTTTTTTCAATTTTTTTCAATGTTGAAAAACAAAGTCAATACAAAATTTGGATTTTTCAACAAGTACGTATCATACAGCCCTTAAATAAAATTAAAACTATAATATTTTATACATGTTTATTCATCATGTAATAAAATTCAGTATCTTGAGAAAAATTGATTTAAATATATTAGCAAATTATTTTAACATTGATTATTACATAATGAACATTTTGGTGGCTCTTCACGTTCACAAGCAAAATATCTTAGTGCCGTACAAGCTAAATTGTTCCATGGTAGTCCAGTTCTCCCTCCTGATCTGACCAATGCTATACAATGTTCTTCATCCGGATTGTCTGGTTGGGGTGGGTCACGGAGCCAATTTATGTAAGTTAACCTTTGGCCAGTAGATAGCCATTTCCATTCTGAGTTCTTTCCCAAATCCGTGCCTGATGTCCAAATGTTTTCCTGGGTATCTAGACCTACACAAATAAACAATTTTAATTAAATTAAATATAATAATTTAATAATTAAATTACCAAAAGTATTAATATAGTTTTCCAATGCTTGACTTTCCGCTTCCGTTTCAAGACTCAATAAATGCATTCCGATGGTTCTGCAATATTCTACAGCTGTGAAAACATTTGCCTGGAAACATCACTAATCTTATTAAAATCAACACTTAATTATTGTTTTATTTACTAAGTACCTTAAAGAATGTTTGGACGTAATATACACTATTTCCGGACAATCTAACAAATCCTGATGGATCCCTAAGTGAATTTTCACAACAACAATTACCTAAAAAAAAATACATTAATAAAATATATTAATTTAAAAAAAAATTATACCGTTGTCGTTGGCTCTGATTTCTGTTGGTGCTGGTCCATTCCAAGCGGGATTATAGATCTTTGATGTTCCAATTGGATTATTTGAAGTAGTCTCGGAAGTATTATTCAATTTTATCTCGAAAGGGCTCGAAAGAACACTCACAATAAGAGTACAAAATAAAATTACGGTTCTCGTACACATTTTGATGATGTTGGAATCTTCACTGAAGAATAGAATGAAGAAGTTAGATGTTATATAGCAACTGTCTCTCCGAGTACATTCAACTTATTCGCAAGTATCCACAAAAATTGTCGTAAATTTGAAAATCAGACATATATTTGAATTAAATGTAAATTTGGAATCAAAATTTGTGTCTATAAAACTGGTTAGTTATATAATAAGTTTATATTAATAAATTTCAATCAATCAAAATGTATAAATAAATAAATTAAAAAATTAGTCAGCGTCTTTTTGAATCACTTTAAACAATCTGATAATAAAAAATTTAACTAACTTTAAACCGTTAGTTTATTTTTTGTATTAATTACAATAATCAATAAAATATTATCATTTTAAAGAAAAATTTTTTCTCCAACTTTTAATAAAAAGAAATTAATTAAACTTCGTAAATTGGACGTTTTATTAAATTTTTCGCGCTTTTTTCTAGCGCGGGAAATTCAAACATTTTGATTTTTTTAAATTTACTTTTTAAGCAAAGTTGGTATATTACAATTTTTCCTTAAAATGGCACTCTACATGAATAAATTATTAAAACTTTGTTGCTCAAGCACTTAAATTTAAACATTAGTGCCGTGTAAACATATTTTTTGCGCCTTCATACGGCATGACTAGATTTCTACATCTTAAAATCCGCCAGAAAAGGGTTTTTGCCGGCCTCGGCCTGCAAAGTGTTTCCATAGTTACATATTTTTTCCATTTTTAGTTTTTCCTGCAAAGTGTTTCCAAAGTGTTTCCATAGTTAGTTATTTTTCCAATATCGGCCTGAAGATTTTTGTGGCAATAAATTGTTTATAACATTTTTTGCAGCTTTTAAAATATGTTTTGGTGTATCCATATTTTGAAAGTTTGCAATTACTGTATATGACATTGACATTTGTTAGTGTCAAAAGAAAACAAAAGATGGCTCTATTTATTTTTTTGCATTGTCAATTTATTATTTAGCATTTTTTTGAAAAACTATGTATTTATAAGAGTATTCGACACAAAAAATATTGTACGCAACATGTCCGGAAAGATTCCTTGCAGGACACGCCGACAATTGGAATGACAATCCAATTCATGTTCTAAATGTTACTCTGAGAAACTAAAAAGAAGGCTATTATTATTATGTCAGAAATGTTTGATTGTCGCTGTCAAAAATGTTCGATTGTCGCTGTCAAAAATGTACGATTGTCGCTGTCAAAAAAATGAAACGTTAACAAGAATAACGAAATTTAATACACTTAATAATACTTAATTAATGATAGTTATTAACATTGCAATTATTGTATACAATTTGCGTTCCTTGCCTAGTACTTGCACTAGTAGCATTGTAAACTGCATTGCTTGAAATTGTTAGCTCAGCTTATGAATTACAAATGTATTTTGTCACTTTGACATACAAAATACAAACAGGAAAAGATACAAACTGTATACAAAAAAGGCACCTTGATTTTATCAGATTTTATCATTTTAAATTATTCATTGGATTGTCTTGTCGAATACAACTCGTGGCAGCAATCTTTTGGTAATTTTTACCAGTCAGATTAACTCGTAGCTGTTGCCTCTAGACAATCGCCACTCGCGCTGAAGCGCTCGTGGCGATTGTCGTCGCAACAGCTACTCGTTATCTATCTGACAGATAAAAATTGCCGGCAAGATAGCAGCCACTTGTTGTATTATATATGATAATATTTTATTTATTATTGTACTTAATACAAAAAATAAACTAACGGTTTAAAGTTAGTTAAATTTTTTATTATCAGATTGTTTAAAGTGATTCAAAAAGACGCTGACTAATTTTTTAATTTATTTATTTTTACATTTTGGTTGATTGAAATTTATTAATATAAACTTATTATACCGGGTGTTTGATAAAAACCGCCGCACGCTATATTTTTGTTATTAATGGACTAATTTAGTTGAATAAAAAAATGAATGCAATGATTGTTTCTGAACTACAAAATGGATTTATTTTTCATTTTTTTTTGCAATTGATTTCATGGTAAACGGATGGACAACTTTTTATTTAAGATAGAAATAGCTATTTGTGTATTAAGAGCGCAAAGTGATACTTTGTCGCGCGAGCCAGAATGTTGTCGTGCGACGCGATAGCGGAGCACGACAATCTGGCGAGAGCGACAAAAACACTTTGCGCTCGAAATACACACAAGATTTTTCCTACAATCGATTTTAAATTGAATTTTTGTTGCAAAATTAATATTTTGACGACAAATAAAAATGTGATTATATCATCGGTAACCAAGAAACGCTAATTTCTAAAAACAAAAACTATTGTTTTACTGCATCATTGTTTTGATTTAGCGAGCGAGAAAGTCAGCAAAAAGATCTAGAGCGGGAAAGTGACAACTTCTCGGAAAACGCCAACTTTTCGTTGTCAAATGAAAGCATAAAGCCCTACTTTTATATGCGATTGTAGGAAAAATATTTTTCAACATAAAATAAAATAAAAAAATTACTTTTCTATCTTAAAGAAAAAGTTGTCCATCCGTTTACCATGAAATCAATTGCAAAAAAATTCAAAAATAAATCCATTTTGTAGTTCAGAAACAATCATTGCATAATTTTTTTTATTCGACTAAATTAGTCCATTAATAACAAAAATATAGCGTGCGGCGGTTTTTATCAAACACCCGGTATAACTAACCAGTTTTATAGACACAAATTTTGACTCCAAATTTACATTTAATTCAAATATATGTCTGATTTTCAAATTTACGACAATTTTTGTGGATACTTGCGAATAAGTTGAATGTACTCGGAGAGACAGTTGCTATATAACATCCAACTTCTTCATTCTATTCTTCAGTGAAGATTCCAACATCATCAAAATGTGTGCGAGAACCCTAATTTTATTTTGTACTCTTATTGTGGGTGTTCTTTCGAGCTCTTTTGAGATAAAATTGAATAATACTTCCGAAACTACTTCGAATAATCCAATTGGAACATCAAAGATCTATAATCCCGCTTGGAATGGACCAGCACCAACAGAAATCAGAGCCAACGACAACGGTATAATTTTTTTCTAATTAAAATATTTTATTAATGTATTTTTTTTTAGGTAATTGTTGTTGTGAAAATTCACTTAGGGATCCACCAGGATTTGTTAGATTGTTCGGAAAAAGTGCATATTACTTCCAAACATTCTTTAGGGTACTAAAAGCATAATACAATATTTAAGTGTAAGATATTAAAGATTGTTGAATTTTTCCAGTCCAATTTTATCACAGCTGTAGAATATTGCAGAACCATCGGAATGCATTTAGTGAGTCTTGAGTCAAAAGCGGAAAGTGATGCATTGGAACGTCATATTGACACATTGAGTATAATTAAATGGAAATAAACTGAATTATTTAATTTAATCAAAATTGTTAATCTGTGCAGAAGTAGATACTGGTGAAACTTTCGAAAACTTTTGGTCATCAGGCACGAATCGGGGATTCCTTTCTGAATGGAGATGGCTAAGTACTGGACAAAGATTCACTTACACAAATTGGCTCCCAAACCAACCAGACTATGATTACGAAAACTGTTTGGTATTGGTCAGATCACAAGGACCGGGATTACCATGGAACAATGCAATTTGCAATGCAATGCATTATTTTATATGTGAACGTGAAGATTAAATGTTAAAATAATTCGCTAATATTCATAAATCAATTTTTCTCATGAAACTACTGAATTTTATTACATGAATAAACTCTTTTATTAGAGTTAGGACACAAATATTAGGATGAGACTAGAATTGGAGTATATTTGCATGTGTTGAAATGAGACGCAACCATCAGTCATCTTCGAAGCTATCTTGTGTTTGAGCGTCCGTGTATAGCCATCTACCGAGCACTACTACAGACACTCTAACAATAATTTTTGTTTAAAATATGATAAAAAAATTCAAATCGGGTGTAAGGTAATCTTAAAAACTAAAGAATCAATTGTCAATATTTAAACTAATATATAATCTGAATTGATTTATCTGCGATTGCAATGGACAAAGTGTCATTTATGTTATTTTGTATTTGAAATATCAACTATATTAACTTTGAGTAGCTGTATCTTTTTTTTACAATGAACTATAAAAACTTTCTTCAATTAAAAGAGTAGATTAATGTTTCTAGAATGTATATCACTTTAAATATTTAAAATATTGATTCAGTAGTTTTCCTGTGGACCTTACACCGAGTGGCAGTGATTTTTTAATTAGAATAACAAGTCGAGGAAGATCATCGCTTGGTTGTCCTTTGTTGATTTTGGTTTTGGTGTTCCATTTGAGTAATATATGGCAATTATCTTCACCAAAACCAAAATTGTTGATTCCAATCAGACCTCGGTTGTCTTCAAACGGAGTATTTTCCGTTACAACCTTTAGTCTTCCAGTTTCAAGCGCTTCAATGCCAACATGACCTTTATTGAAATGAAGATTTGGTGGAATCATTTTGTTTTCCATTCCAATGATGCACTAGAATAGCGAATTAAATAATAAGCCTACAATTTACTTACTAAGCTACATACTTTGGTTATGGAACATAAGCCAGAGGATGGTTCCGAATGACCAATATTCGATTTAACGGATCCAACTAAAAGCGGTGTTTTGCGGTTCTTGCAGAAAACTCCATCAATACCCTTAACTTCTTCTGGATCTCCTACTCTGGTTCCAGTGCAATGCGCTTCTAGATAACTAAGCGTTGCCGGATCCACCTTACATTCTTCATAAAGCTCCTTCAATAAATTCAACTGATCGTCTCCCAAAGGATACATGATACCTTGCTCCTTAAAACCGTCGCAATTGGTTTTAGCGTGGATAATTTGCGCGTAAATGCGTTTGGCGTCATTCGCTTTTTGCAGATAAACCGCACAAACGGCTTCAGATCGTGCATATCCATTCGAGTTGTCGTCAAAACATTTGCAAGACCCATCAGGGCTTAACACTCCCAATCTGACAAATTGCAGAGTGATGAATGGCAGCAAAGTGATGCTGGTACCACCGACAATGGCGGCATCGCATTGTCCAGAACGGATGAAAAAAACGTCCAATGATAAAAACGGCAGATCGTTCCATCAGTAAGTATCCGCGATTTTCGTATTTGTAATTGGTCCATGCTTTTATTGAAGTAAATCATCAAATAAATTGCAGATTTCCTAAAGCTGACAAAGCCCACTGGGCTTGGATGGAAGCTTGCCGCTTGACTAATTGTCGCCTTCCATCCAAAAGGTTATTTGTATGCTCGATACATTTCAATCGCAAGGACTTTGTTCCTCGTTTACAGCCGAGGAACATTCTTTTTTCGAAAAGTGTTCCTTCGCTTTTTATGCCCGCTGCTTCAAGGTCGCCATCTAGTGAGCAACCGCCAAACGAACAAAGTCGAATAATGAAGTGGAAAAAATGGAAGAAAATGTCATGGAGTCGAAAATAGAAATTAAAGAGGGTTGGTATTGAATTTAAATTATTTCGGAAATTATTTTCGAATAAAAATTATTTTAGATTTGGTGTCCGATGGCACTGAAAGCCAAGAACAGGATGAAACCTCCACTTTTAATGAAAATCTAGAGAACTTATCGTGGTCAGATTTTCGATCAGCGGAAACTGCACATCAAAGAAGCTTTGAATTGCTGAAAAATTCAACTCTGACGCACAAAGCGGAAATAACAAGATTGAACATCCATTCTGCTCGGCTGGAGGAAAAAGTGCAATACCTAACGGAACAAGTCGATACGTTGCGAAAATTAGTGTTTTCTTAAAAAAATTATCAATATTGTTTTTGGAGTAAAGTTAATTGGACAAACAAAATTTCCAGTGGTTGTCAAACTATAAAAATCAAATTCGGACGAGATGTTAGTAATGACGAACTTCGCTGCAGTGACGAAGTGAAAAATTAAAATTCTTTTGTGTAACATATAACTTCAACTCGAGTTTTGTAGCATTTTGTAATATAATTATTATATAATATAGCAATCGAATGTGGAAATAAACCGCAATTTTTTTGAAATAATAGATAGATTATGTGACCGGAATAGTGACTATAAAGTCAAGTCAACTACGTTCTGACCTGTTGTATCGAATGCGCTAGACGTACTTTTTTTGTTGCTACGCTGTGCCAGCGCATTACAGTATATGCTAACAATAACAGGATTGTACGTTTGCCAACGCTGCGACATGACTTCCCAGGTTTTATGAATACAATCAATGTTAATGACAAAGAAGTTACATGCACGTATGTCTTTGTCTTGTTGTCGTTCAGTGCCGTCGTATGAATATAATCTTTTATTTGTGTATTGGCGTGTTGCTGCTGCTTGTAAGATATTCTACGCTACTGGTAAAATTTTTACATGGCCTTTAATTGATTTGGTGCAGGCAGAATCAGCTGAGAGCCCACATCAGGTCAGTGCAGAATCGGTTTCACTATAAATGCTATCGTAAGCTTACTAAGCCCAACGAGTTTACACCACTCAAGCTTAGAAAATAAGTTAGGCAACTAAATATACACGAGTACTTGCTTAAACATTTTGTTTATACAACCACCAATACAAGTTTCAAAATATTATTCTGCTATAAAATATAAATTTATTAATTTAATTAAGTGTGGCTATTAAAAATATTATTAAAATAGTTTTTATATTAATTTATTAAACTATGCACTAATCAAGTCGTAAATTTTACAACAGTTGACAAAAGTAGATTTTAAGTAATGCAAGTTTCGTATAAATGCAAACTTTGCACTAATGCAACTTTTGTGATTTTGGTGGAAAAAGTTGTAGTCGAGCAATATTGAGTCACAAAAATACTATTGTCACGATTTACGCGACTGGGGAACGTAGCGGGTTTGAATTCCAATAAATTAGTCGGGAGGCCAGTGTTAAAATTATGTTTATTAATTCACGTATTGATCCCCGCACATTAGAGTATTAATTTACTTACATCATTATGGGTCCTAGCGGCAACGAGCGGAGGGCAATGGTCATCTTGGCACTTGGTCTTCTATGGTATTTCTCTCACACCAGTTCGCGACGCGTTTATTATATTTGGATCGACCTATATGGTTCGATCCTCAAAAACAGACTAACTCCTTTTTGCATTACAATAATTATTGTTACTTTGCAATTTGTGTCAGCTCAGCGTTCGATCGGTCATCCCGTTTGATCACCTTGCTGGCACCGCGGCTCGTGTTGCTTTTCCGGTGTCTTCGATAGCGTGAGATTCATGTAATCGCTGATAAGGCGAATCATTTGTTATTTGCATAATGCCAAATAATTCCACAATAGTTTGAGTCTTGACATTATATAGCTTCAATAGTTATTTACATTATTAAAAATATAATTTAAATTAAGTTAGCGCATGTCAAGTTCGCTCGGCTAACCAATTCGCGTGTCCACATACCATCCAGCAGGCTAGTTCCAGAGATAACTCAACTGTCATTTCTCTAGCAATTTTTCTAAGATGTGGTCGAAGGACAACGTTATTCTTGAAGAACAAGACAATTGTGAATGCGAATCGCACGATGAGAAGATAATGGATGACTTCGATGTGGTCGAGTGTCGCAGTATCCTAATTCAGGAACGAACGCTGCTTCTCGAAAAGAAAATGAACGCCTTTAAGGCCGATCTACTGACTGAAAAAGCGCAACGGGCCAAGACGTTGGAAGATGCAGCCAATAAGCAACAGCAAGTGAGCGTATTTATTTTGCCGGCAGCCGCTGACGTTTTTGCTGCTAACAATTTGGATTCGAAATGGAACTATGTGCATCAAGAAAACGTAGATAAGTTTCAGAAGGATTTGCGAGATATTCAGGGAATGTTGGACTTGGAATTGAGCTTGATTGATGCAAACATGGAGCGGTTGAAGAATGTACGAAATTATTACTTGAAGCATTCCAAATACTGAGGAATAATTATTAAATTTGGCGCAGTTATTCGAAATTATTTTAGTTCATTTTGTAAAATTTGGCATTAATAAATAGAAATTGGTCCGCCATGATAAAATTGAATTTTAGCCGGTAAAAATTTACTTTATGGCCCGAGGAAAAATAACACTTTCTATACATATTCGGACTCTGCTTGACGATTAGAATCTAATGGCGTTAGTCTTAACTTTAGGAAACCAACGAGTAAAAAGTTACACGTACTTAAGTCGGTAAAACTTTACTTTACCCCCCACCTCAAAATGTAATCGTACCAACTTTTTTAAAATCAGTTTTTTGTAACAAATCAAATAGTACTAGTCCTAACTTACGGAAACAAACGGTTCAAAAGTTATGACCAAATTTAAGGCCACAAGTAGAATTTAGAAAAAAAATACATTTTTTGTCAAACAAAATCGTAAATCAACGAACAAAATCGTAAATGTAACCTAACCTAACCTAACCCCTGCGCAAGAATAACAAACAAAATCGTAAATCAAACCCAACATACCACCACACCAGCACCCAATATTTACCACAGATTTCAATAGTGCAACTAATAGTGCTGATCGTTTTGCCATTTGATATCAAATGCCCAGAGAGTACCGCGCGGAGGCGATCAGCATTCACTCTCCCCTTCCTTCAGTACATGATCATTAGAAAGGAGCCCTAATAAGGGCCGTTTAAAACAAAAGAACTTAAATAAGTTAAACACTACTCGTCTGGTTGAGCAACAATAGCTAACTCGTGCGACTCACGGAATCGCCCGTAATTGCTCGCTCGAATAGCGTCCAGCAAACTGCCAAACATGTCAATATTACGTTTGCGGCAATATCGTTGCCACAAATATTCACAAAGCTTTTCAGCGAATTGATCAACATCGTAGTTATTTCGACCACGAAAAAAGTTCTTCGCTGGTCGCCAAGTTGCCTCAATCCGCTGAGTATGGGTGCCATCAGCCGCTAGAAAAATTATTATAATCAAGAACCTCTAAGCTAACCTAACCCCTAAATAAGTTTATTTACCAACAAAACGGTGTTCAATGTAACTGTGATTAACAGTGTTGTGATCATAGCCGAGATCAGTAAGACAATTGACAATTCCACGCCATTGATCAGTGTGGATAGTAGTACCCGGCAGTACATGTTGCTGAATTAATGGCAGCAAATTATCTTTGTTACGTCGAGGAACTACAATAAATCGGACATCTTCAACCCCATCCTGGATCATGCCCAAAACCCAGTGTCCATTTAACATGCGACCTCGTTCGTATTTACGATGACCAAATAAACTTTCATCTATTTGAACCACGCAACCAGGTCCACCAAATTTCTCCAGTTGGGCTTGCATGTCAGAAAAATGGTCCACTATCATCTCTCGGCAATACTTGTACCAGTAGCTAATAGTAGAGCTGCTAAGTACATGTCTTTCATCTGCCGGAAGACTGAGATCAACCAGTTCTTGGCGGGCGTTTTCGTACGACCAATCGCGAGAAAAGGCGTTGTACATAACTCTAATAATCGACAATATTATTGTAGATTATTATTTGGAGATTATTGTAGTAAGCGTTAATTACCGTATAAACTTTGTGGCCCGAAGAAAAATTCGCTGGAAATGAGATTCCACAGTACTTCTCTCGTTGCTATATTAAAATTTGTTATTCAAATTTTTAGAATTTTGAGGCATCTTTTACTGAAAAAAATTATCGGGTATTTAAAAATGCTTTTTAAATTTTAACTAGGTACAAAATTTTAAACCAATTTAAGCGATAAAGTTGAAACGTGTGTATGAAAAGATTAAAAAGTGAAAACTTGTTGTAGGTACTCTAATTTAATGAAACTATTTGAAGCTAGATTTAAAATTACCAATATAAATCAATGTTTGAAGTAAATCCTAGCACTATCAGTGTAAGGGGAGTGTTAAGGGTTAAAAACATGAATTGAGGATTCTAGGACATTTTTGATTAAACTAGTTTAAATTATATTTCAATTAATTATTAGAAAACAAATTTAAAAGAAATCTGACTAATCCAACTGTAAGGGGTGCATTAGGGGTTAGAATTGTAATATATAGGTCCTACCCTAATTTTAATTTAATTAGCTAAATAATGATAAGTTAAGTAAGTTAAATTACTACTAGGATCCAAATTTGAAAGAAATCCGAGCAATTTGACTGTACATGGTATGTTAAGGGTTGAAAGTGCAAAATAAGGGTCGTATACTATTTTAAATTATATTATTCGTAAATATGTTTGAAATGTATAGTAGAAATCGAATATGAAGAAAATCCGAACCATATGACTCAAACTCTATATTGGAGGGGTGGGGGTGTGTGGTAAGGGTCGAAAATTATTTTTACTCACTCTTTATGTAAATATTACTAAAATAACTGATGGAAAAGTGTGGGTAATGCTGCCATATAAGAATCACAACACCGGCAATTTTTGAACAATTAACTTAAATGGCAAATGGGTCGTAGGGGCTTATTTTTAGGGGATGAAACTTTTACCAGCATTTTTTTCAATGTATCCCTAATATGTATACCAAATTTGGTCCAAATCAAATATTCCTCCTGGCAGATATTCACGTTACAAGTTATTCATTTTTACAACTTTTTGACCCTTCAACCCTTAATAAAAATTCAACCCTATAATAAACTCCAGATTTTTTGAGAGCATTCACCACTTGGGGTATACACGAAACATATGTTCAATATTTGGTTAAAATCGGTCAGCAACTTTAGAAGATTAAGTGGATCTACCGATTTTGCCATTTTTAGCATGTTTTTGGCCTATAACGCGCAGGTCTTTGAGAATTTTATAAACTTTTTTTCTTCGATATCATCCATGGGCAGGTAGAAAAAAAGGACGCAAATTTTGCTTTAATCGGGTCGGTAGATTCCGAAATATAGTGTTTTAAAGAATTGCACAGACCGACCGACAGACCGACAGACCGACAGACCGACAGACGGAAATTAGTGAATATGATTTTCGTAATCTACGCATTCTATAATGTAGAAAAAAGTGAAATTTGGAGAAATTTTTTTTTTCATGAATACAATACTTCCTCTACGAGAGAAGTAATAAACTATATTTAGATTGAATAAACGATTCAAAAAAAGATAAATTTAGATTGAATCAAAAGGTGAGTATAAACTATTTTAACGATAAACCATAAACTTATTTAACCCATAACTTGTTACCTATTCATTTCCTAAAGACAAAATATGGGAAATTGACTCTACTCACGGGCGACAAAGTTTATTGCAATTAAATTGGCGGATATCTTACCCAATAGCCTGGTCAAGCCGCAGCCTTGAATTTTCAAAAAAACTAGCAGAAGCCGCACTACGAATTTCACCGCAGCCTTGTCGTCGGCACCGATATTGACCAGCGACACCATGTGCAGGTCGCAAATTCATCAAAGAATTTTTTTGACGACCACAAGTTGGGACATCAGAAGATAATAGTCCCTGTTCCTGAGCCCATGAAATTGCCAAATTTTGTCCAAATGGCAGTGAAGGAAGGTTGAAAATTGGAACCATAATTTTTCAAATAAATTCGAAAGAACACAAAATAATTCAACAACAAATTAAATTATTTTAGAAAATTTAATTGTCTAAACGCACTAACAGCATAGAATACTAACAAACAACTGAAAAATACTGCGTTACACTTGCTGACAAGCGTTTTTGGGCTAAAAACTCCTTTTTAGTTAAAAAAAAAATAAAAAAAAAACAATACAAATTGTTAAAACAGGGATATAAATCCATCGTAATACATGAACGCTATCGTGTCCCTGACTTTTTATGCGTACGTTTTTTAACATGGGTATACATTTTTTTTATGGGATATGTTCTGATTTTTTTTTATTCGTGTTCTACTCGTCAAGTAGACTGGATCAAAAAACATTTTAGGCACAGGAACAAAAAACACAATGTTTTTTTACGACTAATTGTAGCATGTCAGGTGTGCGCAAAAAAGGATACTACAAAGTCGTAACTCGTTTAACATTAATTTAATAAAAAAAGATACTGGCTGTAAAAAAGCATTTTTTTTAAATATTTTGGTGGATAGAAAATAATAAAAGCAAACCAAACAGTGAATAACATAAAAATATGACGTATAAATATATAAAATTACTCCAATGGCAAGGACTCTAGTTTCTCATCAGATGCGAATATATCTTTCGCCTTTTTGTAAATAATGGGGGGGGGGAGGTGGTGAACTCCAAATTAACTAAGATTGATTAAATAAACTTAAAATCTATTAATTAACACCAAATTTATAATATTTAGAGAGTCTACTGATATCTAGCCTAGTTATTTTTGATATTTTTTTTAAATACGTGAAACTTTTTACTTTCAAGTTTCTTAAAGTTGAAACCAACCCTATTCGATTTGGCTCGTTAAGCAGAGTCCGAATATGTGTAAAAAGTGCTAATTTTCCTAGGCCACATAGTGTTTTTTTGAATTATTCTTTTATAATTTTTAATTTTTAACTACGTGTAACTTTTTACTCTTACGTTTCCTAAACTTGGGACTAACGCCAGTCGATTCGGCTTGCTAAGCCGATTCCAAAAATGTATAATAAGTGTCATTTTTCCACGGGCCATAAAGTAAAGTCCAGCCTTTTAGGTACACTTGGTCACGCATCAAGATCATCCAATCGCGTCCGCAAATTTATTTTGCTTTTCGGTGCAACCCACTAGGTAATCGTTTATTACTTTGTCCTACTTGAATTTCTACTACAACGGGTTCTCAAGTTGATATGCTTTTTATCTGGCTCTTCCACTTCTAAAGCTTTTTTCAGTGATGGAGGATCAAGGTAGTGTTAAAAATGCTAAAAATCGACTAAAAATAAGACTACACCATTTAATACAACCAAAAAATATCAATCATCTAAAAAGGGAGTAGAATTTTAAACATATATGATACTTGAAATAATTAGGTAATTAAAAAACCTAAGCAAACGGTAACAGACTAAAAAGTAAAACTCCAGATAAAACTATTCGTCCTTCTTTATTTTGTGGTGACATGACAAAAAAAATTAAAATTTCCAATATTTGTTTTATTAGCAAGATAAGTTGGACAACTGGTGAGCCTGCCGTACGCTAATGCATCAATACTATCAATATGTTCTACACCATCAAACGTACTATTACTACGTTTATTATCGGGGCGAGTAGTCCGCTTAAACGCTTAGATTCGATTGAAATATTGCGATAAAAACGCAACAGGATTTTGTTTAAGCGGATTAATCTAAGAAATCTAATCCGAGTTTTTAGTCGAATTAGATTGAATGAAATCGACTTAAATGTAAACCAGTCGATATAAACAGTCGAATTTATAATTTCTCACGCATGCGCCGAAATAACTCTTACGAGTTGACTAACTTCATAGTTCAGAAAGAATCAGATGTTCTTTCTCTCTTTTTAATTCACAGTTTATGATTTCTTAAATCCAGATTTTTGAACCGATATAAACGTTCGATCGATAAAGCGGCTTCAATAGATTAAGCGGATTTAAGTAAAACGACTTAAACTCATACGATATAAACTAGGTATATCTTCCACAAAATTAATCGGATTACGAGACAAATCAATAAAATCTGCTTTTTTACTTCTCTCGTAGAGGAAGTATTGTTCTCATGAAAAAAAAAAAAATTTCTCCAAATTTCACTTTTTTCTACTTTATTGAATGCGTAGATTACGAAAATCATATTCACTAATTTCCGTCTGTAGGTCTGTCGGTCTGTTCGTTTCTTTAAACCGCTATATTTCGGAATCTACTGACCCGATTAAAGCAAAATTTGCGTCCTTTTTTCTTCCTGCCCATTGATTAGGTCAAAGAAAAAAAAGTTAGGAAATTCTCAACGACCTGCGCATTATTGGCCAAAAACATGCCAAAAACAGCAAAATCGGTGCATCCACTTAATCTTCTAAAGTTACAGACCGATTTTGACCAAATATTGAACATATGTTTCGTGTATACCCCAAGTGGTGAATGCTTTCAAAAAATCTGTAGTTTTTTTAAGGGTTGACTTTTTATTAAGGGTTGAAGGGTCAAAAAGTTGTAAAAATGCATAAGTTGTAACGTGAATACCTGCCAGGAGGAATATTTTATTTGAACCAAATTTGGCATACATATTAGGAATACATTGAAGAAAATGCTGGTAAAAGTTTCATCCCCTAAAAATGAACCCTAGTGGCCTGTTGGGTCTTTAAATTAATTGTTCAAAAATTGGCGGTGTTTTTATTCTTATATGTCAGCATAACTCACCATTTTCCGTCAGTAATTTTATATATTTTCACATATTGAGTGACTAAATAGTATATTCTGCAACGAGTGCGGAATGAGAATATTCAGCCCGAGTGAAAATTTGTCACACGAGCCGAAGGCGAGTTTGACGGTTTTCACGAGGGCTGAATATTCATTCCGACGAGTTTCAGACTATACTTTTTCTAATACTATCGTCAATTAAAATATGTCAGTTTGAGTCGCTGTCTAGTACCTATTGCTTTTAGGCAATTAGTTCACAGATGTCGCTGCTATAATATATGTATTAATAAACAAAATTAGTTATAAAATGTCATAAAGAATGTTCTAAATATGAATGATTTAGTTAATTGACTTATAATATTACTAATATCAACAATTAATAAGTTAAATGAATAATTAATTCATCAAAATACAATAGCTTAATGTTGCGTCAACTTCCATGAGATGGCGCCACATGTGGTCATTCTATCACTTGTTTAAGAATGAATATTCTCGCACTTGTTACAGAATGAGTACATTCTCAAATTAAAATTAGTTCAAGAATGTTATTATTCTAAAATAGTATTAGAAAAAATAATTTACGACCCTAACTACTAAAATGTAGGTAACTTATTGCGATGAGTTTAGTAAAGAGTAGCATTGTGGGCTGGTAGAAGAACATCAAACGCTTTCCTAATGAGCAATTTTATTTTATATTACATTGTAACATTAAACTTTTACAAATATGTTTACACGGCACTAATGTTTAAATTTAAGTGCTTGAGCGACAAAGTTTTAATAATTTATTTATGTAGAGTGAAATTTTAAGGGTATCCCGATGGTCACCGATTCAATATATTCTTTATTTACAATCATATATGTAATGACGCAGTTTCTGTATTTTTGAAAGTTTGAAAATGATACATTGTTGACTTTTACTTTCTTCTCTAGGGTGGAAAGTGTTCACTTTCCACCCAAGAGAAGACTTTCCAACCTTGAATTTCCATAGAACCAACACAATAAAACAAAATTACCAGCTTGATATTGATTGGAATTTTGTTTTAATGTTGGTTTGACGGTTCAAAACTTCAGAAATTTAAATTTATTATCAATTATTTTTAATTTTATGTATAATTGTAAATAAAATAGTATACAAACCTCGGTGGAAAGTTTCATTTCTGTCTCGAGAAATAGTTGATCTCGGCGCTTCGCGCCTCGGTCAACTATCTTATCTCTCGACAGAAATGAAACACTTTCCACCTCGGTTTGTAATATACTATTTCCTACGTGTATTATGAAGTTTTACCATAAAGTTTTCAACCTGTCATGACTTTTTCTTTTTAACGCAATGTATACAAGAAGGATGAAATATTGTGTGCGCCCAAGAGCAGTTTACAAAAAAAGACGCGAGGTCTTATCAAATATTTCACTGGCCCACTGGATACTATTGATGATGTGCTTAGAAATGCAACAAGAATAGATATATATATATATATATATATATATATATATATATATATAAAGATGTTGTTAGATAAGGATAGAATTTTGCAGATATTTAGTTTTTTGTAATTTTAACGATTTTCATTAGAAAATTTTGAAAAATGTAAATGTAAATATTAAGTCAATAAGATGCTTTATTGCGAACATATAGAAACAGATTGTTACTAATTCATTTAATCCATGAAAAAGCAATTATTGATAAATAATTGATTGTTTGAAGCATTTGTAAGCATTTGTTTGTTTATTTTATAGACTTTCGCAATTTTACAATAAATAATCTTCATATATTTCTAAAAAAAATCTAAAGGTTACGTAGTTTTTGCAAAATTTAACAAAGAATATATAGTAGCAGGCGGGATAGCATTCTCTTGTCAATGCATTAGCAGGTACGGAAAAAAGTGAGGCAAATGCTAGGACGTGGTGGCCTGTTCTGGGCGTAAAAATAATTTGAATCAGTAATTTTCGGGATACCCTTAAGGAAAATTTGTAATATACCAACTTTGCTTAAAAAGTAAATTTAAAAAATTAAAATGTTTGAATTTCCCGCGCTATAGAAAAGCGCGAAAAATTTAATAACACGTCCAAATTTACGAAGTTTAATTAATTTTTTTTTATTAATAGTTGGAGAAAAAATCTTGCCTTAAAATGATAATATTTTATTTATTATTGTAATTAATACAAAAAATAAACTAACGGTTTAAAGTTAGTTAAATTTTTTATTATCAGATTGTTTAAAGTGATTTAAAAAGACGCTGACTAATTTTTTAATTTATTTATTTATACATTTTGATTGATTGAAATTTATTAATATAAAACTATTATACATAAATAAACCAGTTTTATAGACACAAATTTTGATTCCAAATTTACATTTAATTCAAATATATGTCTGATTTTCAAATTTACGACAATTTTTGTGGATACTTGCGAATAAGTTGAATGTACTCGGAGAGACAGTTGCTATATAACATCCAACTTCTTCACTCTATTCTTCAGTGAAGATTCCAACATCATCAAAATGTGTACGAGAACCGTAATTTTATTTTGTACTCTTATTGTGAGTGTTCTTTCGAGCCCTTTCGAGATAAAATTGAATAACACTTTCGAGACTACTTCAAATAATTCAATTGGAACATCAAATATCTATAATCCCGCTTGGAATGGACCAGCACCAATAGAAATCAGAGCCAACGGCAACGGTATAATTTTTTTTTTAATTAATATATTTTATTAATGTATTTTTTTTTTAGGTAATTGTTGTTGTGAAAATTCACTTAGGGATCCATCAGGATTTGTTAGATTGTCCGGAAATAGTGTATATTACGTCCAAACATTCTTTAAGGTACTTAGTAAATAAAACAATAATTAAGTGTTGATTTTAATAAGTTTAGTGATGTTTCCAGGCAAATTTTTTCACAGCTGTAGAATATTGCAGAACCATCGGAATGCATTTATTGAGTCTTGAAACGGAAGCGGAAAGTCAAGCATTGGAAAACTATATTAATACTTTGGGTAATTTCATTATTAAATTATTATATTTAATTTAATTGAAATTGTTTATTTGTGTAGGTATAGGTAGTGAGGAAAACATTTGGTCATCAGGCACGGATTTGGGAAAGAACTCAGAATGGAAATGGCTATCTACTGGCCAAAGGTTAACTTACATAAATTGGGTGTCTAACCCATCCCAACCAGACAATCCGGATACAGAACATTGTATAGAATTGACCAGATCAGGAGGGAGAACTGGACTACCATGGAACAATTTAGCTTGTACGGCACTAAAATATTTTGCTTGTGAACGTGAAGAGCCACCAAAATGTTCATCATGTAATAATCAATGTTAAAATAATTTGCTAATATATTTAAATCAATTTTTCTCAAGATACTGAATTTTATTCCATGATGAATAAACATGTATAAAATATTATAGTTTTAATTTTATTTAAGGGCTGTATGATACGTACTTGTTGAAAAATCCAAATTTTGTATTGACTTTGTTTTTCAACATTGAAAAAAATTGAAAAAACATACCCACTCTTGCAAAATGCGCTTCACAGCTGTCCAATTTTGAGGTTTGCTCAAAAATCTGTTCACAACTGCTACCGAGAACATTATTTCGGGACGTGATACACAAGCAGCGAACATTAATGAGCCCACTGTTTCTTGATAATGGAACATTTTCCATGTTCTCCATGTCATCCGTCACATCCGTCCATCACTAATTATGTCGTAAATTCTACAAAATTTAACAAAAGTTGATTTTAAGTATGGCAAGTTTCGTATAAATGCAAAGTTTTCACTAATGCAATTTTTGCAAAAGCTTATGTTTTGTCATACATTTGTGATTTTGATAGACAAAGTTGTAGTCGAGCAATATTTGAGTCACAAATATACTAAATTGCTGCAAATTATAATTACATTAGTAATTCTCTGGAAATGAGATTCCACAGTACTTCTTTGCTTCTTTCGTTGTTCTGTTAAAATTTTTTATTAAAATTTTTAGAATTTTGAGGCATTTTTTGTGGAATTTTTTTTTCTGGTTTTTTAAAAATGCTTTTACTTCTCTCGTAGAGGAAGTAATTGTATTCATGAAAAAAAAATTTCTCCAAATTTCACTTTTTTCTACATTATAGAATGCGTAAATTACGAAAATCATATTCACTGATTTCCGTCTGTCGGTCTGTCGGTCGGTCTGTGCATTTCTTTAAACCACTATATTTCGGAATCAACTGACCCGATTAAAGTTTGGTCCTTTTTTTCTACCTGCCCATAGATGATATCGAAGAAAAAAAGTTTATAAAATTCTTAAAGACCTGCGCGTTATAGGCCAAAAACATGCTAAAAATGGCAAAATCGGTAGATCCACTTAATCTTCTAAAGTTGCTAACCGATTTTAACCAAATATTAAACATATGGTTCGTGTATACCCCAAGTGGTGAATGCTTTCAAAAAATCTGGAGTTTTTCCAAGGGTTGATTTTTTATTAAGGGTTGAAGGGTCAAAAAGTTGTAAAAATGAATCAGTTGTAACGTGAATACCTGCCAGGAGGAATATTTGATTTGGACCAAATTTGGTATACATATTAAGGATACATTGAAGAAAATGCTGGTAAAAGTTTTATCCCCTAAAAATAAGCCCCTACGACCCATTTGCCATTTAAGTTAATTGTTTAAAAATTGCCGGTGTTGTGATTCTTATATGGCAGCATTACCCACACTTTTCCATCAGTTATTTTAGTAATATTTACATAAAGAGTGAGTAAAAATAATTTTCGACCCTTACCACACACCCCCACCCCTCCACTATAGAGTTTAAGTCATATAGTTCGGATTTTTTTCATATTCGATTTCTACTATACATTTTAAACATATTTACGAATAATATTATTTAAAATAGTATGCGACCCTTATTTTGCAATTTCAACCCTTAACATACCATGTACAGTCAAAATGCTCGGATTTCTTTCAAATTTGGATCCTAGTAGTAATTTAACTTACTTAACTTATCATTATTTAGTTAATTAAATTAAAATTAGGGTAGGACCTACATATTACAATTGTAACCCTTAAGCTAAGTGTCCACTATAGAGTTTTTTAGATAGAGTGTAGAGAAAACTCTGCGTAGAGACGAGTAGAGAAGTGTATACGCCCTGTAGAGCTCTACACGAGCGCTCTACACATGCTTTACACAAGCATTCTCTCGCCTGACAACTCTATAGTGTATATGCAACTTTTTAGTGCGCGGTAGAGCTTTTCATATGCTCTACACTCTATTGAACCTGTTCAATAGAGTTTTCAAAGTCACTGCCAATCTTTCTCCAGCTGGAATCGATTTTCGCAAGTGTGTGTCTTGCTTTTGGATTATCGGTGCAACCATTTGCAACAACGCTTCGAAATTCGAATATGACATACGCAGAAAATTTCTGTACGCAGCTGAATCTTCTTCCTTTAGTTCAATTAACAAACCTCGATACAATCCAGCGTTTTGTTGTCTTTTCGCAATCCAATCCCGCTTCCAACATTTTCTTTTTTTTGCTTCACCTTCTTCTAGCAATAATACGGCTGCAGCAGCACGTTTTTGTCGTGAACTCATTTTTTTAAATTTTATTTTAAACAAATATGGCTGCAGCTGCGCGCCCAACCATACGACTCTACAGCAGAGTCAAATACGTCTACAGCTATCTTGTCTATGGTCTTCTACAGTGTATACAGTTGGTAGAGCGCATGGTAGAGCTCTACTCAAAATATCTCTACTGCAGCTCTAGTAGAGCGGTAGAGTGGTAGAGACGCGCCGTAGTGTACACATTACAGGTAGAGTCTCTACACTCTACGCTCTACACTCTACCGAAAAAACTCTATAGTGGACACTTAGCCTTAATGCACCCCTTACAGTTTGATTTGTCAGATTTCTTTTAAATTTGTTTTCTAATAATAAATTGAAATATAATTTAAACTAGTTTAATCAAAAATGTCCTAGAATCCTCAATTCATGTTTTTAATCCTTAACACACCCCTTACACTGATAGTGCTAGGATTTACTTTAAACATTGATTTATGTTGGTAATTTTAAATCTAGCTTCAAATAGTTTCATTAAATTAGAGTACCTACAAGCTACAACAAATTTTTCATTCACTTAGGGATCCACCAAGATTTGTTAGATTGTTCGGAAAAAGTGCATATTACTTCCAAACATTTTTTAGGGTACTAAAAGAAATAATACAATATTTAAGTGTAGATAGTAAAGATTGTTGAATTTTTCCAGTCCAATTTTATCACAGCTGTAGAATATTTGCAAAACCATCGGAATGCATTTAGTGAGTTTTGAGTCAAAAGCGGAAAGTCAAGCATTGGAACGCCATATTAACACATTGAGTATAATTAAATGGAAATAAACTGAATTATTTAATTTAATCAAAATTGTTAATCTGTGCAGAAGTAGATACTGGTGAAACTTTCGAAAACTTTTGGTCATCAGGCACGAATCGGGCATTCCTTTCTGAATGGAGATGGCTAAGTACTGGACAAAGATTCACTTACACAAATTGGCTCCAAAAACCAACCAGACTATGATTACGAAAACTGTTTGGTATTGGCACAGATAAGTATACAGATAGGCTGTTGAACGATGTTATTTGTTTCGCTACCTATTCAGTTCCCCTCAACCCGCGTGTATTTTATATTGCCTACATGTAGGAGTATGCCTATTACATTGCCTACATCATAGTTTATTTAATTTTGTTTTGAAAGAAAACTGTAATCACATTATAATTTAACGGATGGTTTTAGAAACTGTGTCTGGACGTGGGGTTGCAACTGTTAAATTGTAACTGTTAAATTTGTCTGGACGTGGGGTTGCAACTTTTGTAATTGTTTTATTGGGTGTGGTTTGGCCCATATGACGATGATTTCATATTACCTTATTAGAGTATTATATTATTTTGCAACACCATCTACCATAGGATAGACATTCCATTCAATAGAAACAGCGCCTCTCCGTGGCCGGCGTTGTACTAAACAAAGCCCTCTCTGATCGGGCGTTGGCAATATCAAAAATGCGAAACACTTTGCCCAATACGATGGCACATCTGTATATAACCTTATCTATGGTATTGGTCAGATCACAAGGACCGGGATTACCATGGAACAATGCAGTTTGCAATGCAATGCATTACTTTATATGTGAACGTGAAGATTAAATGTTAAAATAATTCGCTAATATTCATAAATCAATTTTTCTCATGATACTGAATTTTATTACATGAATAAACTCTTTTATTAGAGTTAGGACACAAATATTAGGATGGGACTAGAATTGTAGTATATTTGCATGAGTTGAAATGAGACGCAACAAGCCATCTTCGAAGCTATCTTGTGTTTGAGCGTCCGTATAGCCATCTACCGAGCACTACTACAGACACTCTAACAATAATTTTTGTTTAAAATATGATAAAAAAATTCAAATCGGGTGTAAAGCAATCTTAAAAACTAAAGAATCAATTGTCAATATTTAAACTGATATATAATCTGAATTGATTTATCTGCGATTGCTTTGGACAAAGTATCATTTCTGTTATTTTGTATTTGAAATATCAACTATATTAACTTTGAGTAGCTGTATCTTTTTTTACAATGAACTATAAAAACTTTCTTCCATTAAAAGAGTAGATTAATGTTTCTAGAATGTATATCACTTTAAATATTTAAAATTGATTCAGTAGGTTTCCTGTGGCCCTTACACCGAACGGCAGTGATTTTTCCATTAGAATAGCGTGCGTTCCAGTTAGAGCGCTGAAAATGGGAGCTCAGCCGAAGTACTCCTCTTAATAATGCTTCTAATGAAATCCGCAGCTTCATGTTTGTCCAAGATGGTGCTGTGATTTGCTTCGTCGATTGTGCGCACCTCAACTTTTTGTTGACATAACTGAGAAAGTTGATAATCGTCAGATAGACTGATATCGTACTTTGCTTTCAGCAAAATGATTTTGGTTGCCAGTTTTTCAAAAGAGGGCTTCCAATTGACCAAACTTCTACTTCGCTTATAAAGCGCCATTAATATGTGCTTTTTATGATCGAGGTTATCGATAGGCGCTTGCGCATTTTCTAACAGTTTTTCCATCATCAGTTCAATTCGTTCGGCGAAATTGTTACACTTGAAGATTGCTTCCTAAAAATATTTGGTTTACAAGAAATGAGTTTAGTATCTCGACTTATTTACCGTATGTTTTTCAACGACATCGGGAGGTAAGTAGATGGCCATCACTTGACCAATCAAATTCGTCTGAAAATGTTCGTCCGACTTGACATCGAATCTAGGGAGCAAATAATTCATGAGTTGTGGTCCACCATCTATGCAGATCAATGTTCCTTTGTATCCTTTACTTTCTAAAATGCTTACAACTTCCAAAGCCACCATTGCACCGAAAGAGTAAGCAACGATGTGGAAAGGTAGATTTTTTGAAAGATGCTTTTCAAAGGTCTAAACATTCGAAATGACTAATAACACATAAAATAGTCAAAATATCGTACCGGTATTAAATCCTCAGCCATCTCATAAATCGTATCTTTGTTGTTCAAGCATCCCAATTGAATGCCCAAAGCATTGACATTCAAATTATTGGTTAGTGGAAGCAAAGAACTTGCGGCTCCTTCAATTCCAGGCAAAAATAATACTTTTGGCTCATCGTCCCATTTCGTCCTTAAATTAATTTCACGCAAGTTAATCGTATCTTCATCGTCCATCAATTTTAATATAATATCCATATGTGGAACTGATTTGCTACGTTTGGCGTCAACAGTAATTGTATCGGATTCCTTTATTTGCTCTTGCATCTCAATCAGTTGAGCAAACGTTACAGTTCTTATACTTTTGGCTGTTAAAAATACGTTAAACTCCCGCTCTAAAGTCTGTTTTATTTCGACAGCACTCATTGAATCCATGCCCAATTCTGCAAGAGTTGCATGCATACTGACTGATTTTATATCGCGCAATCCAATAATATGTGCTATCACATCTACAATACTATCACCACTGTTAGCTCTATTTTTTTTGTCAGCTACAACCATGCTAGAGACAATTGTTGAGGTAGTTTGACGAAGAAAAATATCGAGCACATTCAGACAACTAGAAACTTTTTGTTGGAGAGTTCCTCCAATTTCTAATTCAACATTGTTGTCTTGCATTTCGGCCACCAGGCCAACTTCTCCAATGGCTCCCCATTCAATTGCCAAGGCGGGAAAACCATCCTTTTTGCGTTGCTCGCAGATTCGTTCCATTACGGAATTGGCCATACCGTAGTTTGTTTGTCCCGCATTACCACGTCCGCAAGAAACCGAAGAGAAGACTACAAAGTCTCTGAAATTGATTATTGTATTATTATTAAGGAAATTCAATTATTTTGGTAGAACCTTAAATTAGGACAAAGTTTACGTGTCGCTTCATCCAAATGTTTGGTTGCTAATGCTTTTGGTTCAAAAGACAATCGATATGATTCTTTGTTTTGATTCTCCAAAAGAGAGTCTTTCAGTACAACAGCTAAATTGAAGACAGCATGCACTGGACCTATTTTTTCAGCTACTTTTATCAATTCTTCACAGCCTTCTTCAGTAAGCACATTTGCATTTGATATGTGAGTTTCTACACCATAAGAATTCCAGATTCTAAACCAAAACAGTAAAATAAAAAGTAGATAAATTCGAGATATTGAAACCTTATTCGTGATGCTTGGTATCCAGTTGTAATTTCACTTCTAGATGATAAAATTAGCTTCCTGGCACCACGTAGCACCAACCAATCAGCCAGCTCCAAACCAAATCCTCCAAGTCCACCCAAAATAATATAAGTATTTTCTGCTTTGCAATAATATCTAAACGATAATTAGTAATTGAAACTCAATTATTTCTTTAAATAATTTTACCTCGGCATTGCCAAAAAAGTTTGCTCGTCTACCAAACATTTGGCTTCTTTTTCTTCTTCTTGTAATTGTATCATAATTTTCCCCGTGTGCTTACCGTTAGTCATAAACCGAAAAGCCTGTTCAACTTCATTCCGTTTGAAAACCGTCCTTGGTAATGGTTTAATAGCACCATTTGCAATAGCCTCCGATATCAAATCACTCAAAAATGCTTTACCATGAGGATCCTTATTTAATAGTATATCTAGCATAACTCCATGAAAACTAGCTTCTTTTTCAAGTAGTAATAGATTTAATGAGTGGTTGTTTATGAGATCAAACTTTCCAATTTCTAAAAATATTCCTCCACGCGCTAAACATCGGGCTGTTGCTATTAATTTTTCCTCAGCCAAGGAATTCAACACTACGTCCACTCCTCGTCCTTTCGTTCCAATCATTACCATTTCCTCAAACGACATATCTCTTGAGTTACCAATGTGGCTGTCTAAAGGAAGATTTTAAAATATCAATAATAAACGCTCATCATTTCAAACCATTTAGTTGTGGGAAACGTTTTTTCAAATAATCTCTTTTCTCTTGCGTCCCTACAGTTGTGTACACAATGCAACCATAATGTAGAGCTAATTGAATTGCTGCTTGTCCAATTCCTCCAGTTCCAGAATGAATGAGAACGGTGTTGCCTTTTTTGATTTGTCCCCTCTAAGAATTTTGGATCAGCATTTTAATTTAGCGATAAAATATCTACATACGTAATTCAAAGCATAAAGACAAGTTGCATAAACTACCGGAACGGTAGCGGCATCTTCCAACGTCCATGAATCCGGCACTTTCCATAACATACTCGAATCTGCTTCAATCATTGACGCCATCGCACCATGCGATATCATTCCCATCACTCTACGTCCTCTAGAAAATCAACAAATTGAATTAATCAAAAAATAAACATAAACTATTATTCGTACTGCATGTCGCGTCCAGCAAACTCACATCCTTGCAAGCCATCTTGTTTAAGTCGGTCCATTGTGATGACATCGCTGTTTATTTTACCAGACGCAGTCAACACATCTCTAAAGTTAATTGAGCTGTAATAAATCTTTAAGTGCGGTATTAATTATTTGTTTATTACACATTTTATTGAGTTTACCTGCACTAAAGGTTTTTCAGGAAGCATTAGATCAGTTTTACTCAATGGCCCTTCTATCCATCTTAAGCTGCTCAAATCTCCTTTAACTGTGCTATTAACAAAGCAATGACTGCATTCAACTTGGTCGACGTTTTCTAAGAGCAAATGGCGATAAGTGCCCCATTCACCATTTTTGTAAACATTGATCGCCATGTTTTTCTTCAATTGTTTCTTATATAAACTATCGAAAGGATCGAATGGTTTTACATTTTTGTCTGCTATGAAAACAGCTTTAACATTTTGTCCACCTGGTTCTCTTCGCATGCAATTAATTAAACCAAGAAGGCCATTAAGTGGTTCATCTTGTGAATAAAGAACAAGATGGCTATCGTTTTTAATAGCACTTTGAAGAGTTGGTAACCAGTTGAATTCATTACTAACTTCTTCAACAACATTTACAAACATTGGTCTTTTAAACTGACTGGGTTTATTTAGCATTATCAGCATTTCTTTATCGGTTTGATGAACTGTAAGAATATTAATATTTGGTAATTCTATTGTAGATAGATCCAAATTTAAATCTTCTCGAGTTAAAATGTAACCGTTTTCTGTTAGTGCTCCAAAAGCTTGATGCAACACCTCCATCCTCGTTAAAATATTTGTTCCTATCACCATTGTACAGTCCGTTTCACTTGCTAATTTTTTATCTACTACTGAAACCTTACATTCTTCGATTGATGTTTTAGAAAGAATAGTAATATTGGGCTGAATTAATGGTAGATCATTTAAAACAGAAAGCACCACTTCTGAAAGAGGTTCGGAATTTTCTAAAGTTGCTTCATCCAACAACTCGACTGCTTTTATTTTAATTGTGTGAGCTATTTCTAAAGCAATTTGCATATTAACTCGAATGGATTGATGGATTGTTAGAGTCGCATTGTTTGGTACAAATTCATATTTTTCTAAAACCGGTTCTCCTAATAGTTTTTTGCGATTAATTGAATCAGCTTTTACTCCAAATATTTGAATGTGTCCACATCTGGATAAACAGAACTTAGAAATGGTTGCAAATTGGATGAACAAACTTTTACCTTAACATGTTAGCATCTTTGTAAACATAAACTGGCAAATGCAGATCCGTTCCAAATTGTTTCGCGTATTCCAAGTGACGTTCAAAATCAATGGTAACTTTATCGATACCTGTTGGCACATATAACAATTTACTATCCAATTGCAAAATTTGCATTTGCAGCATATTGTCCATCAAACTAATCCAGTTACCGTCCCATGTAACTGAACCAACTGTGGCACTGATATCGCACTCTTTAAGACCTTTAAATGCTCCACTAAAATATAAAATTAAGTCAGATCCAATCGTAAGAATGAATTTAATAAGATTACCTATAATTGTATCCACGCAAACGCAATTCTTTGTAAATATCTTTAGTCTTCAGTTTGATTCCGTCTATACCAACTGGTTGTGGTAGATCAACATTTTCTTGATCGCCTTCGAAAAAATATACTCTTCCAGTGACAATCGCTGCCTCACTCTCGATGATCTTAAAGTTTCCAGATGATTGCTGAATCATGATAGTAATTTTCAACTTTTCCTCCTTCGGCACATGAGTTGCGCGAATGAACTTGCAGTTTTCAAATGCCACTTTCTTGGAGCTATTACCACAACTCAATATCAGTGTCTCCCAAACAAGAAATAAATATCCCATGGCTGGGAATAAATTCCGTCCATCAATCACATGGTCTTTTATAAATGTCCAATTGCTTTCTTGGACGTCAATAGAAGCAGATCTTGCGTTCACTCCTTTAAATTTGGTCAAGTTGTCAGGTGTAAGCACATGCCAATCTGTAGTATGATTCCATTTTAAATGGGAACTTATCATCGGAGTTCCTCTGCTGACTGGATATTGAACGTTTGGATACAAATGTTCAAGTTGCGGATTAAATCCTAGCTCGTATAAACTAAAATGAAGAGTTAAATCTTTTGGTACTATTTTCCAATTAGGGTTTTACCTTCCAAGAAAATTTAGGAGATAATTCAAATAGTTCTCGCTTTTTCCATTAGAAGTGCCTACTGTTAGAATTCCTTTTAGATCAGATTTTTTAAAAACTTTCTCTAGCTGTCCTGAACCGATTTCCAAAAAAACTGCATTTTTGGGAACTTTCGTCAACAAATCTTTTAACGAATTGGTTTTTAAAAAAGTATCTAGAAAATATTCAACAAAAGCAATTTGCCCGGCAGTCTTTGAAATATATTTATTGCTCCAGCGTTTTGGTTTTGTGATAATTTTAGATAATTCTTCCATCAAAGCAGATTCTGAAATAAAGTTATATTAAAATATTCTTGGCGAGTTCTTAAGTTGATTTGTACTTTGGCTGATAAAATCTTCATTATAAAAATTAAAAATTTGGGTGTCAAGCTCTGTTACTTCGACTTGTGCTTCTTCTAAAGTGCCCACATAAGTTTTAACTGCTTCACATTCTCCAGAAATAATAACACTTTTATCAGATACAATTGAAGCAATCTTAACATGTTTGGGCAAACTTCGGCTGATTTGCTCCGCATCCAAGTCAACCAAGTACGAAACTCCGGTTTGGTAAATTTTGTTTGCAAATGAAGCAATTGCAAGTGTAGCATTAATGGTTTCTTCTAATGTTAATGCTTCGTCATAATATGCGCATACCAGTTCACCAATAGAGTACCCAAAAATTGCATCTGGTACAATTTCCAGAATCTTTAGTAAATCTACAATGCCAATTTGCACAGCTACGCTTCCAAGAAGTTGTTCACCAACAGATAGATTGCGCTTCTTGATCATAATATCAAGGATATTTATATTACTTACCGATAGTATATTATTAATTCTAAAAAGAGTATTATAAAATTTGTAAAATAATAATTAATATTGATGGAAGAAATAGTACCTTTGGATGGAAGCAGCAAAGAGTGGTAAAGAATACAATGAACTACCCAATTTTTGCCAAACGTTTTCCATACCACTGAATATAAAATACAGAAGAGGTCTATCACCATCAAAGCTTTTTATGGATTTCAAAAGTTCCTCAGTTTTAGTTACAATTGAATATCCTCTAAAATAATTAGAATCGTGATTCGAGCTATACAACGAGTGAAGCAGCTTAATATATTCAGCATCAATTTTGGTCTCAGCAACATCGTTTAAAATATTTTGAATTGACTCCTCAACTCGTCCGCTGACACAAACAAGTCGAGGAAGATCATCGCTTGGTTGTCCTTTGTTGATTTTGGTTTTGGTGTTCCATTTGAGTAATATATGGCAATTACCTCCACCAAAACCAAAATTGTTGATTCCGACCAGACCTCTATCATCTTCGAATGGTGTCACTTCTGTAACAACTTTTAGTCTTCCAGTTTGAAGAGCTTCAATGCCAACACGAGCTTTATTGAAATGAAGATTTGGTGGAATCATTTCGTTTTCCATTCCAATGATGCACTAGAATAGCTAATTAAATAATAAGTCTACAATTTACTTACTAAGCTACATACTTTGGTTATGGAACATAAGCCAGAGGAAGGTTCCGAATGCCCAATATTCGATTTAACGGATCCAACTAAAAGTGGCGTTTTGCGGTTCTTACAAAAAACTCCATCAATACCCTTAACTTCTTCTGGATCTCCTACTCTGGTTCCAGTGCAATGCGCTTCCAGATAGCTAAGCGTTGCCGGATCCACGTTACATTCTTCATAAAGCTCTTTCAATAAATTCATCTGATCGTCTCCCGAAGGATACATGATACCTTGCTCTTTAAAACCGTCGCAATTGGTCTTCGCATGGATAATTTGCGCGTAAATGCGTTTGGAGTCTTTCGCTTTCTGCAGATAAACCGCACAAACGGCTTCAGATCGTGCATATCCATTCGAGTTGTCGTCAAAACATTTGCAAGACCCATCAGGGCTTAACACTCCCAATCTGACAAATTGCAGAGTGATGAATGGCAGCAAAGTGATGCTAGTACCACCAACAATGGCGCCATCGCATTGTCCGGAACGGATGGCTTTGTACGCTTGCTCAATACCATACAAAGAACTGCTACAAGCCGTGTCGCAAATAATCGACGGTCCTTTCAATTTCAAAAAATAACTCACTCGATTGGCAAACATCGACCTCGCGCATCTACATTATGAAAATCAGTCGGTTAACGGTCTTCGATCATTAAGGGTCTTCCAACCGCTATCTCAAAGTTGTCTGCAACCAGCATTGCATCATAAAAAAAAGAGCGCAAATGATTAGCAAGAGCTTAGGAGAGAATGAGAAAAATATATAATAAACACGCTTATTTATAATTAGTGTATTTCGGTTATGCGTTGATGGTTTTTGATGAAAATCATGTCAAAATATTCAGAAAAAAATTATCTAGGGCACGAAGCTCACTAAATTTGAATAATTTTAATTAATCATTGTTAATTATGTTAATTTATTTTTGATTGTCAAATATGTCTTTAATTATACACTATTTTTTTAAAAAAAAGCTTTGGGAAACAAATTAATCTTTTCAGAATATTATGACATGATTTTCATCAAAAACCATCAACGCATAACCGAAATACACTAATTATAAATAAGCGTGTTTATTATATATTTTCCCACTCTCTCCTAAGCTCTCGCCAATCATTGGCGCTCTTTTCTCTATGATGCAATGCTGGTTGTAGACAACTTCGAGATAGTCGATGAAGGACCTTTAATGTACTTACCCCAAAATGCTATAAGTCTGCGGATTCAAGTTATTCATTGCGTTCGATTCAGTTTCACTTAAGCAAGTGCCAATAAACACGCCAGTTCGCGTACCTTCCAGATCCTTCGGATTCACACCTGCATCAATAATGGCTTCGATGGCTTTTTCCAAAAATCTGCGCAACATCGGATCCATGGAATGCGCTTGACGATGGTGTACGCCGAAATAGCCGGCGTCGAATTTTTCGACGTTGTCGATTTGTCCGATGCGTTTTGGCATTTCGAGATAATGTTGGCTAAACACACGCTTACTGTTTGGATTTTGAGGCAGCATGTCGATTTTGTTGAGCAAGTTGTGTTTGAATTGAGCGACATTTTCGGCGTTTGGGTATGAACCGGCCATGCCTGTTTTGAAGACAATTTTTGAAAAATGCTGATTAAATCGAAATTTGGAATTATTAACCTGAGATGACCACTTCTTCACCAAGCGGTGGAGTTGCTAAATATCGGCCGAATGTCAATGAAGGGTCTTCTTCAACGAATCCGTTCTTTTTGGTTGTTTCTTGAGAAGCCATAATTATTTAACGGAAACTTAACGGAAATTATTTTGAGTTCAATATTTGCGTCTCACCAATACAAACAAACAAACAAACAAACAAACAAACAAACAAACAAACAAACAAACAAACAAACAAACAAACAAACAAACAAACAAACAAACAAACGACCTAATAGCTGATTATAAAAATATTTTGATACAAAGAACCAATCTTACTAGCTAAAATTTCTCATGTTTCTGGAATATATATGCTTGGGACTAATTATTTAAAAATTTACACACAATGGGAATAAATAATTGCCAAAAAAATTTACCAAATAAGTAAACAAGTTAAGTGCAAAGGTTAAAGAAACAAATAAAATGAATTTGAACATGACGAGAGATTGAACTAACCGTGGAAATTTTATTATATAGATTATAATTTGCCAATTTTTAAGAATCTACATAGTTTTGCTTATCTAAATTCATTGCAAATTTCGCGACATCTAATAAAGAATAGATGAACCAAGATCTAACTTATTTGCTACGTGCTTTAGCCGAGAACATTAAAAAAAAATCGGGAGGTGTGGAAAATTCTTATAAACTGATAAAGCAGTTTGCGACTTTGTTATAACCCCTAGAAAATTTCCAAAGCTACCGAAAATTAGAGAAAAAAAATACTTATATTTTGATGAAAGATTTGTTCAAATAGCCATTATTTAAGTAAAATATATAGATTTGCTAGCGACATGAGCGGTTATATATGTAGCGGTTTTGCCCCCTTAATTGATGTGTGAAAGTTTTTTGAAAAAAATGCAGTAAATTTTGTAACAATGATTTTAGAAATTTGCATATTTTATATTTCTGAAAACATTTTTTAGCGCAACACGAGTAGTGACGTCACATATAGCCTCCTAACAAGACTTGTTTTTAACCCACTTCTTTTTTAACTAAGATAAAAAGAGAGGTGCGATAAAAACGCACCTTGCTCGGAGGCTTTTTGTGACGTCACTATTTATATTGCGCTAAAAAGCGTTTTTAAGCATTTAAAATATTGCAAATTTGTAAAAATAATTATTAGAAAATCTACTGCACTTTTTTCAACAAAAATTTCCACCCATCAATAAAATAAACTGTATAGTCTTTCCGGCGAATGTTTGGACTTGCGTCATCAATTGACAAGTATGAACCAATTCAGTACTAAGATAGTTACCAGCGATGCATTTGAATTTAAATGTCAAAATTAATTAAAAACATCGTCTTCGTCGGATCGGTCTTCTCCCAGGTTAATGATCAGTTCCGGGATCGAACAAATATTAGAATAATGCACTGATGAAACGCTGCTGATCACATCACATAACCAACAAACTAACCGCACGCATTGTCCTTGTTCACCGCGTGTTGGGTGAGAGCGACATAAAACTCACGTACGTCGTTGATGAAAGTGATTGAGCCGCCCTCTATCGGTTCACGCGATCTCGAAACGTTTTTACAATTGCATAATACCAACATACGTGTACGAAGAAAACAGCAACAAATGGTCATGTCTATTATTTTCAGAAATTGATGACGTAAGTCCAAATCATTCGCCGGAAAGACTCTATTATAATTTCATAATAAATAAAAATGAAATCTTATCTTGATACCAATGCCACAGATAAGTATACAGATAGGCTGTTCAACGTTAATATTTGTTTCGCTACCTATTCAGTTCCCCTCAACCCGCGTGTATTTTATATTGCCTACATCTAGGAGTATGCCTGTTATATTGCCTACATCATAGTTTATTTGATTTTGCTTTGAAAGAAAACTGTAATCACATTATAATTTAACGGATGGTTTTAGAAACTGTGTCTGGACGTGGGGTTGCAACTGTTAAATTGTCTCGACGTGGGGTTGCAACTGTTGTAATTGTTGGTTGGGTGTGGTTTGGGCCATATGACGATGATTTCATATTACGTTATTAGAGTATTATATTATTTTGCAACGCCATCTACCATAGGATAGACATTCCATTCAATAGGAACAGCGCCTCTCCGTGGCCGGCGTTATACTAAAAAAAGTCCTCTCTGGTCGGGCGTTGGCAATATCAAAAATGCGAAACATTTTGGCCTATACGATGGCACATTTGTATATAACCTTATCTGTGCCAATGCTTAAAATTTAGAATACGCGCTCATTTGTTTTCAAATCTCAGTCAAATAGTGTACTCATCAAATTTATATACTACAGTTAAAGCTCCATAAAATGGATCAAGTACCAATAGCACCATCATTTAAATGTGTTGTGCTCGGCGATGGTCGTACCGGCAAAACCACCTTCGTTAAGCGACATTTAACGGGGGAATTTGAGAAGAAATATGATCCCACAATTGGCGTTGACATATATCCACTAGATTTCTACACTAGTAGGGGCATAGTCCGCTTCAACGTTTGGGATACTGCCGGCCAAGAAATGTTTGGCGGTCTTCGAGATGGGTACTACACCGAAGGGCAATGTGCCATCATCATGTTCAAGGTCACTTCGCGAGTGACTTACAAAAACGTAGCCAATTGGCATCGAGATTTGGTCCGAATTTGCCCAGACATTCCGATCGTTCTTTGTGGGAACAAGGTCGACATTAAAAATAGGAAGACTAAAGCGAAGAATATTGTTTTCCATCGAAAGAATAAGAATCTTCAGGTAAGTTCTGTCAGTTTTGACTCAATCCCATAAAATTGTCTCATTTCTAGTATTACGATATTTCGGCCAAGTCGAATTACAACCTTGAGAAGCCGTTCCTTTGGTTGGCCAAGAAAGTGACTGGCGATTCTAAGTTGAAATTCGTGAAAACGCCCGCTTTGTTTGCACCAGTGATTTTTATGGACCAATACTGGCTAGGAGTTATTATTGAGCAAGCTCTCAAAAAAACTGTTTTGCGCAAGAAACAAAAAACTGCTTTGTCTGACGATGAGCAGAATTTGTAAAGTGATGTGTCCTTTTTGATGCTTTTTGTGTGCTTTTTGACCTATTCTCGTTATTAATAATGAATTTGAATAAAACTAAAATTTGAATTCTGTTTTTTCGTCACTTAACCACAATAATGTAAAGTGTTGGAATTTTTAAGGCCTGCGCACTACGAGTTTGACACATTTACCACAAATACCCGTGGTGGAAAAGTTTAAAGGTTTCCTTTTGTGGTGGAAAAGTTACGGATCAACTTACCCGGGATTTAGTTTAGTTCATCATTTCGTTAATAATTCATTAATTAAGGTAAGTAGCTTTTAATTAATAATTGTATAATATTGATTAGCTTCATAGAAATGCTCATTCGGTTAGAAGCAGTAAAACGACGATGATTGCATTATATAAAAAAATTGCGTGCAAATTATTTGACACGAATGAAGGTTAATATTACAGATCTTGTCAAAATTATTAGCGATTTCGATTGACTGCAATGAGGCGCTTTTAAGGCTCCCTTAGTCGAGACTTTGCAAAGTATAATGCATCAAAAAATTTAATGTGAAATACATTTATGTTAGTGTTTGTCGATCTTTTGTTATCAAAACATGTTGAAAAAAATAAATATATACTTAGTGCGCACTAGTGCAACCTAATTTAAACTTCCATTATAGTTTATCGCGAGCAGGGGCGACGAATTTTCATTTTGCTAGAATTCCTCAGTTTTGTTTCTATTTCACTTTTATTTTTAATCCGATTTTGATGTGTGATAGATCAATAGGTTTAGAAAACTAGTGCCTTTAAGAATAGAGAAAGAAAAAATTCTTTAACATAATATATATTTAATAAGAAATGGTTGAAATTTTAATAACATATTCAACTTCATCTACTAAACTTCAACTATTTCTTATTAAATATATATTATTTTAAAAGACTTTTTCTTTGTCTATTCTTAAAGGCACATGTTTTCTAAACCTGTTGATGTATCACACATCAAAATCGGATAAAAAATAAAAGTGGAATAAAAGCAAAACTGATGAATTTTTAGTCTGGTCCCTGAGTTCTGGGTCTCTGGTATCGAATGCGCTAGACGTACTTTTTTATTGCTACGCTGTGCCATGGCATTACAGTATATGCTAACAATAACAGGAACGTATGTCTGCCAGCGCTGCAACATGACTTCACAGATTGTATGAATACAATCAATATGAATGACAAAGAAGTTACATGCAAGTATGTCTTTCGTCTTGTTGTCGTTCAGTGCCGTCGTATGAATATAATCTTTTATTTTTGTCATGATTCAATAAACATAAGGTTGGCTCGATCGAGGGCCCAAATTCGTCATTTATGCGCAATTCGCAACTATCGAACATGCACGATCTTTCTCGATTTGCGTTTAAAATTTAACATTTACAGCTTAGGTGGTATTTACATTTAGCGATTTACTTGAAGCAAAATAATTAAACTTAATCACATTAATGATGTTGATAAATGTAAATAATCTTTAAATTGTTTCATTAGTCAGTTAAAACAACTTTAGAGCGAGTTTTTTTATTTAAATTGGGTTTTAAATAAACTTGCTTTAAATAAAGTTATGAATGCAGACGCTGCTTAAGATTTTACATGACAATTGAAATAAATTTGAGGTTATACTTGTATTTACATTGTTATATTCACGGTGAAAATATATTCAAAAGTGATAATGCCTGGTTGTGCAGTGAAAGTTTGTAAAAACAACAATAAGAAAACCAAGGGCCGTAATATTCGTTATCATCGATTTCCCAAGAAGAAGCAGTTAATTGAAAAATGGCTTGAGGCTTGCAATCCAACACAGCGACACGTGTTTACATTCAAACATCTTAGAATTCGCGGGTAAATGTTCGGTAGGTGCTCGGTTAAGTTCGTGTTTTGCGAGACAAATTTCAAATGGCATTAAATTCCCGCGTGCGTAGACTCGGGCTTCGAGCCAACCTATCTATATTGAATCATGATTTTTGTATTGGCGTGTCGCTGCTGCTTGGAAGATATGCTACGCTATTTGTAAATTTTTTACATGGCTTTCAATTAATTTGGTGCAGGCGCAATCAGCTGGGAACACACAGCTCAGAACGAAAACGGTTTGACTATATATTGGTGATTTTCAATAGGTGGCACTAGTGCGCACTAAGTATATATTTATTTTTTTCAACATGTTTTGATAACAAAAGATCGACAAACGCTAATATAAATTTATTTCACATTCAATTTTTTAGTGCATTACTGGTTGTAAAGTCTCGGCTAAGGGAGCCTTAAAGTATTTCTCTCTTTTTTTCACTATGACTAGTACTACATAATGCAGGATAGAGATACTCTTAAGTGGGGCGGTCGGAAAGCAACGCTAACTAGATGTCGCTACAATACAATTTTATTTCATACTTTTTAGCTAAAACACGTAAAAAGTTATGAATTACAATATATTTTTCAAAAAACAATTAACAACCCAAGCTAATGTATTATTATGTTTATCAAATTGTGCCTTGGTTAATTATTTATTAAATTTTGAAGTTTAAAATTTTTTCTATTGATTTTTCACAACTCGTGTCAACAGAAGCCCAAAAAAGTATGTCAAAATCTATCTCTAAAAGTTCAAAGCATATTTTGCAGTAATTTGACTAAAAAGTATGAATCAAATGTGAAATGGTGCAAACTGTAAAAATTTTAAATGACATTTATTGCCATGTTAAATGCCGTTTAGTTCGGTAAGCTAATCACAGATGGCTCCTAATTAATATAATACCGTACAATATTGTGTTTGTGCACCTAGGCACACTGAGTGACGAGTGTAACTCTATCCTTTTTCGATTAGGTATAAAACAAAGAATAGAGATGTACTATTATTATGCAGAAGCATATATGTATTTTTTGTTGCGATTGTAATATGCTGAAAATGTTAGAAGGCAGATTTCTTTGGGTTAATTAATTTTCCTCAACAGAAACCGCTTTTATAAAAATAAATGTGTACACAGCGCATTCTAGAAGAAATCGTTTGAAGTAGCTCCGGACAACCATCTTCATTACCCACTTGTTCTAAATGGGCGTAACCCAACGCTCGTCTTAAAGCGTACTAGTGCAAGTAATGGAAATTGCACAAAAATGGCACTATCTTTAGTGACTAACTTCACTGCAGTTGGAAAATAATTTATTTGTAAATAAATATCAAAATAATAATTATAACTTTTAATTTAGTATATTATACACTTGCAACAATTTGTATCCAATTAAGGTTATGTCGTTTTAGTTTTATCCTGCGGTGAAGTTAGGAATGAATTCTTGCTTGTGTCACATGATCTTCATGGTTTTATTTGACATTTCAATAATTTTACGACGACTTTAAATTTGCAGACGATTTTCTTCATCCTTTAGCGGCGTTTAATTACAATTACACGAATATCATTGTGCTTAGATTGTTAAACTTCTTTCTATTGGTGTATAGTGTGATAATTTCTATTTGTTTTTGGATATTTGTAATTGCGTCCGGCCGCAGTATCGTTAACATTGGCCGATATTATTGCAGAATGGAATCATATCATTGCCAGTCAAATTGGATATTATGTAAGTAAATCTTTTTTGTTACTTTAATTTGTCGCTATAATTTGCTATAAAATAGATATTGTCGCTGTATCGCACAACGTTTTTTAAAAAAAACCTACGAGCATTCGCAAGAAATTTAAACATATTGCCATCCATTGCGAAATGCGAGTCGCAGCTTGCATTTAAAAATGCGAAAAGAAGCCAAAATAGTGAATTTGCTGATGTACTGCAAATATATTGCTTGCTATATTGTTACTGCTTCGTTCTTTTTACCAATTGTGGGCGACGAAGGTTATGTTATGTATATCGGGCGTATTGGAGATTTCGACTATAGTGGTTCCTATTCTGTTCTGACCTGTGGGCTCTCAGCTGATTCCGCCTGCACCAAATCAATTGAAGGCCATGTAAAATTTTTACCAGTAGCGTAGAATATCTTCCAAGCAGCAGCGACACGCCAATACAAAACTAAAAGATTATATTTATACGACGGCACTGATCGACAACAAGACGAAAGACATACGTGCATGTAACTTCTTTGTCATTCACATTGATTGTATTCATAAAATCTGTGAAGTCACGTCGCAGCGCTGGCAGACATACGTTCCTGTTATTGTTAGCGCATATACTGTAATGCGCTGGCACAGCGTAGCAATAAAAAAGTGCGTCCAGCGCATTCGATACAACAGGTCAGAACGTAGTCGACTTGACTTTACGTCTCGATCTCCAAACACACCCTCCACGGATAGTATGCACTTACTGACCTTAATACTTATATAAATAACTAACATGCGACTTATTTAAATATTTAATGGCGAAAATATTTGATGACAGTTTGCGCAATATTAAATCGTAAATAAATTGTTATTATGCTTTTAAAATTATTATGATTTATAACTAATTGAAATTGCATTATAATCCATTTCTAGACATTTATTATGCAACAACTATGAACCTTTAACTACAAAATAATTGTTGTACGATAAAAGTACTGGTTGCTTAGCAATTAATTATTGCGGCTGTTAAAGTTGGTTGTGCAATTTAACTATTAATAATATTGATTATTATACATGTTTTAATTTAAAAAAAGTAATTATTGCCGAATAAATGTTAAAGCAAATGCTAAAGCTGAATAAGTTGTTTTCATAATCTAAAAAAATATTTTAATCAATAAAAAAATCATCTAAATAAATTAAAATACTTTAATCAACAATCTGAAGTCGATAAAAACCAATCCTAGACAAGTCAACATTGGTGGATCCTTATCAAATGTCAGCAAATTTAAATAAAGTATCTTATTGGACTTATTAAACAAATAATAAGGACAATCAGTTAAACTCCGATGAAACACTTCGGACTAAAAGTAGACGAATTTTAATTTGGCTGGACTAACATTAGAAAACAGAATAGTACCTGATTAGTCAACAACTGACCAGCAAATGCAAACAGCAGCATCGCAGGAATCCCACACATCAATAAAAGATAGATCCGGAAATTACTCGAAGGGCACACTTCCTAAAATTAAAGACCAAAAAGATTTTTCGTTAAAGAAAAGTTTAGACGAAACTTACGGCTAATATAAAAATACCCCCAAACACCACAAGTACTATCCCGCCAATTGAATGGAACAACATGGTGAAATTTAAATATCTCAAGGTTTTCTTCAAATAGCTGAAATAATTATCTAAATAAGCCCCATATAGTAATATATAGGAAGTAAGACATTTTAATATTTTGGAGGTGCTGAATGGTCTTCACCAATATCTTTCTAACGGCTTTTTGAAACTGTTCATCTTCATTTAAATGCAATTCCTGATGTTTGCGTGTGTTGAGCTGGAGTGTAGCAATTTGGTCAACTTGTTCCGATAGCAAATAAAATTGAAATCTGGCATTGTAGCACCAATACATCAACATCCAACCATGACTAATCATGAAAATGCTCACAAAAACGGTACAAATATGAAAAAATATGCTGTTCAATATGATACTCCATTTCGGGAAGTTCTGCACAACTCGTATAGGATAATAAACGTAATTTTTATCACCTACATTTGGAAAGAAAAACACCGCAGTGACCAAACTAAGCAATATATTGGAGTACAAAAGAAAATTGAGTATTTTAGCTTCTCTTTGCATTTTTAGTTTCAAATTAGGATTGGCTTTACATAGCGGCTGGCAATATTTTAAAATTTCTTCCGAATGCTCGGACAAGGTTTTCTTTTTGAAGAGTGTAGTGCGATACATTGAAAATTGCTGCAAAAGAAAATTATAACTTCAAGGGCATCAGTAAGCTAAATGTACCAACTTACGAAAGGAAAAGTGGAAAAAATTATGCCATTCTGTAACAATGATTGATAGATATTTTGCGAGGATGCGATAATACTTATAGCATACCATGACGACATTATTACAGTATAGAGAAATACGGTATAAGTTAATAATTTAACCGGAACGATATTTGTGTAGCTGTAGTTCAACGCCGCTAAAGAATAAAGAAGATCTTCGTCTTCTGCGGAAATATTATTAGCGTTGACGCTAAATAATTTTTTTTTAAGATTTTTAAAAACTGCTATCATTTTTATATTATTAATATTAGTCTACCTGCTTCTAAGAGAATGCTTTTAATGTAATGATACTAAATAAATATACCAAAAGTAATTATCTATCGCTCAACAGACTATTTAAATATTAGATAAATTATAATGCAATCTGTTTATTTTCGAAATAAATTATTCAATTATTGAATAATTTGTGTTTTCTGTTTATAATATTTATAAAGGAAACTAGCAAATTAATTTAATTTTAGCCATATGTTATAGAATTAGTTTCCAATTGACATTGAGAACCGCGATCTTTTAGAAATAGTTATTTACGTAACAAGTCCGGAAAGTAGTGTCTTGCAGGACAAGCAGACGAGTTTCAGGCCGACGCCGCAGGCGGAGGCCTGAAAGTCGGCGTGTCCTGCAAGGAATCTTTCCGGACATGTTGCGTACAATATTTTTTGTGTCGAATACTCTTATAAATACATAGTTCTTCAAAAAAATGCTAAATACTAAATTGACAATGCAAAAAAATAAATAGAGCCATCTTTTGTTTTCTTTTGACACTAACAAATGTCAATGTCATATACAGTAATTGCAAACTTTCAAAATATGGATACACCAAAACATATTTTAAAAGCTGCCGAAAATGTTATAAACAATTTATTGCCACAAAAATCTTCAGGCCGATATTGGAAAAATAACTAACTATGGAAACACTTTCGAAACACTTTGCAGGAAAAACTAAAAATGGAAAGAATATGTAACTATGGAAACACTTTGCAGGCCGAGGCCGGCAAAAACCCTTTTCTGGCGGATTTTAAGATGTAGAAATCTAGTCATGCCGTATGAAGGCGCAAAAACGATATTTGACAAAAAATTGAGTGTTCCTAACTCTCATTGGCTTCCGTCAATTCAACAATGTTTTATGAGGCATGGACCAATCAGGACAATGCAATTGCTTTCACCCAATACTAATACAAACCAAACTGGTTCTTATGGATAGGTCGTTTTGTGCCCGCTGGCTGACTACTAGTTTTGGTGTGAATAAGATAATAGTATATTTTGCAACAAGAAGTGAAAATACCTAATAGTTTCTTTTTGTGAGTGAATATTTGTTACTATACTACTATTTATACTATTTTTTCTACGCATATATGTATGCTGCTTCTTTGATGTTTGGTGGTGTGCAAGTATCACTAATTGTTTCCATTGTTTGAATTGGTAAAGTCTGCCCGTTTATAATAGGCTATTACGTCACTGTTTAGCAGTTGTGACGTAGTTAATTCCAACTGCGAAAATAAAAATTAAAACGACAGAATTCAATTAATTTTAGGCATAAATCCGTTAGTAATTAATAATATTAATATTGCTATAAAAATTAGGCGATAATTTGACGTATTAACTGAGAAAATGGGCAAGAAAGATTTTATTTTTAGTGACATTTAGTTTATTACCAACGTTTTGTTGGTCACGCATAATAGCTATTTGTGTATTAAGAGCGCAAAGTGATACTTTGTCGCGCGAGCCAGAATGTTGTCGTGCGACGCGATAGCGGAGCACGACAATCTGGCGAGAGCGACAAAAACACTTTGCGCTCGAAATACACACAAGATTTTTCCTACAATCGATTTTAAATTAAATTTTTGTTGCAAAAATGTAAAATTAATATTTTGACGACAAATAAAAATGTGATTATATCATCGGTAACCAAGAAACGCTAATTTCTAAAAACAAAAACTATTGTTTTACTGCATTGTTTTGATTTAGCGAGCGAGAAAGTCAGCAAAAAGATCTAGAGCGGGAAAGTGACAACTTCTCGGAAAACGCCAACTTTTCGTTGTCAAATGAAAGCATAAAGGCCTACTTTTATATGCGATTGTAGGAAAAGTATAATTCACATTAACAATTTTGACAGTTTTGTTTATACACGCTTCCATTACTGCAGTTCGAGAGCGGGTGGCGAATGCACTTAAAATGTTTAACGAGTGTCAATAGAGTGGCTGCTGCTAAAAACAAAGACCTGCCAATTGAAGGGCCCTCAAAACGAACTCATAAAAAACCGCTGGTGACTCGGAACCGCCGGTTAATTGGAATATACTTTTAGATTGCGTCATATACAATTGATGACGTAATAGCCTATCATAAACGGACATACTTTAACTGGATTTGAATATTTGAAACTATTCTAACCTCACTTTAATTTCAAATAAAATGGCAAGAAAAATTATTAATTTGTCATTTTGCATGGGGGCGTGCGAGTAGCAAGAGCCAGAGAAAAGAATTTTAAATATAATTCGTTTCAATACCATACAAAATGTAAATAAATTTATTTAATTTTGTAGAAAAAAGTTAAGCTAAGTTGATCATGCTAAAAAATTACAGTAACACGAGTGAAAATTTACATAAATCTAATAATTATTCATTTGCCGAACGCACTTTTTCATTTTTGAACTTGAAAAAAAAATTATGCATTTTCGCTTGGGGTATGCCATAGGTAAAAACTCTATTTTTACATATATACGTGGAATAGTATATTCTGCAACGAGTGCGGAATGAAAATATTCAGCCCGAGTGGAAATTTGACGGTTCCACAAGGGCTGAATATTCATTCCGACGAGTTTCAGACTATACTTTTTCTAATACTAGCGTCAATTAAAATACGTCAGTTTTTACGTTTTTAGCCAATTAGTTGCTTTTGGCAATTAGTTCACAGATGTCGCCGCTATAATATATGTATTAATAAACAAAATTATAGTTATAAAATGTCATAAAGAATGTTCTAAATATGAATGATTCAGTTGATTGAATTATAATATTACTAATATCAACAATTAATAAGTTTAATGAATAATTCATTAATCAAAATACAATAGCTTAATGTTGCGTCAACTTCCATGAGATGTGGTCCAGCCACATGTGGTCATTCTATCACTTGTATAAGAATGAATATTCTTGCACTTATTGTTGCAGAATGAGTACATTCTCAAATTAAAATTAGTTCAAGAATGTTATTATTCTAAAATAGTATTAGAAAAAATAGTAATAATATACATTACAAATACCTATACATTCTTAAAAATATACATAATTTTGTACTTTTTGTACGTTTTGTACATTTTATTTAAATATTTAATGGCGTAAATATTTAATGAGAATTTGCGCAATATTAAATATAAGATAGCATGATATTATTTAGGTTCAAATAAAAGAAATTAGTATTATTTGATAAATATTTAATTTTATATATATTCGTAAAGAATAGCCTTAACGAATAATTAGTGTGAATCGTAAATCTATAAGTAGAAACTGTTATTAAGGGTGGGGTTTCACCGGCTGTCTGTAAGTTGTCTACAACCAGCATTGCATCATAGAGAAAAAAGCGCGAATGATTGGCGAGAGCTTAGGAGAGAGTGAGAATTATATAATAAACACGCGTATTTATAATTAGTGTATTTCGGTTAGGCATTGATGGTTTTTGATGAAAATTATATCAAAATATTCGGGGGTAAATACATAAGAGGTTCAATTTTCACCGGATAATTTTATTTTAATACGAAAGATTTGTTTTTATGGAAATATCTCGAACAGAAAAGAAATGAGAAAATCGCGACAGCGCAGCTGGAGCGATTTTCTCATGTCTTTTCTGCGAGAGATATTTCCAAATAGCAACAAATTTTGAGTAAATTTAAAATAAAATTATCCTGATGAAAATTGAATCTCGAATGTATTTTAGGGAGATAAATACATGATTGAGGCTAATGTCTTATTAATTGCATCTTGAATTGTCTTATTAATTGCATCTTCAATATTTAGAAGTGAACAGTTACCGAAACGTTCTTGAGCCTGCATTTTTCAATTTTGTAACATTAATTTGACATTAATAGCAAAAAATAGCAAAGCATACTAGATAATTGTCATGGCAACCCCTATTAAATAGTAATACGGGTTTTTATCGTTTTTTCCACCTATTGATAGCGGTTTTTATCACTTAATAACGAACGTGATTGGTTCAGATTTGAAAATATTGGACTTTTGATTGGCTTCTCATATAAGAATGTATTTATCAATAAAAAAATCATCTAAATAATTTAAATTACTTTAATCAACAATCTGAAGTCGATAAAAACCAATCCTAGACACGTCAACATCGGTGGATCGTTATCAAATGTCAACAAATTTATATATAGTACCTTATTGGTCTTATTAAACCAATAGTAAGGACAATCAGTTAAGCTCCGATGAAACACTTCGGACTAAAAGAAGATTTATTTTAATATTGCTGGACTAACATTAAGGAACAGAATAGTACCTGATTGGTTAACAACTGACCAGCAAATGCATATAGCAGCATCGCAGGAATTCCAGACATCAATAAAAGATAGATCCGGAAATTACTGGAGGGGCACACTTCCTAAAATTAAAAACCAAAAGGATTTCTTGGCAAAGAAAAGTTCAGACAAAACTTACGGCTAATACAAAAATACCTCCAGTTACCACAAGCATTATCCCACCAATTGAATGGAACAACATGGTAAAATTCAAAAACCTCATGGTTTTGTTCAAATAGCTAAAATAATTATAAATAAGTCGTATATAGTGATATATTTGAGGAAATACGTTTTAATATTTTGAAGGTGCTGAATGGTCGTCACCAATATCGTGCCAACAGCTGTTTGAAACTGTTCATCTTCATACAAGCGCAATTCCTGATCTTTCCAAGTATTACGCTGGATTTTAGCAATTTCGTCAACTTGTTCCGATAGCAAATAAAATTGAAATCTGGCATTGTAGCACCAATACATCAACATCCAACCATGACTAATCATGAAAATGCTCACAAAAATTATGCAAATATGAAAAAATATGCTATTCAATATGATAATCCATTTTGGGAAGTGTTGCACAACTCGTATAGTATAATAAACGTAATTTTTTTCACCTACATTTGGAAAAAAAATCACAGCAGTGACCAGACTAAGCACTATATTGGCGTACAAAAGAAAATTTAGTATTTTAGCTTCTCTTTGCATTTTTAGTTTCAAATTAGGACTGGCTTTACTTAGCGGCTGGCAATATTTCAAAATTTCTTCCGAATGCTCGGACATGGTTTTCTTTTTGAAGAGTGTAGTGCGATACATCGAAAATTGCTGCAAAAGAAGATTTTTTTCAAGAGCAGTAAGCTAAATTTTCCAACTTACAAATGCAACAGTGCAAAGAATTAGACCATTCTGTAACAATGATTCATAGATATTTTCATTGTGCGAGAAGGCAATCCTACTCATAACATAATATGAGCACATTATTACTACATAGATGAATACGGAATAAGTTAACAATTTAACCGGAATGATATTTGAGTAGCTGTAGTTCAACGCCGCTAAAGAATAAAGAAGATCTTCGTTTTCTGCGGACATATTATTAACGTTGACGCTAAATAATTTATTTTTAAAATTTTTAAAAAATGCTATCATTTTTATATTAATGTATAGTTTAACTTCTTCTAACAGAATGATTTTAATGAGATGATACTTAATAAATATACCAAAACCGATTATCTATCGCTCAAAAGTCAATTTAAATATTAGATAAAGTATAATACAATTTGTTTATTTCGAAAAAAAAAAAACACCAATTGTATTATAGTTTATTTAATATTTAATTTGATTATTGAGCAATCCATAATTCGTTTAGTTATATTTATTTGGCCTTATTTCATTAATCATTAGCCTGCCAGAAGTAGTTAAACTGTACGTAAGTAAATAAAAATGATGGCATTTTTTAGAGACTTTAGATGAGAATTATTTAGCGTCAACTCTAACACGAATAATAATAATATTTTCGCTGGAGACGATACTTCGACTGAGCTCTCACTTCAGCGCGTCTAACTGGAACGCATGCTATTCTTATGGAAAAATCACTGCCACTCGGTGTAAGGTCCACAGGAAAACTACTGAATCAATTTTAAATATTTAAAGTGAAATACATTCTAGAAATATTAATCTATGTTTTTGATGGGACAAAGTTTTTATAGTTTATTTTAAAAAAAGATACAGCTACTCAAAGTTAATATAGTTGATATTTCAAATACAAAATAACATAAATGACATTTTGTCCATTGCAATCGCACATAAATCAATTCAGATTATATATCAGTTTAAATATTGAAAATTGATTCTTTAGTTTTTAAAATTATGGAACACCCGATTTAATTTTTTTTTTAAATATTTTGAACGAAAATCATCGTTAAAGTGCTTGTTCTAGTGCTCGATAGATGGCTATACGGACGCTCAAACGCAAGATAGCTTCCAAGATGGCTGGTTGCGTTTCATTTCAACACATGCAAATATACTCCATTTCTAGTCTCATGCTAATATCTGTGTCCTAACTCTCATCAAAGAGATGAAGGGTATCGTTGGTCGCTTCCACAATTTGCGTTTACCGTTACCTTTAAAAAGTCCTCCTCTTAATTCTATATTTTCGGTAGCTGAGCGCTGCTTTTATAACGAAGCCATTTATTTTTCATTTATACAATCAATTCTCACTACTAATCCTAACTTTTCTGAATTCCTTAGATCTAAATTAACAATATTTTCTTGCTCAACATGACGGTCTTCATTGACCACTTCAGGTTGACCATTACAATTAAGACCACCAAGATCTTCATCATCATTTTGACAGGTTGCAAATTTATTTTTTGATTTGGCTAAGTGCTGACTATTACGTCGCAATTTTTGTTCCTTGTCATCAATGACAATGTATGACCTTGGTGTTACACATTTGTCAGTTATTAACCCTGGCTCCCATTTATTGTTCTTTCTGATACATACATTTTCCCCTATCTTAAAACCATTTCTAGTCTTTGACAGTTTGTCATGATATTGTTTACTGGTACTCTGTTTTTTCACTAATTTATTCCTAATTTCCTTATTATCTGTGTCTTGTTTTATTAAATTATTTGTTAGCTCTGGAATTTTTGTTTTTAACCTTCTATTCAATAATAATTGAGCTGGACTTTTCCCCACGCCCTCAATTACTGTATTATTGTAATTTAGCAATGCAATTGTTACATCTGTGTTTTTCTTTATAATATTTTTTGCAATTTTTACTGCACTTTCCGCCATACCATTTGATCTTGGATATCTCGGACTCGAGTAAATAAATTCAAAATTCCACTCATCCGCAAAACGTTTGCATTCATACGAATTAAATGGTACATTATCACATATTATAACATCTGGAATCCCGTGATTACTAAATAGTTCCTTAAGTTTCAAAATTATTTCGTTTGAATTTTTACTTTGAATTTTTTGTACCGAGATCCATTTTGAAAAATAATCAACAGATATAAGATAATCTACTTTTCCGTATTCTGCAATATCTATTCCTATTTTTGAAAATGGTCTATCAGGGATTTCATGGCCAATTAAAGGTTCTCTTGTATTATTTCGTCTATATTTTTCACAGATTTTACATTTGGAGACATATGCTTCTATATCATCACTCATGCCAGGCCAATAAAATTTTTCCCTCCCCCTACTTTTACACTTAACAATACCAAAGTGACCTTCATCGTGAATCAATTGCAGCATAAGGCTACGCAGTTTATCAGGAATTACCAGTTTATGTCCTTTAAAAACTAATCCTTCAATGACAACAATATCTTGTCGATATTTGTAATAGTGTTTAACTGATTTTTCAATTTTGGCTTCAATTGGCCAACCCTGTTGCACAAAATTGATTATTTTTTTTAGAATTTCATCTTTTGCTGTTTCCTCTTGAAACAGAAGTTTCTTTTCATCACTGATGGTGATAAACTTACTTACGCTATGTACAACGTCTAGCAAATAATCCTCGCCCGGCTTATTGTCATTTTTTAAATAGTTTCGAGATAAACAATCAGCAACCGTAATTGACTTTCCTGGAGCATACACAAGTTCAAAGTTATATCTTAGCAGTCTAATTTTCATTCGCTGTAATCGAGGTGATGCCACGTCAGCTAGTTTTTTATTTGAAATTGACACCAATGGTTTATGGTCTGTTATTATTTGAAGTTTTCTCCCATAAATATAAAAATGAAACTTTTTTACTGCAAAACAAACTGCTAGGTATTCTTTTTCAATCTGAGCATAATTGAGTTCTGCGTTTGTTAATGATCTCGACGCGTATGCCACTGGACGACCTTCTTGCATTAAACAACAACCTAACCCGCTTTTACTGGCATCCGCTTGGATTGTAATTTGTTTTGTATCATCAAAATTTGTTAGTACAGGTGCATTGCATAATGCTTTTTTAAGGTCCTCCAATGCGTTTGTGCAATTTGTATTCCACTGGTATTCGACCGATTCTTTCAGTAATTCCCTTAACGGTGAAGTTATCTCAGACATTCGAGGGATAAATGATCTAAAATAATTTATAAGTCCTAATACTTGTTGCAATTGCTTTTTGTTTTTTGGTATTTCAATTTCCTTTACGGCTTTAACGCGATTTACGTCTGGTCTAATTCCTTGCTTAGAAAATGTATGCCCTATATAATCTACTTGATCTACTCTAAACTGAACTTTATTCTTATTAAATCTAATATTATGTTTTCTTGCTCGCTCAATAACTTTTTTTAATATCCCGTCATGTTCTTCTTTTGTATGTCCCGCAATTAAAATATCATCAAAATACACGCAAACTCCCTTAATATCCCCAAAATATTTCATGTTCAGCCTTTGAAATATTTCCGGAGCCACATTCAACCCAAAAGGTAATCTTTTAAATCTATAACAACCAAACGGACTATTAAATGTGCACAGTTTGCTAGAAAATTCATCAAGTTCTAAATGATAAAAGCCTTCTTTTAAATCTAGTACAGTAAAACACGATTTATCTTTTAAAGTGTGACACACGTCTTGTATTGTTGGAATTATATAATAGTCTCTCTTTAAACACTTATTCAACTCCTGCGGGTCTAAACAGATTCTAATTGACTTATCAGGTTTTTCTATAATAACCAAGTTACTCACCCAATCTGACGGTTTGTTTACTTTGCAAATAACTTTATTTTCTTCCATTTCCTTTAATTTGTCAAACAATTTATTTTTGATTGATAACGGAACACGTCTAGGTGGACGAGCAACTGGTGTTGAGCCAGGCTTTAGACTTAGTCTAATGCTAGTATTAAATTTTCCCAGTCCCGTAAACAAATCTGCATTATTTTCTATAAAACTTTCCTTATTCCTGTTTTCATTTATACAATCAATTCTCACTACTAATCCTAACTTTTCACACAAATTGCCACTTAATAATGGTGTTGAATTGAATTTAACAATTAAAAATGACTGGTTATTAACAGTTTGATCTTTAAACTTACAGTTCAATTTTACTTTCCCTTCCGGTTTAATTTTTGACCCACCGTAGGCCACCAACACTGTCGACGCTTTGATCATTGGCTCATTTTTGAAGAACTTTTTATACATCTTATATGGCATTATATTCACTTCCGCACCAGTATCAATTTTCACTTGAATTTGCTCATCACCAATTTTTATCATTTCACACCACTTGCTGGACTTGACTTCACTTATATCAACAACTTGATATATTTCCACTTCACTGTCGCTGTCTTCTCCCTTTTTGACTACTTCTATCTTCCTTTCATTCCTCTCTCTTCTAATAGGTTTGCAAGCTGATGCGTAGTGATTTGGCTTTTGGCATTTGAAGCATGTTTTTCCGAATGCCGGACACTTACCCATTTCATGACGAAATAGGCACCGCGTACAATTGCCGTTTTCTGCCACATTTTTCTTGACTGCTCCGGTCTTTCTTATCGAGTCAATTTTAAAGTTGTTTTGGACCTCTTTTACCTGCATGTTTGCCACTTCCTTATTCCTGCACATTTCTACAGCCTTGTGAAAAGTAAGTTCGCCACAATTCAGCATTTTTTCTTGCACTCTTGTGTCATTGACCCCTAATACAATACGGTCTCTCAGCATAGACTCCAATTGTGTTCCAAATTCGCAGCTTTGCCCCAGTTTTTTCAGGTCAGTTAGAAAGTGATCGAACGTCTCACCGTCTTCCTGTTTCCTATTGTAAAACACAAACCTCTCATACACTTCATTTTTTCTCGGTGTGACATATCTTTCGAATTCTTCTCTAACCCTCGCATAGTCAAACTTTTCTTCATCTGATAGCTGTAATGTGTTGTATACTTTTACACCATCCTCACCAATAATATTGAGCATTAAGGCGACTTTAATCTTGCTACTACAAGCTTCCTTTTCTGTAGCTAGTAGATACAAATCGAAATTTTGGCAAAATTGCTTATAATTCTGCGCGACATTTCCGTCAAAGCTCATTTTTTCTGGTAGCCGAACGTCCATTTTGTTTGCTTGTTGGCTTCCTTTTACACTAAGTTTTCGTTTTTCTTTGCGTTGCTTCTCGTTTTGAAACTTTTCTTTGTTTCAGAATACCGACTGCGCCATGTTATGTATTGTTTATATTATAGGGTTATAATAATTGAGTCGCACTGAATACTAACTAGGTCTTTATTAACTGTGTTACAAGTGTCGTCTGGCGGTCTTGCCGTGCTGACTGCGACTGGCCAGTATTACTAGTATTACAACTTAATCTACTTATCAGTAGGCAACCATACATACAGTACATCATATTCAATATATATAACAGACCTCCCCACTCAGTTTTTGCGGCGCGCGGTGCTCTCCCTTCCACCTGGCTGGTTCAACGCGCGCTGCGGATCCCCGACTCGAGTGTATGACAAACGGTGTCGCCCCCTACCTGGCTAGCTGGCTCGATGCTGTGCTTCTTGCGTGTATTATTTCTTTTTTATTTGTTATACCTTAGTTTCTATTTATTTTATTTTTATGACTGATAAACTTATGTATGGGTGTGTTGTGTTATAGTCTAATTCACCAATATACTCCATTGCGTCATTGACGAAACCATCTGAATCAAACCGGTACTAAAATAGTTGCCATGGGCGGTTCGTTTTTTAGGGGTCTCACTTGTATTGTGAGTTGCCTAATATCAGGCGTTATTACAATGTCTTATGTTGCCAAATGCTTCAACAAATGAGGCATTTTGGATATTTAACTAATAACAATTGGTATTATTATTAGTTATTTTCATCATTAATGTCGTCATCAAAGAAAACTTCATCATCAGAACTGTCGTCTTCGAGATTGATGTCACGTGCCTTCCTAATAATTAAAACACAATTAAATTGTTTATTAAAATTAATTATTTAGTAAACAAACCTTTTTGATACAAGTCGTATATAACATTTCTCGTTTCTATCTTAAGATGTTGCGGTAAATCGGAGGTTTTCGGTTTTGATCGTGGCTTGTAAGGATTTGCCACTCGCTGGAACCAAAAAGTATAAATTATAGTCAACAAAGTTTTTTTTAGAGACATTAAAAGCAACTTACCTCTTGGACACAGTTCAGATTAAGAAGAGGACCCCCATTTGCAAGTTCTCTTTGGAAGTACTCAATAAGATTCACCACAAATTGAGACAAATCTAATCGTTTTCGCGGCATTTTGCGAATACAACAACAATCACAGTACAATTCTCGCTAATAGCACACCAGTAATCACCAGTAATCACTTATAAAATCACTTATAAACACAAGAACGAAGCAAAAACAAATAAACGAAAACTTTAAAACTTATAAAAACCCAGAGAGACGCTGATGGTTTTTAGGTTAAAGTCGTTGTGAAACATAGTTCCGCACATTATTTACATCCTTGTCTAGCACACGTTAAAAGAGCACACGTCGGCATAAAATACGTCATAACTAGAAAAGCGACTGCAGCGCCTTACTAACGCATCGGTCTTTAGAAAGAGAGAATTATGTAAGTGAAATGTGAAAGAAGACAGCGACAAATAGTCATGTGTGTTCATCAATGACGCAATGGAGTATATTGGTGAATTAGACTATAGTCTGTTAAGACCTACGAGGCTGCATATGTATATAACATATGTTGCGCCTACATATGTATATAACAAATTTGCTATAGTGCTTCCTATTCTGTTCTGACCTGTGGGCTCTCAGCTAATTCCGCCTGCACCAAATCAATTGAAGGACATGTAAAAATTTTTACCAGTAGCGTAGAATATCTTCAAAGCAGCAGCGACACGCCAATACAAAAATAAAAGATTTTATTTATACGACGGCACTGAACGAGAACAAGACGAAAGACATACGTGCATGTAACTTCTTTGTCATTCACATTGATTGTATTCATAAAAACTGGGAAGTCATGTCGCAGCATTGGCAGACGTTCGTTCCTGTTATTGTTAGCATATACTGTAATGCGCTGGCACAGCGTAGCAATAAAAAAGTACGTCTAGCGCATTTGATACAACAGGTCAGAACTTAGTCGACTTGACTTTATGTGATGTGGCTTTTACTCCCAATATTTTAGGAAGTGACTGAACCTCGTACCGGGGTACCTATTCAAGGATTTAAAAAAAAAACGATTACTTTCTATTTTTTATATTTAGGAGACTAGAATATTTATAGAGACTAGAATATTTAAAAAGATAAATTAATTATTTCTCATAAATAATATGTTAATATAGAATTTGGTGCTACAATATTATTGCCGAATAAATACTAGAGCAAATGTTAAAGCTGAATATGTAAGTTTCATAATCTAAAAAATATTTTATTAATAATAAAAAATCTGCTAAAATATTTATACTTTAATCAACAATCTGAAGTCAATAAAAACCAATCCAAGGCAAGTTAATATTGCTGGTTCTATATCAGATGTCAACAAATTTAAATAAAGTACCTTATTGGCCTTATTAAATAAATAATAAGGACAAGCATCAGTCAAACTCTGATGAAACACTTCCGACTAAATACAATCTAGTTTTAATTTTGTTGGACACTAAGATACAGAATAGTACCTGATTAGTCAACAACTGACCAGAAAATGCATACAGCAGACTCGCAATAATTCCGGCCATCAATAAAAAATAGATCCGGAAATTGCTGGAAGGGGACACTTGCTAAAATCAAAGACCAAAAAGATTTTTTTCTAAAAAAGGAATTCGGACAAAACTTACGGCTAATACAAAAATACTTAAAACGATCACAAGTATTACCCCACCAATTGAATGGAACAACATGGTGAAGTTCAAAAGTCTGATTGTTTTCTTTATATATCTAAAATAATTATAAATAAGTCCATTTAGTAATTTGAAGAAGAAGTACGTTTTAATACTTTGAAGGTGCTGAATGGTCTTCACCAATATCTTTCTAACGTCTTTTTGAAATTGTTCATCTTCGTTCAAATGCAATTCCATATCTTTTCGAGTGTGGCGCTGGAATGTAGCAATTTGTTCCACTTGTTCCGATAACAAATAATATTGGAATTTGGCGTTATAGCACCAATACATCAACATCCAATTATGCGTAAGCATAAAAATGATGATAAAAATCATAAAGAAATAAAAAAGGATGTTGTTTAATACAATACACCATTTGGGGAACTCTTTCATAATATGTAAAGGATAATAAATGTCACTTTCATCACCTACAATTGGAAAAAAGACCAAAGCAGTGACGAGATTAGACAATACATTGCAGTACATAAGTGAATTAAGAATTTTAGCTTCTCTTTGCATTTTTAATTTTAAATTAGGACTTGCTTTACTTAGCGGCTGGCAATATTTCAAAATGTCTTCCGTATGCTCGAAGTAGGTTATTGTCTTGAAGAATGTAGTACGATACACCGAAAATTGCTGCAAAGAAGATAGTAGTTGGTTTTAAGTGCAGTCACAGATAAGGTTTTACAGATGTGCCATGGTATACGACAATATGTTTCGCATTGACAACGCTCGACAAGAGATAGCTTTTTTAGTTCCAACACCCACTACGTGGACCGCAGTTGGACCGCAAAATAATAAAAAATTAACATGGAATTCATTGTCATATGGCCCAAACCGCACTCAATCAACCATAATTCACATTTTAAGCACGCCTTTGTTATAGAATTTAATTATAGCAATTATAGTTTTGTTGCATTTCAAATTAGAAAAACAGTTGCCATCAGACCACGACCTGACACAATTTCTAAATCCATCCGTTAAATTATAGAGTGATTACAGTTTTCTTTCACAACTACAGTTTTCTTTCTTTAAATAAATGTTTTACCACGTTCCTAGATGTATGCAATTTACAATACATGCGGCTGAGGGGAACTGAATAGGTAGCGAAACAAATAAACTTGGAGCACGGCTTATCTGTATACTTTTACTTATCTGTGGTGCAGTAAGTTAAAAATTAACTTACAAATGCAACTGTGCTCAGAACGATGCTTTGCTGTAACAATGATTGATAGATATTTTGCGAGCTTGCAATAATACTAATAAGAAAACCAAACGACGTTATTGCTATATAGAGAAATCCGGAATAAGTTAATAATTTAACCGGAAAGATATTTGTGTAGCTGTAGTTCAATGCAGCTAAATGATACAGAAGATCGTCATCTGCGGACATATTATTTGCGTTGCCGCTAAATAATTTATTTTTAAAGTTTCTAATAAATGTTATCATTTTTATATTAATGTATTGTTTAACTGCTTGGAACTGAATGAATATATTGCGATGATACTAAATAAATATACCTAAACCAATTATCTATCGCTCAAAAGTCAATTTGAATATTCAATAAATTATAATGCGTATTGTTTATTTTTTAAATAAATTATTTAATTATTGAAGCTAGACTTTAATTATTGAAGCTAAAGGAATAATTATTAATGAAAGCTTTATTATTATTATTATTATTATTTAGTACCGACGAGTAGGACGAGTCCGCGCTTGTAATTTGTTAATTTCGTTTATTGTATCTTGATTGAAAAACATAGCTAGTTCTTGAACAAAATTAGATTGTATTTCCTCTCGTTCAACGATTGTAATTCTTTTCGCTCTATAACGGCGTTCTAGTTCCTCTACGATTGGCAGGGGCATTTGGGCTCGATGTACGGTCCAATCATTTAACAATTTGTCGTAGAATTCGGTCAATTCTGGTTCAGGAGCAAATGAAGCAGATTTGAAAAGATAGTCAGGTAAATCTTGTTCGAGATACATCATCGGAAAGGATCTGCGTGTTGGATGGGTTCTGTTTCCAGTTGTAATGTCTGCAAGTTTAAAATTATTATTAATATTATTATTACAATCATTTCTGGTCTACTAGTGTCTCCGCTAACGCCATTGAGTCTTCCTAATTCCGCAGCTCTTCGTTTAGCTAATTGGTACCATCGTGACACGAAAACGATCATAATTATCAAAGATGTCCCACTCAATATTACAAAGAGAATGTGAGCAAAGAAATCGTCGTCCAGGATTGAGTAAGGCTTTGGTTGAAAGCAGAGTGGTAAATAACGGTATAAATTCTTTGTGAATTTCGATATTTGGTTGATGAAATAGATAAAATATTTATATTCATTCAATTAAACTTCAGATATATTTTTTTTTATTTTACGGTAAATTGATTTTTTGTACTTCTAAATTGTATCGAATATGTTGAATTCAAAATTTAGTCCGATAAGGTCTCGAATGAATTATTTTTAAATATTTAAGGGGGCGAAACCGCTACATAATAGCCATTCTGGTCGCTAGCAAATCTACATAGTTTTGCTTATCTAAATTCACTGCAAATTTCGCGACATCTGATAAAGAATAGATAGACCAAGATTTCACGCTAAAATTTGCAAATTTATGCGTGAAACGTTGCTTAGCAGCTCAGGGAATTTAACACGGAAAAACAGTTTCAGACACTATTAATTATTCTAGAAAATATCTAATGGTAGATTTAGAGAGAGAACAGATGTAGCAATAAATGGACAGAAAGTTTTTTTTTTATCTTTTTTCGCTAATTAGAAAGCGAGTGCTTAATATTTGATCAAGGTTTTTTTATTCATTTTTATTTAATTAATGGCTATTCGAACAAATCTTTTGTCGAAACATAAGTATTTTTACTTCTCTCGTAGAGGAAGTATTGTATTCACGAAAAAAAAAAATTCTCCAAATTTCACTTTTTTCTACTTTATAGAATGCGTAGATTACGAAAATCATATTCACTAATTTCCGTCTGTCGGTCTGTCGGTCTGTTCGTTTCTTTAAACCGCTATATTTTGGAATCTACTGATCCGATTAAAGCAAAATTTGCGTCCTTTTTTTCTACCTACCCATTGATTAGGTCAAAGAAAAAAAAGTTAGGAAATTCTCAAGGACCTGCGCATTATTGGCCAAAAACATGCCAAAAACAGCAAAATCGGTGCATCCACTTAATCTTCTAAAGTTGCAGACCGATTTTGACCAAATATTGAACATATGTTTCGTGTATACCCCAAGTGGTGAATGCTTCTAAAAAATCTGAAGTTTTTCTAAGGGTTGATTTTTTATTAAGGGTTGAAGGGTCAAAAAGTTGTAAAAATGCATAAGTTGTAACGTGAATACCTGCCAGGAGGAATATTTTATTTGAACCAAATTTGGCATACATATTAGGAATACATTGAAGAAAGTGCTGGTAAAAGTTTCATCCCCTAAAAATTAACCCTAGTGGCCTGTTGGGTCTTTAAATTAATTGTTCAAAAATTGGCGGTGTTTTTATTCTTATATGTCAGCATAACTCACCATTTGCCGTCAGTAATTTTATATATATTCACATATTGAGTGATTAAAAATAATTTACAACCCTAACTACACACCCCCCACCCCCCAAATATACAGTTTGAGTTATATGGATCGGATTTTCTTCATATTAGATTTCTACTATACATTTAAAACAGATTTACGAATAATCTAATTAAAAATAATATGCGACCCTTATTTTACAATTTCAATCCTTAACATACCCTTGCAGTCAAAATGCTCGGATTTCTTTCAAATTTGGTAGTAGTAATTTTAACATATTTAACTTATCATTACTTAGTTAATTTAATTGAAATTAGGCTAGCCCTACATTTTACAATTGTAACCCCTAATACCCCCCTCATAGTTAGAATTGTCAGATTTATTTAAATTTTAGTATATAAACGAGAGAAGTACTGTGGAATCTCATTTCCAGCGAATTTTTTTCTTTAATTTTCGGTAGCTTTGGAAATTTTCTAGGGGTTATAACAAAGCCGCAAACTGATTTACCAGTTTTTGAGAATTTTCTACACCTCTCGATCTTCCCTACTGTTTTCGGCTAAAGCACGCGCCAAATAAGTCAGATCTTGGTCCATCTATTCTTTATCAGATGTCGTGAAATTTGCAGTGAATTTAGATTAGCAAAACTAGGAAATTCGCTAGCGACCAGAGCGGCTATATGTAGCGGTTTCGCCCCCTTAATTGAAGTTTATCATTTTTAATTTGATTTTTCTGGAAACCTAAAGCATTCATCAAGCAAGTTCCATTGTAATATAATTTTAAAAAAATCGTTATATTTAAGAAAATTGTAATCAAAATTGCAACGGCAGATTTGGTTCGACACCTCATTCAAAATTTTCCAAGTTGCAAAATCTTCCCCCCTCAAAACAATGGATATCTACATTAGATTACAGTTTAATTATGTTATTGAGGCGTAATTTAATAATTTTGTTGTAACCTTGGCTTATATAAATGCACTATATCTACTATATATAATACAATAAGTTCTAAAGTAATAAGTAGTGTAGTTCATTCTGAGGTCCATACTTTACTTGGAACTATATCTATCTATCTATCTGAAAGCCAAATATCCAAAAAAGGTAAACAAAAATTTAAAACTTATTTGTGTCGATGCAATTGGCTATTGTCAATTGTTATTGTTATTGTAAAAATTAATTAGTTATTGTTACAATTTAATTCGTTAGTCATATTGTCAATTCAATTTGAAATAATATTTTTCACTATTGGCTAAAGTTTTACTTAAATCCTACAAATAGCATGAATTTCCATCTACTTATTTCAATAATATTTTATTGTGTAATAATAACGCCAGGGGCAATTAGTGATGAAGTTAAAGAAACGAAATCGAAGTACATTATAACGATTGGTGGGTCATCAATTGTGGATGCAACTGCTACATTAAGAGCTGATGGCGGTGACATACACATTGGTGCTGGTGGTGTCATAGAAGGAGGAGTCACGATTATTAACAAGTATGTTTTAATTAATTGAACTACAGCCCTAATTTCAATAACTAATTTGATACGATTTCAATTTTAGGAAATCTGAAGACGGTAGGCGGCATGATATGATCGTTGGTGATTCAAATGCTTTCCGCGCAGGAAGTACCAGCTATGCACTCAGAATTGGCAACAGCAACACTTTTGAGAGAAATTCCTATCTTGGTCACGAAGTTACTATAGGTAGTGGTTGCGTTGTTGAAGCTGGTTGCAGACTACATGCTGGTCAAATAAGTGATAGTACCAGGGTTTCATGTACCACCAAGGATGGGAGGGTGGTGTTTAGCAGAATTTAAAGAAAATAATTTAGTAATATTTTTAAGTAAAACATTATTTTTGTGCTAAATGAATAAATATTGTATATACTTGATATTCGTGTTTAATTTATACTTCTCTCGTAAAGGAAGTACCTACTGTATTCATAAAAAAAATTTTTTTTCCAGTTGTGATTTTAACTTATTTAACTTATCATTATTTAGTTAATTTAATTGAAATTAGGCTAGAACTTACATTTTACAATTGTGACCCCTAATGCACCCTTTACAGTTTGATTTGTCAGATTTCTTTCAAATTTGTTTCTATTAATAAATTTAAATATAATTTCAACTAGTTTAATCAAAAAGGTCCTAGATTCCTTAATTCATGGTTTTAACCTTTAACACACTCCTTACACTAATAGTGCTAGGATTTACTTCAAACATTGTTTTATATTGGTAATTTTAAATCTTGCTTCAAATAGTTTCATTAAAGTAGAGGACCTACAACATATTTTTCACTTTTTCATCTCTTCATACACTTTTCAACTTTATCGCTTAGATTTGTTTCAAATTTGGTTCCTAGTTAAAATTTAAAAAGCATTTTGAAATAACCCGATAAAATTTTTTCCACAAAAAATTCTTAAAATCTCATTTCCAGCGACTTTTTTTTTTTATAAAAATAGAATTGATTGAATGCTACCAGTAAAATATCATTGGTGCATTCCGGAACGATTACGTTTCCTCTAATTTCATTTATTTGGTTTTTGGTGTAATGTAAAGAGTGTTTTTTAAAAATAGAATAATATTATCAATGTTAATTATTAAATAAATAATAAATAATATTATGTCTAATTCGCCAAATTAAAAAAAAAAAACAAACTAGATAGGACAGGATAAGACATTATTAATAATTTCTACTCGTACTATTATTGAAGCACTTACAATTGCACTTACGATATAAGTGTTTTTGTCCAAATTCTGTGCAAATTTTTAAAAAATGCACAATCAAACTAAAGATTAAAAATTGAAACCTAAAAACATATTAATAATAATCATTAAAACAAAAACAATATTAAAAATGTACTTATGATGATGATGCAGTGGCGCGCACGCACTAAATATGATTTTTTTAATTAACATTTGTCACTTTAAAACCACTATCAACAAAAAAAAAATTCGATGCTGCTTCAATCTAATTCAAAATACTCTACGTTGAAACATCTTTCCCTCTCAAAATCATGAACATCTACATTAGATTACAGTTTAATTATGTTATTATTGAAGCGTAATAGTTAATAACTTTGTTGTAACCTTGGTTTAGATAATGAGCCATATCCATATATAATGCAATAAGTTCTAAAGTATGAGTGGTAGTCCATACATACTGGTAATTGCAACTATATCTGTCAATCTGAAAGCCAAATATCCAAAAAGGTAAAAACATGTTAAAGTCTACATAGTTAATTATTGGCTCAAATTTTACTTGAACTCTATAAATAGAATGAATTTCCATCTACTGATTTCAATAATATTTTATTGTGTAATAATAACGCCAGGAGCAATTGGTGACGAAGCTTCGGCAGAATCCAAAGAATATAGATCGAGGTATATTATAACGATTGGTCGGTCATCACTTGTGGATTCAACTGCAATATTAAGAGCTGATGGCGGTGACATTCACATTGGTGCAGGTGGCAGAATAGAAGCCGGAGTCAGAATTATTAACAAGTATGATTCAATTACATAATTTATTTTGCGTCTTAATTTCAATAAGTGATTTTCAATTTTAGACATTCTTCCGATGGTAGGCGGCATGATATGATCATTGGTGATACAAATATTTTCGGTAAAGGAAGTACCATACATGCACGCAAAATTGGCAATAGCAATGTTTTTGAGCAAAATAGCTATCTTGGTAGCAAAGTTACTGTAGGTAGTGGTTGCGCTGTTGAAGCTGGTTGCAGAGTAGAGCATGGTGAAATAAAGGACAGTACCAGGATACGTTGTTAGACCAAGAATAAGGGGGTGAAGAATGATGTGAAAGAATAGATGCTATTTAATTAAACAAAATAATGATTTTGTAATATTTTTAAGTAAAAAAATATCTTTGTAGTTAAATAAATAAATTTTGTTTATACTTTATCATGTTTTTAAGGGGGCGAAACCGTTACATATATAGCCGCTCTGGTCGGTAGCAAATCTACATAGTTTTGCTTATCTAAATTCACTGCAAATTTTGCGACATCTGGTACAGAATAGATGAACCAAGATTTCACGCATAAATTTGCAAATTTATGCGTGAAACGTTGCTTAGCAGCTCAAGGAATTTAACGCGGAAAAACAGTTTCAGACACTATTAATTATCCTAGAAAATATCTAATGGTAGATTTAGAAAGAGAATAGATATAGCAATAAATAGACAGAAAGTTTTTTCTTTTATCTTTTTCCGCTAATCAGTAAGCTAATCAGTTAATATTTGATCAAAGGTTTTTTATTAATATTTTACTTAATTAATGGCTATTCGAACAAATCTTTTGTCAAAATATAAGTATTTTTTTTCTCTAATTTTCGGCAGCTTTGGAAATTTTCTAGAGGTTATAACCAAGCCGCAAACTGCTTTACCAGTTTTTGAGAATTTTCCACACTCCTCGATCTTTCCTAATGTTCTCGGCTAAAGCACGTGGCAAATAAGTCAGATTTTGGTCCATCTATTCTTTATCAAATATAAACTTGTAAGATTTTACATTTTAAATACAGTGGCCGTAGAAAAATCGCGTTCGCCAATGAGCCAATGAGCTAACGCAAGCGCATCCAAGTGGCGCCAATTTCAAAAGTTGCGCCAATTTCAAAACGAAATAAACATACTCTTAGTAAAATAAGGTCTAGACAGGCGAAAACAAAACTGATTCCGAACATTTTAAATCCCAAAGGAAATATCATTATTTTTTTCAAAAGTTATCTGTAAGTGTTTTGTCAAAAATATTTAAATAGTTTGTAGTTTATTTTTGTTCAGAATTTTGTTGTCAAAATATACTAATTTAATTATCTACCTATGAATGTGCTATCTTTACAGTCTAGTCTAGTCCATTATTTCAATCATGAAGCGCACTTAAATAAAAATCATGCTAAACGAAAACAGATAAAACAATTGCAGTATTTTATCTTAAGAGCGCCGTGGATTTTCTTGAATCAACAGATGTCTCACGAATCAGATTGTAGGGTTAATTTTGTGGGATTAAGATAACGGTTTTACGTAAAAATTTGCCCAAAACTTAATACAATTTTAAAGATAAATGTTCAACTTTAGGTATTACAACAGTTTTGGTATAAATTAACTAAAGGATGTCGAAAATATAAGCTAATGACATAACCCTTTGTTCGAAAATAAATTTAACAAAATGCTCCGAAACATTTACCTGACCTATATACGATAAATTTAATCAATTCTAAATAATTAAAATATTTGGTATTTTTTCATAACGCTTTTCTTATGGTTTTTGGTTTTTAATTATCGAATCCACGATCCACCAAAATATTGAGTTTAGTTTGCCTACTAAGATATAGATGTCACTGCTCACCACACTTCTTAGGGTCACTGTATTATAAGAAAATTCGAGAATAGTCCACAAAAATTTCAAAAATTTAGCCTGCCACGCAATTTTAGGACAATTTTTGACTACTAAGGGCGGTAAAAAAATATAGTCTATGGGCGGCCAAACTATAAATCCGCCTTTGTCGGTGGATCCATCTCTTATCCAAAAAATTTACGCTATTTGTCAATATCAATATTGAAAACATAAATAAAAATATTGTGCCTAAAGCCATCTTTTGACAAGTCATATAATTTATTTAATAGTAATGTAAAATATGATTAGACCAGAATCCGCCCACTACATTTACGGCGCTCTTAACACGATCAAAATCAAAATAATTTTGTACGTATGGCATTATAATTGCTGATAAACTACAACGTTCAAAAAAAACTTTTCTGTTTCTTTTTCATCTTTATTAGAAGAAATGCTGCTGGAAATACTTCATTAAATCATAAAAACCACTAGCGATTCCAAACCGTTTTTACAAAACCAACAAAAATTGTTTAAAGTAGTCCAAAAATCTTAACTCCCAATATGCAACAACACAAACAAACTTTCGGTACTTTTTTGAGTTTCTAAAAAAAGTATGGCTTGTTGGTTTTGAAAAGTCCTTTTAATATTAAGTATTTTTGTTTGGTTCATATTATGTAAACTTGATCCAAATGCTTGCACAAATTAATATAAGTTTTAGAATAGAAAATAAAGTATTTTGAAACAGTCATCAACCAAAGGTTTGGGGCTGAGTGTTGTTCTAGTAAAATTTCAAATTTTCCAAGTTGCGAAATCTTTCTGCTTCAAAATCATCGATATCTACATGAGATTACAGTTTAATTATGTTATTAAGGCGTAATTTAATAATGTGTTGTAACCTTGACGTAGATAATGCGCCATATTCATATATAATGCAATAAGTTCTAGAGTAATGAGTGGTATAGTCATTCATAGTGGTAATTGCAACTATATCTGTCAATCTGAGAGCCAAAATATCCGAAAAGGTAAAAAAATATTAAAACTTATTTGTGCCGATGCAATTGGTCATTGACCAAATGTAACTCTAGTTAATTATTAGCTCAAAATTTACTTGAACCTTATAAATAGCATGCATTCCCATCTACTACTTATTTCAATAATATTTTATTGTGCAATAATAATGCCAAGAGCAATTGGTGAAGAAGTCAAAGAACCAATATCGAAGTACACTATAACGATTGGATCGTCAACAATTGTGGATGCAAGTGCTACAATAAGAGCTGATGGAGGTAACATACACATTGGTGGAGGTTGTGTAATAGAAGCCGGAGTCACGATTATTAACAAGTATGTTTTAATTAATTTAACTACAGCATTAATTTCAATAATTAATTGGATGTGATTTCAATTTTAGGCCTTCTTCCGATGGTAAGCGGCATGATATGTTCATTGGTGATTCAAATGCGTTCCGCGCAGGAAGTACCAGCTATGCACTCAAAATGGTTAACAGCAACACTTTGGAGAGAAATTCCTATGTTGGCCACAGAGTTACTTTAGGTAGTGGTTGCGTTGTTGAAGCTGGTTGCCGAATACATGCTGGTCAAATTGGTGATAGTACCAGGATTCCATGTTCCGCCTAGAATGGGGATGTGGAGGAAAATTTAAAACAATAGTAAAATTAATGATATTTTGAAGTGAAACAATATATTTGTTGCTAAATAAATAAATTTTGTAAATACGAATAGCGTGCTTAATTTTTGAAAAATTATATAGTACAATAATGTTAATTCGGTTATTCTAATTTGTTGATTCAGCAAATTAAGGGCGCCGTGGATTTTCTTGAACCAACAGATGTCTCACGAGTGCGAGTCAGATTATACGGTTAATTTTGTGGACATAAGACAGCAGTTTTACGTAAAAATTTGCCCAAAACTTATGACAATTTTAAAGATAAATGTTCAACTTAGCTATTACAATAATTTTGGTATAAATTAACTAAAGGATATCGAAAATATAAGCTAATGAATTAACTCTTTTTTTAAAAATAAAATTAACAAAATGCTCCGAAACATTTACCTGACCTATATACGCTAAATTTAAACAATTCTGAATAATTAAAATAAGTGGTATTTGTTCATAACGCTTTTCTTATAGTTTTTTGTTTTTAATTATTGAACAACCAAAACAGTTGATCCATTAAAATATTGAGTTTAGTTTGAATACTAAGATATAGATGTCACTGCTACATGACAATTCTTAAGGTCACTGTATTATAAAGAAATTAGAGAATAGTCCGCAAAGATTTTAAAAAATTTGCTTGCCACGCAATTTTAGGACAATTTTTGACTACTAAGGGTGGCAAAAAATTTTAGTCTATGAGCGGCCAAACTATAAATTCGCATTTGTTGGTGGATCCATCTCTTATCCAAAAGATTTACTCTATTTGTCAATATCAATATTGAAGACATAAATAAAAATATTGTGCCTGGAGCCATTTTTTAACAAGTCATGTAATTTATTTAATAGTAATGTAAAATATGATTAGACCAGAATCCCCTCACTACATCCACGTCGCTCTTAACAATGTACTATTTTTTGTTGTTGCTGTTATTGTAGATTATTGTATAGCCTTGGCTGATGTTATTGCTAAATAATTAGATTAGTCCAATCTGTATATAAGGCAATGCATTTTAGAGATATAAGTAGTACCTACATACATACTTAATTTCCAATTGTTTTACGAGTATAGTTGAAGCAAAACGTTCAAGACCAGGTAATAATTAAACGCGACAAATTAATTTGCCGCGCCAATTTAAAATGTTTTTTGTTTTTATAAAAATGACTATAATCGCCTGATACTCATTTACTTAATTTAACTCAAAATAGCATGAATTTCCACCAACTTTCCATAATTGTTTATTGTGTAATATTCATGCAAGGAGCATTTGCATACGATGTATCAATTGGATCTGGAACCACTGTGAGTCCAAGTGCTGTGATATCTGCCCTCGAAGGTTCTATTATTATCGGCGGTGGCTGCGTTATTAAAGAAAGCGTCAGGATTACCAATAGGTCCGATATTTTTACTTATTCGAATATATTTAATGTTAATTTTGATTTGTTTTTAGGGGATCTTCAGATCCAAATGCGCACCCAACGATGACGATTGGTTCCGGCAATGTAATCAAAGAAGGTTCAACTGTAGAATCTTTGCAAGTTGGTGATAGAAATATTTTCGATAGCAATTGCTTTGTTGGCAATAAAGTAACAGTAGGTAATGGTTGCATTATTGGAGCTAATTGCCGATTAATGGCCGAGCAACATATAGCAGATGGTATGGTGGTTTCTGGAGCTGCATGCCGATAAAGCATATTCTAGAATAACCAGTATATTTTTGTTTAAATGTAGATTGTGTTATTAGGATTATTTTAATATATGTATATATAATATTAATCAATTTCTAAATAAATAAATTTAAATATACATAATTTATGCGAGAAACGTTGCTTAGCAACTCAGGGAATTTAAGACAGAAAAACAGTTTTTCTAATACTATTTTAGAATAATAATAATTGAACTAATTTTAATTTGAGAATGTACTCATTCTGCAACAAGTGCAAGAATATTCATTCTAATACAAGTGATAGAATGACAACATGTGGCGCCATCTCATGGAAGTTGACGCAACATTAAGCTATTGTATTTTGATTAATGAATTATTCATTTAACTTATTAATTGTTGATATTAGTAATATTATAATTCAATCAACTAAATCATTCATATTTAGAACATTCTTTATGACATTTTATAACTAATTTTGTTTATTAAAACCATTATTATAACGGCGACATCTGTGAACTAATTGCGAAAAGCGACTAATTGCCTAAAAACGTAAAAACTGACGTATTTTAATTGACGATAGTATTAGAAAAAGTATAGTCTGAAGCTCGTCGGAATGAATATTCACCCCTTTGCAACCGTCACACTCGCTTTCGGTTCGTGTGACAAATTTCTACTCGGGCTGAATATTCTCATTCCGCACTCGTTGCAGAATATACTATTCCGCGTTAAATTCCCTGAGCTGCTAAGCATCAACGTTTCACGCATAAATTTTCACAGTGATTTTGTGACCTTAAGGCCCCCTTTTCTAGTCTTTTTGGTGCTTCTATCAAAGATTGAATGAAATTAAATGAAATCATTAATATTTATATTCTAAGAAACGGTTTGACCCTTTAACAAATGAAAATTAGTCCCAGTTAGCACAAATACAACGAATCTATCTTTTGATTCTCATAGCCAATAAATAAATTAGTAATGGTAATGAATTCATTAAATTTCGGCATTATTTAAATATATTCATTAAACAAACGTTAATATAAAAATATAATTACCAAAAACAAAGGGATCAAGATACTGTCTGACGTTTACTTTATTTTCCTATATTTTGATTGTATGCAAATTATTAAAAAAAAATCGGCAATCGATATATAAACTAAACGAAATCACACAACCAAATCACTTTTGGTGGTTCAATTTTGTTGTGAAGATTCAAGAAATAACTTTGTGATTCTACGGTTACCAATTCAAGTATGGCTCCTCAATGCACGCCCAATGAAGAAATCTTCAACAAAATCCGACCAATTCTGAATCTGAAAGAGACTTTGAAATTCGGACGATTTTTGGCAACTCCACCCTTGGGTGACGAAGTGGTAATCTCCGGCATAGCCGGTTGCTATCCAGACTCTGAGAACGTCGCTCAATTGAAGTATAACTTGCTCAATAAAATTGACATGGTATCTTCAAATAATGATGGTAGACGCTACCTTTTAAATCATCCCGAGCTTCCCGACCGAAGTGGAAAAATCTATGGGATTCAAAAGTTCGATGCTGGCTACTTTGGAATACACAATCGGCAGGCGCATTCAATGGATCCAATGGTTCGTATCTTTCTGGAGAAATCCATAGAAGCTATCATTGACGCTGGTGTGAATCCCAAAGATTTGGAAGGTAGCAGAACGGGAGTTTTCGTTGGGTCGTGTACCAGTGAGTCGGAATGCCTTTATGTCAGTAAGCCCAAACCGCAGGGTTATGGTATAACCGGGTAAAGTATGAAAGATACTTAAAGGCATTTGTTAGACAACTTTCTTGTAGATGCATGCGGTCAATGATTGCCAATCGGTTGAGCTATTTCTTGAAGCTGAAAGGTCCTTCCTTTATTATCGATACAGCTTGCAGCAGTTCTTTGTATTGTCTTGAGGGAGCGTATCAAGCGATTCGCACCGGACAATGTGATGCTGCTATTGTTGGAGGTTCGAATCTTTGTATGGATCCATTTGTTTCCATTCAATTTGCCAGGTTGGGAGTGCTAAGTCCTGATGGTTCCTGCAAAGTGTTTGATGAAGCCGGTAACGGATATGCAAGAGCTGAAGCGGTTTGTGCGATGTTTTTGCAGAAATCCAAAGACGCCAAACGCATTTATGCCACAATTGTCCATGCGAAAACTAATTGCGATGGGTATAAAGAACACGGAATTACTTATCCTTCCGGAGCGATGCAGGAAAAATTGTTAAAGGAGTTTTATGAGGAGTGCAATGTGGATCCGACGACTTTAAGCTTTCTTGAAGCTCATGGTACTGGAACCAAAGTTGGAGATCCGGAAGAAATAGCTTCTATTGATGAAATATTTTGTAAGAATCGGAAGACACCACTTTTGATTGGGTCGTTGAAGTCAAATATGGGTCATTGTGAACCAACTTCTGGTTTATCTTCTATAACAAAAGTATTAAAAATTAATACAGCGCATGTTAAATTGTAATATTTAATGTTTAGTGTATTATTGGAATGGAAAACGAACTAATTCCACCAAATCTGAACTTCAAAAATCCACGGATTGGATTGGAAGCTCTGGAAAGTGGAAGATTAAAAGTTGTTACCGAAGTTACACCATTCGAAGACGATAGAGGTCTGGTTGGACTAAACAGTTTTGGTTTTGGTGGAGGTAATTGTCATATATTACTCAAATGGAACACCAAAACTAAAATCAATAATGGACAACCAAGTGATGATCTTCCTCGACTTGTTTGTGTTAGTGGACGAGTTGAGGAGTCAATTCAAAATATTTTAAACGATGTTGCTGAGACCAAAATTGATGCTGAATATATTAAGCTGCTTCACTCGTTGTATAGCTCGAATCACGATTCTAATTATTTTAGAGGATATTCAATTGTAACTAAAACTGAGGAACTTTTGAGATCCATAAAAAGCTTTGATGGTGATAGACCACCTCTATATTTCATATTCAGTGGTATGGAAAACGTTTGGCAAAAATTGGGTAGTTCATTGTATTCTTTACCAATCTTCGTTGCTTCTATCCAAAGGTACTATTTCTTCAATCAATATTAATTACTATTTTACCAATTTTATAATACTTTTTTTAGAATTAATAATATACTATCGGTAAGTAATATAAATATCCTTGATATTATTATGAAGAAAAGCAATCTATCTGTTGGTGAACAACTTCTTGGAAGCGTAGCTGTGCAAATTGCTATTGTAGATTTACTAAAAGTTCTGGAAATTGTACCAGATGCAATTTTTGGGTACTCTATTGGTGAACTGGTATGCGCATATTATGATGAAGCATTAACATTAGAGGAAACCATTAACGCTGCAGCTGCAATTGCTTTATTTGCAAACAAAATTAACCAAACCGGAGTTTCATACTTGGTTGACTTAGATGCTGAGCAAATCAGCCAATGTTTGCCCAAACACGTTAAGATTGCTTCAATTGTTTCTGATAGAAGTGTTATTATTTCTGGAGAATGTGAAGCAGTTAAAACTTATGTGGGCACTTTAGAAGAAGCACAAGTCGAAGTAAGAGAGCTTGGCATCCAAAGTTTTAACTTTTATAATGAAGGTTTTATCAGCCAAAGTACAAATTGACTTAAGGACTTGTCAAGAATATTTTAATATAACTTTATTTCAGAATCTGCTTTGATGGAAGAATTATCTAAAATTATCACAAAACCAAAACGATGGAGCAATAAATATATTTCAAAGACTGCCGGGCAAATTGCTTCTGTTGAATATTTTTTAGATACTCTTTTGAAAACTAATTCGTTAAGAGATTTGTTGACCAAAGTTCCTAAAAATGCAGTTTTGGTGGAAATCGGTTCAGGGCAGCTAGAGGAAGTTCTTAAAAAATCTGATTTAAAAGGAATTCTAACAGTAAGCACTTCTAATGGAAAAAGCGAGAACTATTTGAATTATCTCCTTAATTTTCTTGGAAGGTAAAACCCTAATTAGAAAATAGTACCAAAAGATTTAACTCTCATTTCAGTTTATACGAGCTAGGATTTAATCCGCAACTTGAACATTTGTATCCAAACGTTCAATATCCAGTGAGTAGAGGAACTCCGATGATAAATTCTCATTTAAAATGGAATCACACTTCTAATTGGTATGTTGCTTATTTTAACACAAGAATGGAAAATAAAACAGGGGAATCTTGTACATCAATTGACCTTAAGGATGGTAATTGGACATTTATTAATGGACATGTAATTGATGGACGTAATTTATTTCCCGCCACTGGATATTTAATGCTGATTTGGGAAATGTTTGCTGATCTTACCGGTATATTTGCTACTAGTATGAAGATAGTATTTGAGAATTGCAAGTTTAGTCGAGCAACCAATATACCGAAAGAAGGAAAGTTGGAAATATTTATTATGATTCAGCAGCCATCTGGAAATTTTGAAGTAATAGAAAGTGGTGCAGCGATTGTCACTGGAAAAGTATATCTTGTCGAAGGTGATCAAAAATTCTTGCATGTTGATCTACCAGAACCTGTTGGTGTAGACGGAATTAAACTGAAGACTAAAGATATTTACAAAGAATTGCGTCTGCGTGGATACAATTATAGGTAATCTCAGTAAATTTATTCTTACGATTGGATTTGACTTGACTTTATATTTTAGTGGAGTATTTAAAGGTCTTAAAGAATGCGATATCAGTGCGACAGTTGGATCAGTTAAGTGGGACGGTAATTGGATTAGTTTGATGGACAATATGCTCCAACTGCAAATTTTGCAATTGGATAGTAAATTGTTGTATGTGCCAACAGGTATCGATAAAGTTACCATTGATTTTGAACGTCACTTGGAATATGCGAAACAGTTTGGAGCGGATCCGCATTTGCCAGTTTATGTTTACAAAGATGCTAACATGTTAAGGTAAAAGGTCGTTCATCCAATTTGCAACCATTTCTAAGTTCCGTTTATCCAGATGTGGCCACATTCAAATATTTGGAGTAAAAGCTGATTCAATTAATCGCAGAAAACTATTAGGAGAACCGGTTTTAGAAAAATACGAATTTGTACCAAACAATGCGACTCTAACAATCCATCAATCCATTCGAGTTAATATGCAAATTGCTTTAGAAAATGCTCACACAATTAAAATAAAAGCAGTCGAGTTGTTGGATGAAGCAACTTTAGAAAGTTCCGAGCCTCTTTCAGAAGTGGTGCTTTCTGTTTTAAATGATCTACCATTAATTCAGCCCAATATTACTATTCTTTCTAAACAACCAATCGAAGATTGTAAAGTTTCAGTGGTAGATAAAAAATTAGCAAGTGAAACGGACTGTGCATTGGTGATAGGAACAAATATTTTAACGAGGATGGAGGTGTTGCAACAAGCTTTTGGAGCACTAAAAGAAAACGGTTACATTTTAACTCGAGAAGATTTAAATTTGGATCTATCTACAATAGAATTACCAAATATTAATATTCTTACAGTTCATAAAACCGATAAAGAAATGCTGATAATGCTAAATAAACCCAAACAGTTTAAAAGACCAATGTTTGTAAATGTTGTTGGAGAAGATAGTAATGAATTCAACTGGTTACCAACTCTTCAAAGTGCTGTTAAAAATGATAGCCATCTTGTTGTTTATTCACAAGATGAACCACTTAATGGCATCCTTGGTTTAATTAACTGCATGCGAAGAGAACCAGGTGGACAAAATGTTAAAGCTGTTTTCATAGCAGACGAAAATGTAAAATCATTCGATCCTTTCGATAGTTTATATAAGAAACAATTGAAGAAAAACATGGCGATCAATGTTTACAAAAATGGACAATGGGGCACTTATCGCCATTTGCTCTTAGAAAACGTCGACCAAGTTAAATGCAGTCATTGCTTTGTTAATAGCACAGTTAAAGGCGATTTGAGCAGCTTAAGATGGATAGAAGGGCCATTGAGTAAAACTGATCTAATGCTCCCTGAAAGACGTTTAGTGGAAGTATGTCGTTCAAATAGATTTCGTAATAGACAATAAAACTAAAATATATTTCTAAGATATATTACAGCTCGATTAACTTCAGAGATGTAATGACTGCTTCGGGCAAAATAAGCAACGATGTGGTCACAGCCAAAAGACAAGATCAATTCTGCGTCCAAGGGTTTGAGTTCGTAGGACGAGACATGCAGTAGATATTTTGAAAAAAAGATTGTCTTTACATTTAATTTGTTGCACTTTTAGGGGAAATCGAGTGATGGGAATGGCACCACATGGTGCGATGGCGTCAATGGTCAAAGCTAATTCGCATATGTTGTGGAAAGTGCCAGATTCATGGACTATGGAAGAAGCAGCTACCGTTCCGGTAGTTTACGGAACTTGTATTTATGCAATGATTTATGTATGTAGATAAAATGTTGCTAAATTAAATTGCTGATCCAAAATATTTAGAGAGCGCAAATCAAAAAAGGCAACACCGTCCTCATTCATTCTGGAACTGGAGGAATTGGACAAGCAGCAATTCAATTAGCTCTACATTATGGTTGCATTGTGTACACAACTGTAGGAACACAAGAGAAAAGAGATTATTTGAAGAAACGTTTCCCGCAACTAAAAGGTTTGAAATGATAAGCGTTTATTATTGATTTTTGAGAATTATCCTTTAGACAGCCACATTAGTAATTCAAGAGATATGTCGTTTGAGGAAATGATAATGATTGGAACGAAAGGACGAGGAGTAGACGTAGTGTTGAATTCCTTGGCTGAGGAAAAATTAATAGCAACAGCCCGATGTTTGGCGCGTGGAGGAAAATTTGTAGAAATTGGAAAGTTTGATCTGGAAAAGAACAATCCACTAAATTTATTGCTATTTCAAAAAGAAGCAAGTTTTTATGGAGTTATGTTAGATATGTTGTTCATGAATGGCGATCATAAATTTAACGCAGTATTTAACAAGATGCTCTTAACTATTATTGAGGATGGTGCTGTTAAACCATTACCACGAACGGTTTTCAAACGGAATGAGGTTGAACAGGCTTTTCGGTTTATGACTAGCGGAAAGCACATGGGGAAAGTTATGATACAATTACGAGAAGAAGAAAAGGAAGCCAAATGTTTGGCAGACGAGCAAACATTTTTGGCATTGCCGAGGTAAAATTATTTAAAAAAATAATTGAGTTTCAATTAATAATTATCGTTTAGATATTATTGCAAAGCAGAAAATACTTATATTATTTTGGGTGGACTTGGAGGATTTGGTTTGGAGCTGGCTGATTGGTTGGTGCTACGTGGTGCCAGGAAACTAATTTTATCATCTAGAAGTGGAATTACAACTGGATACCAAGCATCGCGAATAAGGTTTCAATATCTCGAATTTATCTACTTTTTATTTTACTGTTTTGTTTTAGAGTCTGGAATTCTTATGGTGTAGAAACTCACATATCAAATGCAAATGTGCTTAGTGAAGAAGGCTGTGAAGAATTGATAAAAGTGGCTGAAAAAATCGGTCCAGTTCATGCTGTCTTCAATTTAGCAGTTGTACTGAAAGACTCTCTTTTGGAGAATCAAAACAAAGAATCATATCGCTTGTCTTTTGAACCAAAAGCATTAGCAACCAAACATTTGGATGAAGCGACACGTAAACTTTGTCCTTATTTAAGGTTCTACCAAAACAATTAAATTTTCTTTATAATAATACAATAATCAATTTCAGAGACTTTGTAGTCTTCTCTTCAGTTTCTTGTGGACGTGGTAATGCGGGACAAACAAACTACGGTATGTCCAATTCCGTAATGGAACGAATCTGCGAGCAACGCAAAAAAGATGGTTTTCCCGCATTGGCAATTGAATGGGGAGCCATTGGAGAAGTTGGCTTGGTGGCCGAAATGCAAGACAATAATGTTGAATTAGAAATTGGAGGAACTCTCCAACAAAAAGTTTCTAGTTGTCTGAATGTGCTCGATATTTTTCTTCGTCAAACTACCTCAACAATTGTCTCTAGCATGGTTGTAGCTGATAAAAAAAGCAGAGCTTGTGGTGGTGATACTATGGTAGAAGTGGTGGCACATATTCTTGGATTGCGCGACATAAAATCAGTCAGTATGCATTCCACTCTTGCAGAATTGGGCATGGATTCAATGAGTGCTGTTGAGATCCAACAAACTTTAGAGCGAGAGTTTAACGTATTTTTAACAGCCAAAAGTATAAGAACTGTTACATTTGCTCATCTGATTGAGATGCAAGAGCAACAGGATTCGAATGATAATGCTGTTAAAAAAGAGATATCAATTCCGACTATAAATATGGTATTAACAATGATGGACGATGAGAATACTATTAATTTAAGCGAAGTCAATTTGAAGAGCAAATTTAAAGATAAAGCAAATGCGCCAAAAGTATTATTTTTGCCTGGTATTGAAGGAGCAGCAAGTTCTTTGCTTCCATTGACCATTAATTTGAATGTTAATGCGCTTGGCATTCAATTGGGATGCTTGAACAACAGAGACACGATTTATGAGATGGCTGAGGATTTAATACCGGTACGTTATTTTGACTTTTTTATGTGTTATTAATCATTTCGAATGTTTAGACCTTTGAGAAGCATCTTTCCAAAAATCTACCTTTCCACATCGTTGCTTACTCCTTCGGTACAATGGTTGCTTTGGAAGTTGTAAGCATTTTAGAAAGTAAAGGATACAAGGGAACATTGATATGCATAGATGGTGGACCACAACTCATGAATTATTTGATCGCTAAATTCAATCTAAACCAGGAAGATGCTTTCCAGATGTCTTTAATTTGTCAAGTGATGGCCCTTTATCTACCTCCGGATGTCGTTGAAAAGAATACAGTAAAGATCTATTTATCCATTATTTGTTACCCGTCTATCTGATATTTTCAGGAAGCGCTGTTCAAAGCTAACAACTTGGAAGAACGAATCCAACTCATGCAAAAAGTATCAGAAATTGTGCAACCAAACCACAAAATTGACCATAAAATACGAATTATACTAAATCTATATAAGCGAATTAAGAGTTTGGCCAATTGGAAACCCACTTTTGAAAAACTGGATACAAAAGTTATTTTACTGAAGGCAAAATATGATGTTAGCTTAAATAGTTTTGATGAAGATTATAAACTATCTCAGCTATGTCGACAAAAAGTTGAGGTGCACACTATCGATGCCAACCATAGCACTATCTTGGACAAAATGGAAGTTTCCAATTTTATTAATAGCGTTATTTTTGGCGGCAATGATAAAAAACCGTTGGTTCCACATCCTGCCTCCTTGAAAATTGAAGAATTAAGAGTTATTTAATTATTTAAGTATTTTATCAATCATGTTGAAAATAAATGGGTTTTTTAAAGAACTTTATTATCAAAAAGTACACCACGGTTTACCAATCCTCGTCATATTCGGGCAAAGCAGTTCCTTGCGCTTCTTCGAATTCTTTCTCAATAACTTGTTGCCAGTGTGGGTCCATACGAACCTCTGGTGGAAGCAAAGCGGGCATTTTTACGAATTCCAAGTTCGGATCGCCCGTCACCTTCCTGGCCAACCAAAGGAACGGCTTTTCAAAGTTGTAATTCGACTTGGCCGAAATAATATCGTAATACTAGAACCGAGACTAAATTTTGGAGTTGAGTCAAAACTGACAGAACTTACCTGAAGGTGCTTCTGGCGATGGAAGACAATATGCCTCGCTTTAACCTTCCTATCTGTAATGTCAACCTTGTTCCCACAAAGGACGATCGGAATGCGTTCGCAAACTTTGACCAAATCTCGATACCAAGCGGCTACGTTTTTGTAAGTCACTCGCGAAGTGACATCGAACATGATGATGGCACATTGCCCTTGGATGTAGTACCCATCTCGAAGACCGCCAAACTTTTCTTGGCCGGCAGTATCCCAAACGTTGAAGCAGACTGGGCCCCTATTAGTGTAGAAAACTAGCGAATGTACGTCTACTCCTATGGTGGCATTGTATGTTCTCTGAAATGCTCCCGTTAAATGTCGCTTGACAAAGGTTGTTTTGCCGGTACCACCATCGCCGAGCACAACACATTTAAAAGTTGGCATTATTGGTTCTTGAGCCATTTTGCGGAGTTGTTACTGGAATTTAAAATTTTGATAAACTGAAATTTGAAAACAAATGAGCGTGTTTTGTAAATTTGAAGCATTGCTGTCTCGATCAAGACGACTAGAAAATGGAACCTTAACTCAATTCTAGATACGGGAATACCAGGTGGCGCTGAAGATGGTCGTAGTGTTTTTCTTTTGTTTTGCACATGCCTCTGCGTAAACGTCATCAATGTCAAAATTATAAAATGGCGTCGAACAGCTAATGGCTTTTGGTGGCCTAACAATCGCGCTTCTAGCGCAGCATGTTCACTGACGTCACTTTAGCCTCCAAACAAGGAGTGTTTCTTACTTCTCTTTTTAATTAACAAGATAAAATGAGAGGTGAGATAAAAACGCACCTTGCTCGGAGACTAGTGACGTCAATGTGCATGCTGCGCTAGAATGAAGCGCGTTCTCTGAAAATTTAAAATATCGCAAATTTTTAAAATCAATAACCCAAAATCTACTGCACTTTTTTTAAAAAAAAACTTTTACTCATCAATAAAATAAACTATGTATTTTCATAATAGATGTAAATAAATAAAAAAAATAGCATGCATCTTCCCTATTATTACCGGTTTGTTCTAATGTTACTATAGTTGCCTAACTTAATGTTGTACATGCGCCAATTATTTGTATGATAACTATACTAACTTAAGGGTATCCTGAAAATTACCGATTCAAATTATTTTTACGCCCAGAACAGGCCACCACGTCGTAGCATTTGCCTCACTTTTTTCCGTACCTGCTAATGCATTGAAACGAGATGCATGCTATTCCGCCTGCTACTATATTTTCTTTGTTAAATTTTGCAAAAACTACGTAACTTTTAGATTTTTTTTTTAGAAATATATGAAGATTATTTATTGTAAAATTGCGAAAGTCTATAAAATAAACAAACAAATGCATACAAATGCTTCAAACAATCAATTATTTATCAATAATTGCTTTTTCATGGATTAAATGAATTAATAACAATCTGTTTCTATATGTTCGCAATAAAGCATCTTATTGACTTAATATTTACATTTACATTTTTCAAAATTTTCTAATGAAAATCCTTAAAATTACAAAAAACTAAATATCTGCAAAATTCTATCCTTATCTAACAACATCTTTTTATATATATCTATTCTTGTTGCATTTCTAAGCACATAATCAATAGTATCCAGTGGGCCAGTGAAATATTTGATAAGACCTCGCGTCTTTTTTTGTAAACTGCACTTGGGCGCACATTTGCTTGGGCGCACACAATATTTCATCCTTCTTGTATACATTGCGTTAAAAAGAAAAAGTCATGACAGGTTGAAAACTTTATGGTAAAACTTCATAATATACGTAGGAAAAGAATATATTGAATCGGTGATCATCGGGATACCCATAATATAAAAAATAAGTTTAAAAAATGATAAATGCTTCATATTATCCTTCATATAATATATACAAATATCTGCATAATATATACAAATTTACAACAATCTTGTTGCATACTTAACCCATATTTAACTATCAGTTCAATATACTTGGAGAGACTTTCTATATAATATCCAACTCCTTCACACTTTTCTTCAGTGAAAACGTTGGATATCACAAAATGTTTGCGAAAACTATAATAATATTTTGTACACTTACTTTGGATGTTCTTTCGAGCCCAGTGTTGGAATCTAATAGAAGTAGTAGTCTTCCAGATGTAACTTCATCAAAGTGCTGTAATTCTGATAGGACTGGACCAGCGCCAATTAGCACTTGCGGTATATATAATTTTTATCAATAAATTTTATTAATTAAACATATTTTTAGATGATTATTGTATTTGTGGAAAAGCCATTCCCCATTCAGCATCATTTGCAAGATTGGGCAATAACAACGTATATTTTGTTGAAACATATTTTAAAGTAAAAACCATAAAAAAAATGATTTAAGGGTCCTTCACCGTCTCGAAGTTGTCTGCAACCAGCATTGCATCATAGAGAAAAGAGCGCAAATGATTGGCAAGAGCTTAGGAGAGAGTGAGAAAAATATATAATAAACACGCGTATTTATAATTAGTGTATTTCGGTTATGCGTTGATGGTTTTTGATAAAAATCATGTCCAAATATTCTGAAAAGATTAATCTCTTTCCCAAAGCTTTTTTTAAAAAATAGTGGATAATTAAAGTCATATTTGACAATCAAAAATAAATTAACTCAATTAACAATGATTAATTAAAATAATTGAAATTTAGTGAGCTTCGTGCTCTAGAGAATTTTTTTGTGACTATTTTGACATAAATTTTATCAAAAACCATCACCGCATAACCGAAATACACTAATTATAAATACGCGTGTTTATTATATATTTTTCTCACTCTCTCCTATGCTCTCGCCAAACATTCGCGCTTTTTTTCTCTATGATGCAATGCTGGTTGCAGGCAACTTCGAGACAGCGGTTGGAGGACCCTAAGAAACTATAAAGAAAGTTTTTGAATTTTTACAGGCGAATTTTTTCACAGCTGTAGAATATTGCAGAACGCTTGGAATGGAATTAGTGAGTCTTGAAACGAAAGAAGAAAGTCAAGCATTGGAAAAATATGTTAATACTTTGGGCAATTTAATTACTATAAATTATTATATTTAATTTAATTAAGATTGTTTTTTTGTATAGGTATAGGAAGTGAGGAAAACATTTGGTCATCAGGCACGGATTTGGCAAAGAACACAGAATGGAAATGGCTATCTACTGGTCAAAAGTTAACTTACACAAATTGGCTTCCTAACCCACCCCAACCAGACTATGATTACGAAAATTGTATAGAATTACTCAGAGCAAGAAAGAGAACTGGATTACCATGGAACAATGCAGTTTGTACGGCACTAAGATATTTTGCTTGTGAACGTGAAGAGCTACCAAAATGTTCATCATGTAATAATCATTGTTAAAAAGAAACATTTTTAAAATGTATTTTTTAATTCAAATAATAAAAATATTTGATATTTCAAACAATAAAAACAGGAACAAAAATTAAAACAAAACAAAAATATTTATTCGCTAAAAACAAAAAACAAAAAAACACTTGTGAGTTTCACGTGATTTCATTACGTTTTAAATAGTAAATCAAATACTCCATTTCATACATTTGATTCGGAGTAACATAATGAAACGAAATTACATTGTCCGAGCAACAATTGAATTCGAATCCCTAAAATGCATATAAATAATACTTTTCTAAGTTAAGGGGGCGAAACCGCTACATACGAGTATATAGCCGCTCTGGTCGCTAGCGAATCTACATAGTTTTGCTTATCTAAAATCACTGCAAATTTTGCGACATCTGATAAAGAATTGATGGACCAAGATCTGACTTATTTGCCACGTGCTTTAGTCGAGAACATTAGGACAGATCGAGAGGTGTGGAAAATTCTCAAAAACTGGTAAAGCAGTTTGCGGCTTTGTTATCACCCCTAGAAAATTTCCAAAGCTACCGACAATTAGAAAGAACAAATATTTATATTTTGAAGAAAAATTTGTTCGAATAGCCATTAATTAGGTAAAATATGAATAAAAAACCACAATCAAATATTAACCACTCGCTTGATAATTAGCGAAAAAAGATTAAAAAAAAACTATGTGATTCGCTAGCGACCAGAGCGGCTATATACATGTAGCGGTTTCGCCCCCTCAATAGCATAAAAAAATTACTTGGGCTTCTTTGTAGAAAATATTCTTATAATACCAAGGATCCTTATCCAAGCCTCCGGAAAATAAATGTTTTTGAGGGTTAAAAGGCAAAAATCTACCCCTACCATCCTTATCTCTAGTATCTTCTGCGGTTACATTAACATTAGCCAAACACTTCCCAATTTCCACATCTTCCGCACCACTATTTGTTTCATTGCAAAGTTTTCCGTTCGGCAAAGCCGTCTTAGAATGATAATAGCTATTTGTGTATTAAGAGCGCAAAGTGATACTTTGTAGCGCGAGCCAGAATGTTGTCGTGCGACGCGATAGCGGAGCACGACAATCTGGCGAGAGCGACAAAAACACTTTGCGCTCGAAATACACACAAGATTTTTCCTACAATCGATTTTAAATTAAATTTTTGTTGCAAAAATGTAAAATTAATATTTTGACAACAAATAAAAATGTGATTATATCATCGGTAACCAAGAAACGCTCATTTCTAAAAACAAAAACTATTGTTTTACTGCATTGTTTTGATTTAGCGAGCGGGAAAATCAGCAAAAAGATCTAGAGCGGGAAAGTGACAACTCCTCGGAAAACGCCAACTTTTCGTTGTCAAATGGAAGCACAAAGGCTTACTTTTATATGCGATTGTAGGAAAACAAAATTTCGTTAAAGTGCCTATTAGACGATTTTGTTAAAGAAATTAGAAAACTTTTTTGTACCTCAACAAATCTCTTCACAGATTCTCGACTCAATACATATCCGGCACCACCACTCATATATCCTTGATCCACGTAAGATTTGATTTTGCATCCGAAATAAATAGGATCATTTGGATGATAGTCTGAGAGGAAGTTTATCAAATTTTCAAGAATTACGTAACTATAGAACAAATGTTAATAAATTAATTAATTTCTAGTATTGGTTTGATTGGCTTACGTGTCATCATCAGCTTTAATAAACCAATCAGCTTTGTCCAAATAATTCTGATGAATGTGTTTAAAAGCCAATTTCGTTTTACCCCAAAGATTTTTGCGACCTTCTCCAATCGGTAGTTTTACTGTTGGAAGTTTCGCATCTATACAAGAATTTTCGTTAGTTTTTTAAGAAAATTACGTATTTTGTCCGATTTTGGTATGAAACAAATTTTAATTTCGTTTTTAAATTTAAAAGTTTTTAATTTTTTACTTGGGTAGCAGATAGTAATACGAAAAAATTTGACAAACTTAATATAGTCTTTCCGGTAAATGTTTGGACTTGCGTCATCAATTGCCGCGTATGAACCAATTCAGTACTAAGATGGTTACCAGTAGCTTAAAGTCAAGTCGACTAATATCTGACCTGTTATATCGAATGCGCTAGACATACTTTTTTATTGCTAGGCTGTGCCAGCGCATTACAGTATATACTAACTAACAGGAACGTACGTCTGCCAGGGCTGCGACATGATTTCCCAGATTTTATGAATACAATCAATGTGATTGACATAGAAGTTACATGCACTTATGTTCTTCTATAGTCTGTCCGTTTATGATAGGCTATTACGTCATCAATTGTATATGACGCAATCTAAAGGTATGTTCCGCGGTTCCGAGTCACCAGCGGTTTTTTTTTAGTTCGTTTTGAGGGCCCTGCAATTGGCAGGTCTTTGTTTTTGGCAGCAGCCACTCTATTAATACTCGTTAAACTTATATTAAGTGCATTCGCCACCAAAATTCGCCGAGCAAATTTACAACCATGTTTTTCACTTCACTAGAAAGGCACTTTTGTCGTGGCGAATGTGAATTATACTTTATGCGTGACCAACAAAACGTTGGTAATAAACTAAATGTCACTAAAAATAAAATATTTCTCGCCCATTTTCTCAGTTAATACCTCATATTATCACCTAATTTTTATAGCAATATTAATATTATTAATTACTAACGGAATTATGCCTAAAATTAATTGGATTCTGTCGTTTTAATTTTTATTTTAGCAGATGGTATTAACTACGTCATAACTGCTAAGCAGTGACGCAATACCCTATCATAAACGGACAGCGTATACTTGATGTCGTTCAGTGCCGTCGTACGAATATAATATTTTATTTTTGTATTGGCGTGTCGCTGCTGCTTGGAAGATATTCTACGCTACTGGTAAAATTTTTACATGGCTTTCAATTGGTTTGGTGCAGGCGGAATCAGCTAAGGGGCCACAGGTCAGAACAGAATAGGAACCACTATATCATTTGCAAGAGGCCACGCGTGTATTGTGGGTGGCCTATTTTTCAGGCAACATTACAAATAAAGTTCTGTTTTTGCAGCAATGCAGTTAAATTTAAATGTCAAAGTTACTTAAAAATATCGTCCTCGTCGGAACTGTCTTCTCCGAGGTTAATGATCAGTTCCGGGATCCAACAAATATTAGAATAAAACACTGATGAAACGCCGCTGATAACATCACATAACCAACAAACTAACCGCAAGCACTTTCCTTGTCTACCACACAGTGGGTGAGAGCGACATTAAATTAACGTACGTCTTTGACGTGAGTGATTGTGCCGCTCTCTATCGGCTCACCGGATCCAGAAACGTTTTTACAATTGCAAAATACCAACATACGTGTGCGAAGAAAACCTCAACAAATGGTCATGTCTAGTATTAGTTCAGAAATTGATGACGTAAGTCCAAACATTCGCCGGAAACTATAGTCTGATTCACCAATATACTCCATTGCGTCATTGATGAACACACATGACTATTTGTCGCTGTCTTCTTTCACATTTCACTTACATAATTCTCTCTTTCTAAAGACCGATGCGTTAGTAAGGCGCTGCAGTCGCTTTTCTAGTTATGACGTATTTTATGCCGACGTGTGCTCTTTTAACGTGTGCTAGACAAGGATGTAAATAATGTGCGGAACTATGTTTCACAACGACTTTAACCTAAAAACCATCAGCGTCTCTCTGGGTTTTTATAAGTTTGATGTAGGCAATATAAAATATTGTTTGTGATGTAGGCAATATAAAATACACGCGGGTGAGGGGAACTGAATGGAAAGCGAAATCAATTTTAACGTTAGACCGCCTGTTATACTTATCTGTGGCATTTGGCAACATAAGACATTGTAATAACGCCTGATATTAGGCAACTCACAATACAAGTGAGACCCCTAAAAAACGAACCGCCCATGGCAACTATTTTAGTACCGGTTTGATTCAGATGGTTTCGTCAATGACGCAATGGAGTATATTGGTGAATCGAGGTATATATAACATTTTCGCCAAACTCTATATAATATTTTTGAAATTTTAGAATGCACAGAATTCTAAAATTTGTTATGTTTTGGTCCATTAGAAGTTTCTTTTTTAAAAAATATCGTGTTCGGGTTTTTATGAAACAATCAAAATATGAATCAAAATTGGTTTCGATTAGTGATCGATAAAATAACATACCTGCAACTGAGCTCATAAATAGAAGAATATCGCATCGTTTTCCCCAAGTGGCTTTTACATGTTTCGCTTTCTTTTCGTGGTTTTTTGGCCCAGTCATAATCCAGCACAATATTCGCACTTTTTTGTAGATTTTTTCCGCCATTGTTGTATTTTCCGTGCTATGATGGTAATATAAAGTGTTTGATGCAACGGCCATTTCCTTTTTTGAAAGAGCATCCATTTTTTTGATAAAACGTCTATTTTCCAAGTTATAATTCAATCGAATTTCACTTATGATTGGGAAATAAGCTAAGGTGTATCCAATTGTGAAGCCAATAGCTGTTGAAAGTACTACTTTTCTATCAATTTGCATGCTGAATTCAAATAAAGTAAATATATTTCTTCTAATAAATTAATTTAGTATAGAAGATATTACTTACATTGTTATATGTAATTGAAATTCACTGACTATAGGAACTTGAAACTATTAATAAAATTACTCAAAATAAATGTGTACTATATCTATCAATAATCAATAATTGCTTACAGATAGTGAGTTCTTGTTTGTTAATGTTAATGTTTATCATTTATTTGAAAGTTCTCAAAAATATTAAGAGCGCTGTGGTTGTAGTGGGGGGATTCTGGTCTATAATCATATTAAACAATAAATTACATGACTCGTCAAAAGAGGGCTTCAGGCTCAATATTTTCATTTATGTTTTCAATATTGATATTGACAAATAGAGTGAATCTTTTGGATAAGAGATGGATCCACCGACAAAGGCGAATTTATAGTTTGGCCGCCCATAGACTGAATTTTTTTGCCGCCCCTTGTAGTCAAAAATTGTTTTCAAAGTGCGTGGCAGGCATTTTTTTTTTAATTTTTGCGGACTATTCTCGAATTTCCTTATAATACAGTGACGCTAAAAAGTGTCATGTAGCAGTGACATCTATATCTTACTAGGCAAACTAAACTCAATATTTTGGTGGATCAGCTGTTTTGGTTGTTCAATAATTAAAAACAAAAATTCATAAGAAAAGCGTTATGAACAAATACAAATTATTATAATTATTCAGAATTGTTTAAATTTATCGTATATAGGTCAGGTAAATGTTTCGGAGCATTTTGTTAAATTTATTTTTGAAAAAGGGTTATTTCATTAGCTTATATTTTTGATATCCTTTAGTTAATTTGTACCAAAACTGTTGTAATGCCTAAGTTGAACATTTATTTTAAAATTGTAATAAGTTTTGAGCAAAATTTTACGTAAAACCGCTGTCTTATGTCCACAAAATTAACCCTACAATCTGACTCGCGAGACATCTTGTTGGTTCAAGAAAATCCACGGCGCCCTTTGAGGCAAGATATTCTTTAAAATAAATCATTTAGCTAATGGAATTGATAAATAATAAGATGTGTGTTCAAGTGTTATACCACAGATAAGTTTTCAGATAGGCCGTGCTCCCAGTTTATATGTTTCGCTACCTATTCAGTTCCCCTCAGCCGCATGTATTGTAAATTGCATAGATCTAGGAGTAAAACGTGGTAAAACATTTATTTAAAGAAAGAAAACTGTAGTTATGAAAGAAAACTGTAATCACACTATAATTTAACGGATGGATTTAGAAATTGTGTCTGGGCGTGGTCTGGCAACTGTTTTTTTAATTTAAAATGCAACAAATTCTATAAATTACCGCGACCCATATACAGCCAATGTTTGCTCAAGGGCGTGCTTAAAGTGTGAATTATGGTTGATTGGGTGTGGTTTGAGCCACCTGACGATGAATTTCATATTAAATCATTAAATTATTCTATTATTTTGCAGCGCCATCTACCATACGATACACATTCCATCTCAGTAATCCTACTGGAATGGCGATCCACGTGGTGGGCGTTGGAACTAAAAAAAACCCTCTCTTGTTGAGCGTTGTCCCTGCGAAGCATAATTTCTTATCTTATCTGTGGTACTACGTAGTACGACTGTGCAAGTAGGCGTAGAAGCACTCAACTTGAACAAATGACTAAGCCATACAAATATCTGCTTTATTAAACAATTCGTCAATTTTATCAACAATCTGACATTTATAGAAAATTAGGTAACATTATCTTTTTCCTGGAAAGATAATTCAAGCAATAAAAGATAAAAATACCAAAATTAAAACAAAAAATCAATTTATTTCCTAAAAATAGAAAACACAGCTTTTACGTGATTCCATAAGGTTTTAAATGGTAAATCAAATACTCCATTAAATACATATCCTTCGGACTAATATAATGAAACGAAATTGCATTATCTGAGCAACAATTGAATTCGAATCCCTAAAATGCAAACGCAAATAAATATTAGTTATTGTAAATAATTTAAAAAAAAATTACTTGAACCTCTTTGTAATAAATATACTTATAATACCAATGATCCTTAGCAAAGGTTCCCGACATTAAATGACTTTGTGGACTAAAAGGAAAAAATCTACCTCTACCATCCTTATCTCTGGAGTCTCCTGCGGTTACATTAACTTTAGCCAAACACTTCCCAATTTCCACATCTTCAGCACCACTATTTTTTTGTTGACACAGTTTACCATTTGGCAAAGCCGTCTTAACACACACAAAATCATAGAAGTCGTATTAAATAGGCAATGGCCATAGCGTACTTGCATAAATTTTTTTAAAAAAATTATAATGGAAGCATATATTTTATTTAATTGAAAAAAATGTTTTTTGAAAAAAATGCAGTAGATTTTGTAACAAGGATTTTAGAAAGTTGCGATATTTTATATTTGTGGAAACGCATTTTAGCGCAACACGCATAGTGACGTCACATATAGCCTCCTAACAAAGAGTGTTTTTAGCACACTTTTCTTTTGAACTAACAAGATAAAAAGGGAGGTGGGATAAAAACACACCTTACTCGGAGACTATTTGTGACGTCACCATTCATATTGCGCTAAAAAGCGTCTTAAGACATTTAAAATATCGCAAACTTGTAAAATTATTATTAGACAATCTACTGCACTTTTTTCAAAAAAAATTTCACCCATCAATAAAATAAACTATATATTTTCATTATAGATGCAAATAAATAAATAAAAATCTTATGCATCTTCCCTATTGTCAAATAAAAATGAATGAAAAAAAAAGATCAACTAACAATTTTAACAGCAAAAAAAGGGCCCTGGAATTTTGGAGAAAAAAAAAGTAAAAAACTGTTTTGTACCTCAACGAATCTCTTCACCGCTTCTCGACTCAAAACATATCCAGCACCACCACTCATATATCCTTGATCCACGTAGGGTTTGAATTTGCAACCGAAATAAATCGGATCATTTGGATGGTAGTCTGAGAGGAAGCTTCTCAGATTTTCAAGAATTACGTAACTATAGAACAAATGCTAATAACATAATTAATTAGTAGAATTGGTTTGATTCGCTTACGAGTCATCATCAGCTTTAATAAACCAATCAGCTTGGTCCAAATAATTCTGATGAATATGTTTAAAAGCGTATTTCGTTTTACCCCAAAGATTTTGGCGACCTTCCTCAATTGGTAGTTTTACTGTCGGAAGTTCCGCGTCTGCGCAAGAAATTTCGTTGGTTTTTAGGAAAATTACGTATTTTGTCAGATTTTGGGTTAAAACTATTTTTCTTTTTCGTTAAAACTATTTTTTTTTAATTAAGGGTCCTTCACCGGCTGTCTTAAAGTTGTCTGTAACCAGCATTGCATCATAGAGAAAAGAGCGCGAATGATTCGCTAAAGCTTAGGAGAGAGTGAGAAAAATATATAATAAACACGCGTATTTATAATTATTGTATTTCAGTTATGCGTTGATGGTCTTTGATGAAAATCATGTCAAAATATTCAGAAAAAAATTCTCTAGAGCAAAAAGCTCATTAAATGTGAATAATTTTAATTAATCATTGCTAATTATGTTAATTTATTTTTGTTTGTAAAATATGTATTTAATTATCCACTATTTAAAAAAAAAATAAACTTTAGGAAACAGATTAATCTTTTCAGAAAATTTTGACATAATTTTCATCAAAAACCATCAACGCATAACCGAAATACATTAATTATTAATACGCGTGTTTATTATATATTTTTCTCACTCTCTCCTAAGCTCTCGGCAATCAATCGCGTTCTTTTCTTTATGATGTAATGCAGGTTGCAGACAACTTCGAGACAGCCGGTAAAGGACCCTTAAGTTTCGAATTTTTACTTTTCGCGTGATGGAAAATTGTAATTCGAAAAAATTTCACAAACTTAATTACGTAATATTTTTGAAATTTAAGAATGCGCAAAATTGTAAACTTTGTTGTTTTCATCTAAGAATTTTCTTTTTAAAAATATTATTTTTAGGTTTTTATGAAACAATAAAAATATGAACCAAAATCGGTTGCGATTGGTTGAGCAATTTCCGAAATTTAGTGCGTACAAAAACGAAACCGACAGAAATCAATAAAACAGCAAACCTTCAGCTGAGCTCATAAAGAGAAGAATATCGCATCGTTTTCCCCAAGTGGCTTTCACGTGTTTCGCTTTGGTTTTATGGTTTTTTGGTCCAGTCATAACCCAGCACAATATTCGCACTTCTTCAGCGATTGTTGCATTTTCCATATTATGATAATTTGAAGTGTTTGAAATGTCCGCCATTTGCATTTTTGGAAGCGCATCATCCATTTTGTGACTGAAATGCATATTTACCGAGTTATAATTCGAACGAATTTCACCTACGATTGGGAAATAAGCTAAGATGTATCCAATTACGATGCCAATGGCTGTTGCAAGTACTAGTTTTGTATCAATTTGTCTCCTAAATCCGAATAAAATAAATATTTTATTGCAATTAAATGATTTGGTATAGAAAATATTACTTACATTATTATAATAATTGAAATTCACTGAATATTGCAACTTACGTGAGATTATTTAATATGGCTAAAATAAATTTATTGTTGATCTGGATAACTATTATCAATATTCAATAATATTTTTATAGATAGTAAGTTCTTGCTACTTTCCTAACTGCCGCCTGATTTTTATTTGTAATAAATGATAAACAAGAATTTTGCAAAGTTAAATCTTCAAAATTAGAAGCAAATTTCTCGCAACATCCAAGTTTATCATTTATTAGAAAATAAATTCGACTAAAAAAATTAAGAGGTTATCTTTAAAATAAACGACTTTGTTAATGGGATTGATAAATGATAAGATATCGTTTTTATAGACTTAATTTTACGAATTTAATTTTGAAACTTTTAAGAATTTTTTTTTTGAACTCATTTTTATCACGTTTAATATTTTTAGTATAGATAACATCTCTTGCTTTTATTTAACATGTCATTCTTAGTAGTTGACTTTATTAGCCACTTTCACTTTTTGAAAGAATCCGTCATTTTTTTCAAAATTTGATTTAATAAAATAGTTTCACAATTATTGCTATTAAGGGTCCTCCAACCGCTGTCTCAAAGTTGTCTGCAACCAGCATTGCATCACAGAGAAAAGAGCGCAAATGATTGGCGAGAGCTGAGGAAAGAGTGAGAAAAATATATAATAAACACGCTTATTTATAATTAGTGTATTTCGGTTATGCGTTGATGGTTTTTGATGAAAATCATGTCAAAATATTCTGAAAAGATTAATCTGTTTCCTAAAGCTTTTTTTTTAAATAGTGGATAATTAAAGACATATTTGACAAACAAAAATAAATTAACATAATTCGCAATGATTAATTAAAATTATTCAAATTTAGTGGGCTTCTTGCCCTAGAGAATTTTTTTCTAAATATTTTGACATGATTTTCATCAAAAACCATCAACGCATAACCAAAATACACTAATTATAAATATAGTCTGTCCGTTTATGATAGGCTATTACGTCATCAATTGTATATGACGCAATCTAAAGGTCTATTCCGATTAACCTGCGGTTCCGAGTCACCAGCGGTTTTTTATGAGTTCGTTTTGAGGGCCCTGCAATTGGCAGGTCTTTGTTTTTGCCAGCAGCCACTTTATTAACACTCGTTAAACTTATTGTAAGTGCATTTGCCACCAAAATTTGCCGAGCAAATTTACAACCATGTTTTTCACTTCACTAGAAAGGCACTTTTGTCCTGGCGAATGTGAACTATACTTTATGCGTGACCAACAAAACGTTGGTAATAAACTAAATGTCACTAAAAATAAAATCTTTCTTGCCCATTTTCTCAGTTAATACCTCAAATTATCGCCTAATTTTTATAGCAATATTAATATTATTAATTACTAACGGATTTATGCCTAAAATTAATTGGATTCTGTCGTTTTAATTTTTATTTTAGCGGTTGGTATTAACTACGTCATAACTGCTAAGCAGTGACGTAATAGCCTATCATAAACGGATAGCGTATACGCGTGTTCGTTATATAATTTTCTCAGTCTCTTCTAAGCTCTCGCCAATCATTCGCACTCTTTTCTCTATAATGGAATGCTGGTTGCAGACAACTTCGAGACAGCCGGTGAAGGACCCTTAATAAAAAGGCAAGTGCGTGCGGTTTGTTTGTCGGTTATGTGATATGATCAGCGGCGTTTCATCAGTGTTTTATTCTAATATTTGTTGGATGGAGAAGACAGTTCCGATGAGGACGATATTTTTAATTAATTTTGACATTTAAATTTAAATGCATTGCTACAAAAACCGAACTTTATCTGTAATGTCGCCTGAAAAATAGACTACCCACAATACACTCGTGGACCCTTTGCAAATAATACGCTACTGGTAACCATCTTAGTACTGAATTGGTTCATACGCGTCAATTAATGCGCAAGTCCTAACATTTACCGGAAAGACTATAGAATGCTCCAGTCTCTCATAGGGAAAAAAAATCAAATTTTGGAAATATTTTGAAAAATTATTAAAAAGTCAGTTAACGACTGTATTCCACATTTTTATTATTTTTAATATTAAGATTAACTGATCATAAATGACTTACTAGATAGCAACCAATCTAAGGACATTTCCCACAACACGTATTCAACTTATCAGCATCCGGTTTGTGATTAGGCGTCCACGGACCTAAACTGGCATTCGCATAAAAATCCATGGGATAACTTTGACTCTCATTGAACCATTCAACTTCGCCTAGAACCACCGCCAATTCATACGGCGTTAAAAACGGTTTCTTAAAAACAAGCCCCCAATCAATCGACAATCGCGGACAAGCAATTTGCACAAACGCATCGAAACTACCGAACAAATCCAATTTGCTTGGGAAAATTTCAGACAAAAGTATTACCACCGCCCGCTTATTCGCCGCTTGCAGCTTCTCGCGTAGATGCTCAACCACTTTGGGGCTACCTTGTCTTCCTAACGTACCCATAATGATCCCGAACGTATCCGCAGATTTGGCTCGTTCTATCATATTCTTTCGAACCGATTGCATTTGTTGATGATCGTAATGTTCGCGTGTAAACTTCTTATCGTACGGATCGTAGCGATACGCTTCCAGTCTCGGATTAGCAATCATAGCAGCTTCCAGGTGAAAACGGCCGTCGCCCAAGTAGACAATTATCTAGAAAAATTCGCAATTTACACCTGGTAGGCAACCAGACATACACCGACATTACCTCAGCGCATCGGAGAACGGGTGCAGTGCAGCCCAGAATTTCGCCAGGCGAAAGCGGCTTAAATTGGGGAACGGACACATCATACCCGTCCTGTTTCAAAGCAGTCGACGCAGCTTGCAAAGTAGTAACAAACTGAATAGTGCTGACCAGTGCCACTTTCTTGGTTTTATCGAAATTGTGCTTAAGCGTTTCGATGAAATGCAACGGATCGATTTTGATGTCGACGAAGACGTAGAGGATCTTAATGCCGCTAGTTTGGTCGAGTGGTATCAAGCAGCTGTGGCCGTAGTGCACTAGAAGTTCGACGCCTAAAGCTTTCGCGGTCAAATCGTCGATGCAGCAAGCGCCGTACGTGACGTCGCCCATTATGAGCGAGTCAGCGCCGGTGAATTCCTTGATGATATCGGCAAGCGTTGTGGAGAATAGGAGCAGTCCTTCGGGCATTTGTAGAGCGACGGTTTTGGCTTTCAGTTCCTGGATTCGCCATATCGTTTTCGGTACTTCGAAGTTGTAGTTTTTCGGTAACCGTTCGATGGCGGCTTGTAGTTTAGGGTTTTTTAGTATTGATTCAGGGATGCGTGTTATTTTGTTGGCTTTGAAAACTTTTCGTTCTGGTTTTGCACGAACTACAACTGTTGATTCGGATGACATTTTGCAAATGTGGTTAGATTTGTGTTAGCGATTTACCACCATCTATCGGATGTTGGCGGACTCTTGAGAGATTCATGTGGGCCACAGCGATTTACCACCATCTATCGGATGTTGGCGGACTCTTGAGAGATTCATGTGGGCCACGGGAGGGAGAAACGGCATTCGGGAGAAAACGGTCGAACAAGAAGGACGTGCATTAGCATTTTGTATTTGAGCTTTTCGAATAAGAATAATAAATTCACTTTATAATTTGAAATCGGTGTGTTTATTATAGAGCAGCGGTAGGATTCACCTCGTTTAATCCGATAAAGTAAATGAAAGTGTGTGTTATAAACAATTGCCTGTGTAAAAGAATTTTTATTGAACAAAGAAACACGTGGTGCGGAAAAGTACCGTACAAACTTTGTGCAGTTTTAAACATTGTGTTCATAGAGAAATACGTTCTCTAACTAAATTTGCATTCAGATCAATACGTTGATTCAAATTTAGTGTCAAAATGGGCAAACGGTCCGCAAATAAACGTTATCATTCATCCGATTCTGATGATGACTCAGACGGAAACTTTCGCAGACGGCGAGAGAGACAAGGTGGGCCAGCTTTGGTAAGAAATCGACGTGATGGTTCTGAAAAACGATACACGCCACCAAAACAAAACGAAAGTCTTACTACAAGTACAGAAGAAAGCACGGCCGACCGAATTAAGAAATTAGAAGACTTAGTTTCAAAATTGTCAAACCAGGTTTCAAATGAAAACACCCAAAACGATTCAATGGGAATAATTTCGTACAGAACTGCTGCTGATTGCATTCCGGAATACGATCCGGCAGATAAGAAAATGACAATTTCCAAATGGATTAATAAAATTGACCAACTGGGGAAAATTAACGGTTGGAACGATCGAATTATGATTCAACATATGCAAAATCGTCTAACCGGTGTAGCTAGAACCTGGTACAATAACCTCACAACATATAATTATACGTGGAGCGAATGGAAATCTTTGCTGAAAAAAACGTTTCCCGAACACAAAGATTTTGCAGACCTTTTGCAAACTATGATGAATAGAAAGAAATTATACGACGAATCATGGGCAACATATTATTTTGACAAACTAGGGCTAATTAGGGCTTGCGAAATTAGCGAGAAGAACGCGGTTTCATGTATTATTGCTGGAATAAGTGACTCGCTCATTAAAACTGGAGCAAAAGCAGGGCGTTACGCAAGTCCTGAAGAACTGTATTCGGAATTTTTAGTAACTCTACCTGCAACTACTGATGGGAACAAAGAAAATAGAAGTGGAAACCGAAATCGAGAACTAGTAAACAGGGTGAGTTCAAGATTATTTTCACGCGATAGAGTACATCCGCACAAAAGTAACGATTACCACAAACATGAAGAAAAGAAGAAATGTTTCAATTGTTCCGAAATCGGGCACCTGTCGAGTAAATGTTCGAAACCTAGAAAAGAATGTAGCAACTGCAAACTATTAGGACATTTAGCGATAGATTGTCGTAGACCGAAAGTACCTTCGAAAATATCATTGAAAGCTACATGCTCGAAAAAGGAGCCATCAGATCAAACTAACCAATGTTATTACATGAACTGCGAGATAAATGGGAAACAGTTTTGTGCATACGTAGATACTGGTTGTTCAGGAGTGCTAATTCGCCTCACTACTAGCAAGGAACTTGGTTTAAAATTGGAACCATGCCCTCTCATAATAAACGGTTATGGCAACGGAAAAGCAACACCTGTTGGAAAAGCACTCATTCACATTAAGGTTGACCTAGCAGAAGACGACGTGGAAGCATATGTGGTTGAAGATTGGGTGCAAACGGTGCCTGTACTTATTGGACAGATATTTATCAACAAGGATAAAACTGTTATTATAAAGCAAAACGAACTGCGAATCTTTAACGATGACATGTTTGCAACCACCGAGTACAACAATCTTCCTCTAAAGAAAGTAACACTCCATTCAAAGGACATTGCAGTTATTCCACCAAATTCGATAGGCTTCATTTCAGTAAATTGCAAGGAGGATTACACTGGTGACGTTTTCATTGAGTCACAGGTAAGGACGAATCCATTTAAAGAACATTTTATATCGCCATGTATAATGTCATGTCCAAACGGTATGATTTCAATCATGAATTCGTCCAAACACGCGATAACTTACAAGCCTAGTCAAGTAATAGCTCGTGGTACGATTTGTGAATACGAAAATCCAATAGAGAAAAGAAGCGTATCGGTATTAAGTACGGAAACGATCAAACTGTTTGAAATGTCAGACATTGAACCCCAATTATGCGACTTAAACGATGAATATAAAAAGCGTCTTCTAGATTTGCTTAATGAATATCGCTGTTGCTTTGCAATGAATACTAGCGAACTTGGAAAATGTTCGGGGGCTGAAATTGCAATTAAACTAATAGATGATAAGCCAATCACATACAGACCTTACAGACTTTCTTATAATGAACGTGCTTCAGTTCGAGATATTGTTGATGATCTACTCAAAAATGAGATTATCAGAGAAAGTGAGTCTCCTTATTCGAGTCCTATACTACTCGTAAAGAAAAAAACTGGTGAGTTACGCATGTGCGTTGACTATCGCGCTTTGAACCAGAAGACGATAAAAGATTGTTATCCACTACCGAGAGTTGACGAACACCTTGATCGACTTGCAAACTGTTCATTTTTCACTAGTCTGGATTTAGCTTCAGGCTATCACCAAATACCAGTTGCAGAAGACTCTATTGCCAAAACTGCATTTATCACACCGGACGGACATTATGAATATTTACGAATGCCATTCGGTTTAGTCAATTCTCCAGCTATATTTCAAAGAACAATGAACAGAGTTTTGGGACCACTACGATTTACGCAAGCACTTGCATATATGGACGACATACTCATACCATCTTCTGATTTTGAGTCAGGATTGATTTTCTTAAGAAATGTTCTAGACGAGTTTAAAGAAGCTAATTTGACGTTACGGTTATCAAAATGTTCATTCTTTAAGACAAAAATAGAGTATTTGGGACATGAAGTCAGTAAAGAGGGAATTCGACCAGGGATCGGAAAAACAAAAGCAGTTGAACAGTTTCGCGTACCTAAGAACGTCCATGAAGTTCGACAATTTACAGGACTGACCGGTTATTTTAGAAAATACATTCAAAATTACGGTACTATTGCAAGGCCATTGACAATGTTAACACGAAAAGATGTAGTATTTGAATGGGGCAGTGAGCAACAGAAAGCGTTTGATCTACTAAAACATAAATTAATAAACAGACCAGTACTTGCACTTTACAATCACGAAGCTGAGACTGAAGTTCACACCGATGCCTCAAAATGGGGAGTCGGAGGAATACTTTTACAAGCGCAGAACGATTCGTCACTTCGACCGGTCTTATATTTCAGTAGGCAAACATCAAAAGAAGAACAAAGATACCATTCATACGAGCTCGAGACTTTAGCAGTGGTAAATTCTTTGAAAAATTTTAGAGTATATTTACTAGGGATTAAATTTAAAGTCGTTACTGATTGTAATGCATTGCGGACAACCTTAACTAAACGCGATTTAATACCACGAATTGGACGTTGGTGGTTAACTACATTAGAGTACGACTTTAGTGTCGAATATCGGGCCGGTACAAAGATGTGCCACGTAGATGCTCTAAGTAGGAATCCAGTCGAAAGTCATGAGGAATACGACCAAGTGGACATTCTTAGCATCAACCTAACAGACGACGATTGGGTATTAACTGTTCAGCTACGCGACGAACGTTGTAAGTACATTAATGAAGTATTACATCGGAAACCTGTTGATAAAGAGGAGAGATGTATTCACGACGAATACAAACTTCAAGACAATAGGATTTATCGTAAAACACCTAGTGGGCTAAGGTGGGTCATTCCAAAGCACGTACGACGACAAATTGTGATGGAGAATCATGACAATAAGGGTCATTTTGCCGTTGACAAGACGTTTGAGCTAATAAGTCAAAGCTATTGGTTTCCAGGCATGCGGAGGTATATAAAGAGGTACGTGAGCTCTTGCTTAAAATGTTTATATAACAAAAGTCAAAGCGGTAAAAAGCCAGGTTTTCTGAACCCTATTGAAAAGAGCTCCACACCTATGGACACAATTCATGTCGACCATTTGGGGCCATTTATAAGAAGCAAGCAGAAAAACTCATTTTTAATTGTAGCAGTAGAAGCGTTCACAAAATTTACGCTCATAAAGGCCGTTCAAAGTAGCAAAGTAGGTCCTGTGATCAAGTTCCTAGAAAATATATTTAATATGTTTGGAGTCCCTAGACGAGTCATATGCGATAGAGGGGCCGCATATACCAGTAAGCAATTTGTTGCTTTTACGCAAAACAACGGCATTAAGACGGTATATAACGCTACAGCAACTCCAAGAGCTAATGGGCAAGTGGAGCGATTTAATCGTACAATTTTAGAGAGTATAATGGCTTCTATGGGTCAGAATGAAGAAACGTGGGACAAAGTAGTACAAAAGGTACAATTTGGCATAAACACGACAGTAAACGCTACGACAAATAAGTCACCATACGAATTGCTTATGGGTTTTAGGCCTAGACATCCAGACGATGCATTCTTGCAGACAACTGTTACGGTGGATGCCCCTAGAAAAAGTTTAGACGAACTTCGGCAAAAGGCCGATAAGCAGATTAAATTTAAACAAGAACAACAAAAACGAAGATACGATTCTAAACGATGTTGTCCGAGAAAATATACAATCGGTGAACATGTTCTAATACGTAGAAACGTTGTAGGAAACGACGGGAAAAGTAGAAAAACGATGCCTAAATACGATGGGCCGTTTATAGTGACGGCCGTATTACCGCATGACCGGTACTATATTGAGGATATACCTGGATCGTATAGATCTCAGAAACCTTACAAGGGGGTTTGTCCGGTAGACAAAATGAAATTATTTCTTACAGAAATAAGTGATTCTGATACAGACTCAGATAAAGATGACGACGGTTCTGAAGGTGAGCCGGATTAGGATTCTCACGAGAGTCAAAACTAAACGATGATTTAATACGTGCTCAATTGATTCCATGGAATCTTGAGGTTTCTTTTGCAGCTCTTATACTACAAAATAATAAATATTCAACAATTAAAATGTTTTGTGATTTACAGTTACTGAAAATGACACGGTGGTCTGCGAGGACGCAGAGCAAGGGTAGCCTGGCCGAATCTGTTAGCGATTTACCACCATCTATCGGATGTTGGCGGACTCTTGAGAGATTCATGTGGGCCACAGCGATTTACCACCATCTATCGGATGTTGGCGGACTCTTGAGAGATTCATGTGGGCCACGGGAGGGAGAAACGGCATTCGGGAGAAAACGGTCGAACAAGAAGGACGTGCATTAGCATTTTGTATTTGAGCTTTTCGAATAAGAATAATAAATTCACTTTATAATTTGAAATCGGTGTGTTTATTATATTTGTTTGAACTACTCGTGGGTGACAGGTGAACTATTTTAATGGGGGGTAATTCGTTTAGTCGCTTGAGAAATGCCGCTAATACAAAGCAGCATTAAAATAATGGTCTTTGGGTATTATCTCGGTCTTTACTTTGCTGATCATTTTCCGTGGTGCAATAATCGTCAACTACGGGTCTACCGGCGCCATCTTCACTCTAGTTTTAATTAACATTTCAACTGACAGCTCCAAAATGAAGTAAACGCAAACATTTATAGCAAATTACCTTGCATTTAACGCAATAAAATGGATTAATAGCGAACGAACAATGCCGTCTGATACGTTATCTAATCAACTGTAAAACAACAACTCAGTTACAGTCATCAGCAAAACATGTCCGGCGGGGGAAATAAGAAAAAGCCGCCCCGCACTCATGGCTGGGAAGATGCTGGCTCCGATTTCTACCAGGAAAGCTATCCCATGGACGGCGATTCGATTGAAGCGCTTCATCGCGATCCGAAGCATTTGGCCACTTTGCTGCCCAGCAAGCAAACAAGAGCAGGTATGTTGTAGTGCTCACTGTATACAGATGGCGCGATCAGCGTTTTGCTTCCTTTGAATTTCAAAATATTTTTTCGGATATAAATCTAGATAGTATATCTGTATTTAAATTGAGTTTCTAATCAGTGTATTTTAAATAGCAGCTGCCGCAACAATTCGTCTACGCACAAACGACTATCGCACAATGCGTCGCCAAACTTCATCGCGATCGCGAAGAGATTCAACAATTCGAAGGCCGTCGATGCCATGCGAGGTTCAAGTGTCCATGTTACCGGATTTGTCGGAGAATCTGTCCAACGAGCAGAAAACGCACGAGGAAATCATGCAGATCAAGGCAATGCCCGTTTCGATGGCGCAGAAAAAGGAACTGAAAGCCAAAATACTGGTAATTTTATATTGTTTATATTTTGACCTCTAAATTACAAATTTGACTTGTTTTTTATATTTTGATTGATTGATTAGTCATACTTAAATATTTTGATAAACAAACAATGCGAATATTTAGCAGATAAAACTACTGAATGGAAATAATTAAAATGATAAGAATTATCGGAATTAAGATTAAAATAATCCATCATTTTCCAGAACGAACCAAATTTGCGATTGCAAGGCTACGAACAATTCAAATGGAAACGACGAAAAATGTGGCATCAATTCAAATCGCGCGTAAAGGAAACCTACACGAAACTGGAACTATGGCGCAGCGATTTGAAGCATATCGAAGGCAACTTCGGCACTGGCGTCGTCGCATACTTTCTTTTCATCAAATGGCTCTTCACTCTGAACTTCTTCATGTTCTCCGGCATATTCCTGTTTGTCACTCTACCTTCAATACTAATGACGAACGCAACCGCCAACTGCAACGCTAACTCGACGGACAACAATGTAGTGCTGGATTTCATACAGGGTACCGGATATTTGGAATGCACGCTACTGTACTACGGCGTCTATGTCAACGAGATTTTAACGAGCATAGTCGGCGACGCCACCATGTACTACAATCTCCCGCTAGCGTACATCAGCTTGACGATCATTTGCTTCATGGTGTCGCTGGTCGCCATCGTGCGTTCGGCGGCGAAGGGTTTTCGAGATCGCTTGATCGAGGGCGAAGGCCAGTTTTACCAATATTGCAATCTAATATTCGGCGGCTGGGATTTTTGCATACACAATGAGAAATCGGCGAAGATTAAACACAACGCCATCTATCGCGAGATCAAAATTACGCTCCACAGCGAGAAGTTGGAGGAAGAGCGGCAAAGTCGCACGCGCAACGAGCACTATCGCATCATTTTATTTCGTTGCATCGCTAACTTCCTGGTGGTCGTAATACTAGCAGCGTGCGGCTGCGCAATTTATTTCGTCTTCGACTTATGCATGGACAAACTGACCACGGAAGAATACGCCAACCGATTCGAACAGCTCGTCTTCGAGTTTCTACCATCGATTACAATCGTCTGTCTGAATTTGGCCGTACCGTTCATCTTCCGCTTTTTGGTCACATTCGAAAACTTCAGTCCAATGTTCGTCGTGCGCCTGACACTGATCCGCACAGTGCTACTGCGCATGGCGTCATTATTCGTCCTGTACGCATCTCTCCTATTGAAAATCACGTGCAACCAACCGTTCACCGACGAGAAGCCGTGCAATAATGCGATGGATTGCTGGGAGACATATGTCGGCCAACAAATCTACAAATTACTTATCACCGATTTCGCTACGCATTTAATTCTGACGTTTGTCGTGAATTTTGCGCGGGCACTACTCGCCCGTCATGTGTCGAACAAGTTCGTGCGATTGACGTGCGAGCAGAGCTTCGATTTGCCGAAGCATGTGCTCGATGTCGTTTATGCGCAGACGCTGTGTTGGTTCGGGTTCTTTTATGCGCCGATGATCAGTGCGATGGCGGCCGCCATTTTCTTTCTAATGTTTTATATTAAGAAGTTTGCGTGCATGGTGAATAGTAAGCCGAGTGCGGTGTTGTATCGGGCGTCAAGGTCGAATTCCATGTTTATGATGGTGTTGCTGGTGTCGCTGATTTTTGCGATGTTGCCGATCGCGTACAGTATTTCGGAGTTGTGGCCGTCGCGCACGTGCGGCCCGTTCAGCGGCTTGGAGTCGGTGTGGGAGTTGATTGTGCACGAGATCGAGATGACGCCGGACTGGGTGAAGACCGTCGGGTATTTTGTGAGCACGGCGGGCTTTGTGATTCCGGTGGTGATTGTCTTGTTGTTGCTCTTGTATTATTATACGGCGGTGAATGCGGCGAATCGGCATATGGTGGTTGTATTGAAGAATCAGTTGGTGCTGGAAGGGCATGATAAGCAATTCTTGTTGAATGAGTTGAGCAAGTTTATTAAGCAGGAGAATCAGAAGCGGATGCGGCATGCGGATATGATGCGCGAAGGCGATCGGATTGTGTCGAGCACTTAGGTATGCGATCGGGCATGCGCGGTGTATGATGGATCTGATGACTGGTTGAGCGTAGTCGTTGAGATTAATTAATTATAGTGTCACAAAATATATCAAGGGTTTTTGTAAATATTTTTGTTTAGAGGAAAATCTGGTGCTTTAAGGTTAATCTCAGTAAAAGGAAAATTAATTACGTACATGTTTGACCAAAATTTTTAGAAATTTGAACATTTGACATTCCGGGTTTAAGAGTCAGATAAGATTTAGCTCAATTTGTCATGTATTTGTTTTATTTATAGAGTCACGGAGTGATTGAAGGAGTGATTACGAGCCAGAAAACGAAAATTGTGGAAGCGACAAACGATACCCTTCATCTCTCTTATTAGAGTTAGGACATAAATATTAGGATGAGACTAGAATTGGAGTATATTTGCATGTGTTGAAATTGTTATGTATTAATATTGGCAAAGGAACGCGCCTTGCGCAGTAGGATGTAAAACGGTAAAGTGACAGCAGGGGCGAGCTGTGCTGCTGCTCATGTCAAGTGAGCCACCTCAGTTGTTGTACGCCTCGTGTTAAAATTGCTTTATACTTTTGCTGATATACAAGTCTGAATCCATACACAACTGTGTGTATTATTTACTAATCGTAAACACGTTAGAAAAGAGACGTATTAAGCCATCTTCGAAGCTATCTTGCGTTTGAGCGTCCGTATAGCCATCTACCGAGCACTAGAACAGGCACTCTAACGATGATTCTCGTTCAAAATATGATAAAAAATTCAAATCGGGTGTAAGGCAATCTTAAAAACTAAAAAATCAATTTTCAATATTTAAACTGATATATAATCTGAATTGATTTATCTGCGATTGCAATGGACAAAGTGTCATTTATGTTATTTTGTATTTGAAATATCAACTATATTAACTTTGAGTGGCTGTATATTTTTTTTACAATAAACTATAAAAACTTTGTTCAATTAAAAGAGTAGATTAATGTTTCTAGAATGTATAATATCACTTTAAATAATTAAAATTGATTCAGTAGTTTTCCTGTGGGCCTTACACCGAGTGGCAGTGATTTTTCCATAAGAATAGCTTGCGCTTCCAGCTAAACGCGCTGAAATGGGAGCTCAGCCGAAATAATACTCCTCTTAAGGCATTTATAATCACTCCTTTATACCACACCGTGAAAGAGCTTTGAAGAACACGTGACTTATAATGCCTTTCAGGCTAACTTAGCTTTATTGCAAATTTGCTTATCGAATACGATACGAAGGGTAATTCTTGACTACGTCATCTGATGTAGCCGTCGCCATAATGGTTTTTATAATTTGACAACATTCTTCAAAGCTTGATTAACTAATTTGTTGTAATTGTAATGGATGGACTCCTGCCAAATATGTGTATACAAAAAAAAGCCAATTTTAATATTGTATGAATTGTGCATTTATTATTTTCTTGCCATTTATTACCGTAAGGTTAATGTTTTTTTACCTCGTGTTATATTATTTTTACAAATATATGTATATTGTATATCTACAATTTAAGACAAAAATGGGCTGGCAGCTATTTTTTGACAAAAAATACATATTAATTTAATCAGCTGAAGAATAACTACCAGGAATTAGTTTTGTCTTTTATTACACTTACCTCTAGTCCGATTTTAGTCATTATTTAATTAAGTCTTATTTATATAATCTATGAAATAAAACCAAATGTATAAACCAAAACGTATTTTATTTACAAATATTTAGTATTAAGAGAGCTGTGATGTAGTAGGGGGATTCTGGTCTAATAATATTTAACATTAATACTAAATAAATTACATGACTTGTCAAAAGATGGCTCTAGGCACAATATTTATGTCTTCAATATACATATTGATAAATAGAGCAAATCTTTTGGATAAGAGATGGATCCACCGACAAAGGCGGATTTATAGTTTGGCCGCACATAGACTAAACATTTTTGCCGCCCCTAGTAGCACAGATAAGGTTATATACAGATGTGCCATCGTATAGGGCAAAGTGTTTCGCATTTTTGATATTGCCAACGCCCGACCAGAGGGCTTTTTTTAGTATAACGCCGGCCACGGAGAGGCGCTGTTCCTGTTGAATGGCATGTCTATCCTATGGTAGATGGCGTTGCAAAATAGGTAGCGAAACAAATATTAACGTTGAACAGCCTATCTGTTATACTTATCTGTGCTAGTAGTCAAAAATTGCGTGGCAACCAAATTTTTGTTAATTTTTGCGGACTATTCTCGAATTTTTTTATAATACAGTGACCCTAAAAAGTGTCATGTAGCAGTGGCAGCTATATCTTAGTAGGCAAACTAAACTCAATATTTTGGTAGATCAGCTGTTTTGGTTGTTCAATAATTAAAAACAAAAAACCATAAAAGAAGCGTTCTGAACAAATACCAATTATTTTAATTATTCAGCATTGTTTAAATTTATCGTATACAGGTCAGGTAAATGTTTCGGAGCATTTTGTTAAATTTATTTTTGAAAAAAAGAGTCTTTTCATTAGTTTATATTTTCGACATCCTTTAGTTAATTTATACCAAAATTGTGGTAATACCTAAGTTGAACATTTATCTTTAAAATTGTATTAAGTTTTGGGCAAAATTTTACGTAAAACCTCTGTCTTATGTCCACAAAATTAACCTTACAATCTGACTCGTGAGACATTTGTTGGTTCAAGAAAATTCACGACGCCCTTGAAAACCGAAAATTTCGAAATGCGCAGGTACAATAAAAATTTGAAATTTATAATTAAGTTATGCAACTCAATATACACATAATACTCTGGCTTAGTGTCTAGGCTATGCGTCAACGTATACTGTGATCTGCAGTACCTACATTGATGACGTCATGTGTTTTCGTTTTTAGAATAACTGAAAATACTACTTTTCTTAGAAAGAAATAGAAATATTATTGTTTTCATTTAATTTGATTGTGTGACATAATTAGAGTCATACAATAATAATTAAAATAAAAAAAAATTGTAACAATTCTTGTAAATTGCAAAAGGAACGCCACTTCAAATATATAAAATAAAATATTCATTTATTATAAACACAAATAATACAAAAATAATATGTTATATTAGAATTCTAAACTATTTACCTTTCTTAAATTATTTGCAAGCAATTTCTATATTTATTTCTAATATTTACAAACTCTAAATAAAAAACGCAAACAAATCTAGGGAATTTCAATTTCCCCCAAATCGCAACAACACGCTTTCCAACATTAAGGTTATGTGCGACAAAAGTGCGACCAGCACGTGCTAGCTTCGTTTGCATTTAAAAATCAGTGTTTATCATCAATTAATTGTTTCTACTAAACTAAAATGGGCAGACCAGGTAAACACATTTGCAACTATTTTAAATATGCATTTCGCAATCAAATCGCTCTAATAAAACCACAAAAACCAAAACATAAACACGTGTTTCATACAAAAACTTGAATTTTTGCAGGATTCTCACCAGGTGGACGCGGCGGCGGCGGTGGCCGAGGAGGTGGCGGCGGCCGAGGTTTCGGCGGTGGAGGTCGCGGCGGCGGCGGAGGCTTCGGTGGCGGCCGAGGTGGCGGCGATCGAGGTGGTCGCGGAGGTCGAGGAGGTTTCGGCGGCGGTGGCCGTGGACGAGGCGGTGATCGCGGAGGCCGAGGTGGTCGCGGCGGCGGTCGAGGTGGCCGCGGCGGTGGCGCTGGCGGCTTCAAAGGCGGCAAAACCGTCGTCATCGAACCACATCGTCATGAAGGCGTATTCATCGCTCGCGGCAAAGAAGACGCACTAGTCACTCTCAACTTGGTGCCCGGATCCGAAGTGTACGGCGAAAAGCGAATATCCGTTGAAAATGAAGGCAACAAAATCGAGTATCGCGTTTGGAACCCGTTCCGAAGCAAACTGGCCGCCGCTATTTTGGGGGGTGTCGATCAAATACACATCGCGCCCGGAAGTAAAGTGCTTTATCTGGGCGCGGCGTCCGGCACGACCGTTTCACATGTCGCTGACATCGTCGGACCCGAAGGACTGGTTTACGCTGTCGAGTTTTCGAGTCGATCAGGACGCGATTTGATCAACGTGGCGAAAAAGCGAACGAATATTATTCCGATTATCGAGGATGCTCGTCATCCGCACAAGTATAGGATGTTGATGGGGATGGTGGATACGGTTTTCGCTGATGTAGCGCAGCCGGATCAAGCGCGCATTGTCGCTTTGAATTCGCAGTACTTTTTGAAGAATGGTGGTCATTTTGTGATTTCGATTAAGGCGTCGTGTATCGACTCGACGGCGCAACCCGAAGCCGTGTTTGCGGCCGAAGTGAAAAAACTGCAGGCGGATAAGTTGAAGCCGCAAGAACAGATTACGCTTGAGCCGTATGAGCGGGACCATGCGGTGGTGGTCGGGGTGTTTAGACCGCCGCCCAAGGTTTAGATTAGGTTTAGATTAGGATTGTAAGTGCAAAGATTTTTTTTTTTTACTTTTTTGAATGTAGATTTAAACTACATTTCGTAGATTTCTTATATGTTTCTGATGCATTTTTATTGTGTAAAATATGTTAATTGACTGGAATTTTAGTGTCTTGTTCAATTGCAACAGGAAAATTGAAATAGATTTATTAATTTTGGAAATTGTGACGTCATCGATTCTGTATTTTTATAAAAGATTTGTAATTTGTTTCACGTCGAAATGAAATATATTATTCAGTTTGTATTTTGGCTTAATTTCATTCTTAACACACCCAATTGCTTGTTTACAGCCTAAAGGTTTGGTTAATTAGTCAATTTTCAAAATTATTCAAATTAATGTTTTGCTGGTTGCCTACCTTACTAATAATTACGTTTATTCACAGATCTGTGGTTTTTTGAGAATAAACAAAACTACGCAATAAATTTAATATTTTTGAGATTATTATAATAATTTTTTAATAAAAAATTCAAATTTATACGATAAATTTTATAAAAATAAGCGCCCTCTATAACTGTTGAATTTTTTTTTATTAACAGGCCTAAGGAGGTCTAGACCTCCTTAGCCTAGACTTATTGATGTCAACTGGAGCTAATATTTTTTTGCTATTTTTTAGGAATTAAATTTGCGACTGTATCTTTCGCAACTTGTGCCAATTCAGGTGGAGTACAATCCATAAATTTCAATGAATCTTGCTACATTTTCTAAGTTTATTATACAGGTTGTAGGATAGTCTGGCAACCAAATATACACGACATTATTATACTAATAACAATTTTGTTCTTATTATACTAATATAAAAATGATCTACTTCAGAGTTGGGCATTTAGAAGCGAAATATGACTATTTTGGTACGATTGAAGAAAAATTTAATTTTACTCCTAAATTTTTCCAGTTGCAAAACGAACACTGCTTTAGTAACGAACGCTCCCTCCATTATCTGGTTTAGATCGCCACCGCATGACATATGGAAGCATATGGAAGTTTAATTACTTTTGTAAATGTTAAGACGCATTTAATTTATTTTACGTATTCTCTTCGACGAACATTGATCGTGCTCATTTTTATATTAGTGATTAGTGCAATGTTTGTGAAAGTAATGCTCCGCTTTGGTTTTAATCATGATCATCGACATCTACTCGACTCACTCCTTGGTTTTTTTCCAAGTGAGGTTACATGAATATTGCTTGCATGTAAGTTTGATCTTTGGTTTTATGTTTATCAATCTACTTGCACGTTTTTCATTTGTTTCAAAAAGACAGCGTGTTTATTATTTCTGGACATCATCCACTTTAGGTTTCCTAATGTGTATTTTTATTAGTGTCTAAATTGTTATCATTTCAACAACGGGAACATTTTCTACAAAAATCGTGTAATTACAATGTTTCCATCATAACTAATACGAAAAATATTTGTCGTATTATCCTCGATTATCCCTATGAGATGCATTAAGACATGTAAATGCCTTACTCCATACGTTAAGACATGTAAATCTAAAACTTCTAATTTGTGAGATTGTGACGTATTATGTTTTCTGTTGGTGTAATTTTTCGATAAGTAGTTCCGGTTTGTTTACTGATAAAAACTCACTTCAGAAACATGAATAATGCGAGATAAAATTTAGATAAACTAATAATATAAAATTTGAACTTGATTAATGATTTTTTTCAATTAAATCATTTAAAAACATTTTTAAATAGGCTGCAATTTGTGATGCGTGTGATGCAATTTCCCCAGTTTTCTTTTATGATACCACTATGCGTATTGCTGCTAAAAAATTGTCTAATTTTGCAGGCATTTTCCGAACACGTTTTTTTTTGTTACTTGCTTGTTGGTCAATATTAATCATAATCATAATTCATAAATATAAATCATAATTTTCTGCTTATTTGGTGCTATAGTCTGGACGCTCAATATATTCCATTGTGTTATCAATAAAAGCGTCTGAATCAAACCGGTACTAGAACAGTTGCTATGGGCGTATCATTTTTAAGAGGTTTCACTTGTATTGTGAGTTGCCTAATTGTCAGGCTTTATCACAAAGTCTTGATCCGAATGTCCGACCAAACTAAATTGAATAAACGCTAATTTAGTGATTAATTATGAAATCGTACAAAATCAAAACTAAATACTAGCGCGCTCAGTTTGGCGCGCCCGTTAAACCCTGTTTAAATTAGTCTTTTTGTAAGTCGAAATAATAAAAGTCCAGTTGGCAGTGATTGCCTAGAATATAGGGTAATCTATAGAAACATTTCAGAGAATAGAGGTGCTAATTCAATATTTATCGCCAGCAATATTGAGCATGACTTCGCTAGTCATGTTCTTGTATTTATGATAAGAGGAATTCGAAAATCTTTTAAACAAGTAGTGGCATACTCGGGCATACTATTTCACTGCCGCCACCTTTGACGATTTTTTCGGAAAGATTTACAACGGATTGACCTTCAGGTTATTTGTACAGTTTGCGATCAAGGTTTTACAAATAGGGCAGCTATGTCCACACTTTGTTCTAGTAATCAAGTGCGACCAAGAATTATTATTTTAGTTTAAATGGTGAATCCGTATATACTATTTTTGATGTACCGCATTTAATCAAAAGTACTCGAAAAACCTAATTACTTCTAAAAAAAGGCAGCGATTTTTTTTCTTATGTTGGTCAAATAGTACTAAATAAGCACCAAATTATGATATCAACAATTTTTTTTAATAAAATAGCCCAAAAACATGCTAAAAATGGCAAAATCGGTGAATCCCTTAATCTTCTAAAGTTGCGGACCGATTTTGACCAAATATTGAACATATGTATCGTGTATAACCCAAGTGGTAAATGCTTTCAAAAAATCTGGAGATTTTTACAGGGTTGATTTTTTATTAAGGGTTGAAGGATCAAAAAGTTGTAAAAATGTATAAGTTGTAACGTGAATATCTGCCAGGAGGCATATTTAATTTGAACCAAATTTGGAATACATATTAGGAATACATTGAAGAAAATATTCGTGAAAGTTTCATCCCTTAAAAATAAGCCTGCTTATAATGCTTTCAAAGCATTTTTAAATAACCCGATACTTTTTTTTCCACAAAAGATGCCCGAAAATTCTAAAAATTTAAAACAGAAATTTTAACATAGTAACGAGAGAAGTACTGTGGAATCTCATTTCCAGCGAATTTTTCCTTCATCTTCACCTGAATAGGCAACCGAAGATTGCTCGAAAATGTGTACAGGTGTGGTGCAAACTGCACATTTATGTGCGCCAGTGGAAAAATCTCCGTTTTGACAAGTAGGGCATTCTGAATGCATGGCTGGTTGAAAACATGGTTCCAAAATATCATTTAATGCCTCATAGGGCGGAGGAAAAGTTGAAACACCGTCTTCTTTATTGGCCATATCGGCAGTTTCATTATCTTTTGTTTTCTCTTCGCCTAAAATTAAGTTTGCGGTGCCATTCACATAATTTAGATGAAGGGACATCGCGTACACCAACTTTGTCGTCGGCGCGTACACCAATTTTTTTGGTGTACGCGCACTATGCACTAGTTGCCGATTATGCTCCCATATCTAAACTGATCACGCATTATACATGACCACATAGGTATTTTCATCACATCTGACAGAAGTTTTTTGGCCAATGGTGTAAAATATAGGCATTTGGTTTGTCTCCTTCACTTGAACTTCAGAGTCGATTTGTATTGCCCACTTGTAATTAGTGTTCGAGCTAGAGTCAACATCCTTGTTGAATGAATTGACTTTTGTAAGGAGTTTGATTTTAACATACCTAAAGCCGTTAAGGGATCTATGTAAATGAGTAGTTTAAAGATAACTGTATTTCGCATCTCTTAATGCTTTTTGTTTGTACAAATACGCAGGACTATTCATGTTAAACAACAGCATGCTCTTTTCCATCTCTGTTTGCAAAACCATAGCAGAATTTCCAGATTCTACTATTAGTTTCGATCTGGATTTCTGCATGGTCGATTGCTACATTTTCCGATATATGTATATGTTCAGATATATCTGTTATTGTGCTCGGCGTCGAGCTACACCCCGCCTTTTAAAACGTTTAAAAAGGAGTCAAAATTTTGAGTACAATTTTTTTATGCTGTTACATAAATTCGCTGGAAATGAGATTCCACAGTACTTCTCTCGTTGCTATATTAAAATTTCTTATTCAAATTTTTAGAATTTTGAGGCATCTTTTACTGAAAAAAATTTATCGGGTTATTTAAAAATGCTTTTTAAATTTTAACTGGAAACCAAATTTTAAACAAATTTAAGCGATAAAGTTGAAACGTGTGTATGAAAAAATGAAAAAGTGAAAAATTTGTTGTAGGTACTCTAAGTTAATGAAACTATTTGAAGCTAGATTTAAAATTACCAATATAAATCAACGTTTGAAGTAAATCCTAGCACTATCAGTGTAAGGGGTGTTTTAAGGGTTAAAAACATGAATTGAGGATTCTAGGACATTTTTGATTAAACTAGTTTAAATTATATTTCAATTTATTATTAGAAAACAAATTTAAAAGAAATCTGACAAATCAAACTGTAAGGGGTGCATTAGGGGTTACAATTGTAATATGTAGGTCCTACCCTAATTTTAATTTAATTAACTAAATAATGATATGTTAAGTAAGTGAAATTACTACTAGGATCCAAATTTGAAACAAAACCGAGCATTTTGACTGTACATGGTATGTTAAGGGTTGAAATTGCAAAATAAGGGTCGCATACTATTTTAAATTATTTTATTCGTAAATATGTTTAAAATGTATAGTAGAAATCGAATATGAAAAAAATCCGAACCATACCCAGTGGTAAGGGTCGAAAATTATTTTTTTTCTACGACCACTATGAAATTGAGCATTTTGTGCATAAGTTGCTAGATGAGAAAGTAGGCAATTGCTCATACCGTGAGATATGGCCGTGAGATATTATTCCCCACACTACACATGCGCATTGCGCGTACATGTCGTGTAATCGTTGAGAGTCGAGACGAATTTTGTTTTGACAATTGACTTTTGTTATTGAATTGACAATTGTTTTGTTTTGTTATTTATATAAATATTCATATTCATATTAATACAATTCATATTGTTAGATAATTTGTTAATAAATAAACAGTTAAATTAATATAAAGTTTAATAAAAAAAATGTGTTCGTAGAAAAAGTACAGTGTGTAACACGTGCAAAAACGCTAATTTCTCACTCGTGTGATTTGCGCACTCGCCTACGGCTCGTGCTGGCAAATTCACGCTCGTGAGAAATTAGCTATTTTCCGCACTTGTTACACAATATACTATTACTCACTCTTTAGGTAAATATTACTAAAATAACTGATGGAAAAGTATGGGTAATGCTGCCATATAAGAATCACAACACCTGCAATTTTTGAACAATTAACTTAAATGGCAAATGGGTCGTAGGGATTTTTTTTAAGGGGATGAAACTTTTACCAGCATTTTCTTCAATGTATCCTTAATATGTATACCAAATATGGTTCAAATCAAATATTCCTCCTCGCAGGTATTCACGTTACAACTTATTTATTTTTACAACTTTTTGACCCTTCAACCCTTAATAAAAAATCAACCCTTAAAAAAAATCCAGATTTTTTGAAAGTATTCACCACTTGGGGTATACGCGAAACATATGTTTAATATTTGGTTAAAATCAGTTAGCAACTTTAGAAGATTAAGTGGATCTACCGATTTTGCCATTTTTAGCATGTTTTTGGCCTATAACGCGCAGGTTTTTGAGAATTTTATAAACTTTTTACTTCTCTCGTAGAGGAAGTATTGTATTCATGAAATTTTTTTTTTTCCAAATTTCACTTTTTTCTACTTTATAGAATGCGTAGATTACGAAAATCATATTCACTAATTTCCGTCTGTCGGTCTGTCTGTCGGTCTGTCGGTCTGTTCGTTTCTTTAAACCGCTATATTTCGGAATCTACTGAACCGATTAAAGCAAAATTTGCGTCCTTTTTTTCTACCTGCCCATTGATTAGGTCAAAGAAAAAAAAGTTAGGAAATTCTCAAGGACCTGCGCATTATTGGCCAAAAACAGCAAAATCGGTGCATCCACTTAATCTTCTAAAGTTGCAGACCGATTTTGACCAAATATCGAACATATGTTTTGTGTATACCCCAAGTGGTGAATGCTTTCAAAAAATCTGTAGTTTTTTTAAGGGTTGACTTTTTATTAAGGGTTGAAGGGTCAAAAAGTTGTAAAAATGCATAAGTTGTAACGTGAATACCTGCCAGGAGAAATATTTTATTTGAACCAAATTTGGCATACATATTAGGAATACATTGACGAAAATGCTGGTAGAAGTTTCATCCCTTATAAATGAACCCTAGTGGCCTGTTGGGTCTTTAAATTAATTGTTCAAAAATTAGCGGTGTTTTTATTCTTATATGTCAGCATAACTGACCATTTTCCGTCAGTAATTTTATATATATTCACATATTGAGTGACTAAAAATAATTTACGACCCTAACTACACACCCCCCCACCCCCCAAATAGACAGTTTGAGTAATATGGATCGGATTTTCTTCATATTAGATTTCTACTATACATTTAAAACAGATTTACGAATAATCTAATTAAAAATAATATGCGACCCTTATTTTACAACTTCAACCCTTAACGTACCCTTTACAGTCAAAATGCTCGGATTTCTTTCAAATTTGGTAGTAGTAATTTTAACATATTTAACTTATCATTACTTAGTTAATTTAATTGAAATTAGGCTAGACCTACATTTTACAATTGTAACCCCTAATACCCCCCTCATAGTTAGAATTGTCAGATTTATTTAAATTTTAGTATATAAACGAGAGAAGTACTGTGGAATCTCATTTCCAGCGAATTTTCTTCGATATCATCTATGGGCAGGTAGAAAAAAAGGACGCAAATTTTGCTTTAATCGGGTCAGTAGATTCCGAAATATAGTGTTTTAAAGAAATGCACAGACCGGCAGACGGAAATTAGTGAATATGATTTTCGTAATCTACGCATTCTATAATGTAGAAAAAAGTGAAATTTGGAGAATTTTTTTTTTCATGAATACAATACTTCCTCTACGAGAGAAGTAAATCTAATTATAGCCCTATGTGCATTCCGATTTGTGAAAAGGGGAATGCAGTTCCACGAATCTGCAATAACTTACATTTTCAAGCGTTCCTAGGAAAATTTATTTTTCTAGTATCCGCCAATTAGTATCCGCCAATCTGCAATGATACGATGTCTTGTCCATTAAGATTAAGAAAATATTAGTCCACTGCCATTTATAAAATCTTTATTTCCAGCATGTGGAATAATGTACCTTTAAATGTATTAAAAAATTCGCTGGAAATGAGATTCCACAGTACTTTTCTCGTTGCTATGTTAAAATTTTTAGAATTTTGAGACATCTTTTGTTGAAATTGTTTTTCGGGTTATTTAAAAAAGCTTTTTAACTAGAAACCAAATTTGAAACAAATCTAAGCGATAAAGTGGAAACGTGTATATGAACAGATTGAAAAGTGAAAAATGTGTTGCAGGTACTCTATTTTAATGAAATTATTTGAAGTAAGATTTAAAATTACCAATTTAAATCAAAGTTTGAAGTAAATCTTAGCACTATTAGTGTAAGGCGTGTGTTAAGGGTTAAAAACATGAATTGAGGATTCTAGCCTATTTTTGAATAAACTAGTTGAAATTATATATCAATTTATTATTAGAAAACTAATTTGAAAGAAATCTGACAAAACAAACTGAAAGGGGTGCATTAACGGTTACAATTGTAATATGTGGGTTCTAGCCTAATTTCAAATTAATTGAAAAATAATGATAAAATAAGTTAAAATTACTACTGGAATCCAAAATTGAATGAAATCCGAGAATTTTGACGGCAGCGTATATTAAGGGTTGATGTTGTAAAATAAGGGTCGCATAATATTTTAAATTAGATTATTCGTAAGTCTGTTTTGAATGTATAGTAGAAGTCTAATATCAAAAAAAAATCCGATCCATATGACTCAAACTGTATATTTGGGGGGTGGGGGTGTGTTGTTAGGGTCGTAAATTATTTTTTAACATTCATTATGTAAATATATATAAAATTACTGATGGAAAATGGTGGGTTATGCTGACATATACGAATCAAAACACGGTCAATTATTGAACAATTAATTTAAAGAACCAACAGGTCACAAGGGCTTATTTTTATTGGATGAAACTTTTACCAGCATTTTCTTCAATGTATTCCTAATATGTATGCCAAATTTGGTTCAAATAAAATGTTCCTTCTGGCAGGTATTCACGTTATAAATTATGCATTTTTACAACTTTTTGACCCTTCAACTCTTAACAAAAAGTCAACCCTTGAAAAAACTCTAGATTTTTTGAAAGCATTCACTACTTGGGGTATACACGAAACATATGTTCAATATTTGGTCAAAATCGGTCTGCAACTTTAGAAGATTAAGTGGATGCACCCATTTTGCTGTTTTTGGGATGTTTTTGGCCAATAATGCGCAGGTCCTTGAGAATTTCCTAATTTTGCTTTAATCGGGTCAGTAGATTCCGAAATATAGCGGTTTAAAGAAACGAACAGACCGACAGACGGAAATTAATGAATATGATTTTCGTAATCTACGCATTCTATAAAGTAGAAAAAAGTGAAATTTGGAGAATTTTTTTTTTCATGAATACAATACTTCCTCTACGATAGAAGTAATTTAAAATTCATCACTTAGTGACTTTGACATTAACTCATCAATTCATAGATGTTAGGCATTGCAAGATTTAGAGTCTTCTTTCTTTGTATCATTTTTGTTGCTGTCTTTTTGTGAGCTTCATTTGTGTCAAACATTAAAATAATTTTATCAGACAATTCGCATGAATTGTCTGATTTATTGAATTTATTCATTCTTTTTTTTAAATCGAACTTTATACTCAAAACATTGTTTAACAAGAATTTTTTGTTTGTTTCAGAAATCAATCCTTGCTAATTAGCGGATGAATTAACTAGCATGGACACAGAAATCATTGTCAATATGCAGCAGGATTGAAAAGAGGAAGAAAACAGTCCTTACTACGAATGGAATTCGAACAATTCTGGGAAGAGAACCCATATTTGGGGTTTCAATAAATTAAAGGATAATTTATTTTATCTATCCATAATGATATTCATGGATGTTATGTTGTTCGTCATGTTTTAATCTTTCCAATGGAAACTGATTTTCATTGGTCCGAATTTATATGCTTGTTTCTAAAACATTTCCGTTCAAGCTTCTTTTCTATTATATATTTCTATCATTACATGTTTGTGATAGATCAATGGACAGATGACCAATTTTTTGTCGTCACTTCATAACATTAATAACATCAACATTAACTCTATTCTTAAATGTTTGAGTCTTAGCGCTGTGAGAACAGAGCAATGGGATATAAACTGTATGTTGTATGGATCTTCTTCATCGTACATGCACATTCTGCAAGTTTTCCGTAATTCCCAAAAGGTCACATGGTTTGCTATGAGACATACGACCAGTCGTAAAAGATTCTACTTAGCGCAAGAAGTTAGATAGTTCTATCATTACATGTTTGTGATAGATTATTTAACATTTCATTCTGATTATCCATATCAATTTTTCTATCATTACATGATGTGATAGATTAATTTGCGAATTTAATTGAATAGGTTTTAATAATATTATAATTGTATGTTGTTGTTGGGGCGACAGTGAATTGTATTCAGCATTCAGGACTTAGGCTCATGCTGCTGACAGTCCCAGAAATCGATATTCTTCATATTGAAAGAATTTTTTCTATGGATATGATCTTTGCAACATGAGAACTGCAAATCTTATTTCTATAGATGTTTGAGTCTTAGAGCTATGAGAGTATAGCTTCACAAATTAAAGATTTGGAGTTTCTTCCTCCTATATACTTTTGCAATTTCGGTCGTCCATATTTTTTAACATGGCTTAGGCCGCACAGACAATCCTTCACTGTTATGATGGTTCTCCCTAAGTAAAAAGAAGGAAGAGACGTTCCCAAGCTTCTAGTTGTATCAACTGATTGTACACTAGATGCAGTTAATAGTTCGGAATAAGAGAACGAAGAAGAACGTTCATGTGGAGGAATGGTTTTCCTTATACAGACCCTTACAGATTGGTGGCATTGGACAATGTTTGTTCAAACTCCCGAAGCATTAACTCGATCAATATAGAGTTAAGATATCAAGAACCTCCCAAAATATAGAGTTAATATATTTTCTACTGACAAGATATTTTGTCCTTATTTGACAGTTTGTCTTTGTTGGGTATAAACCTTCAAATGCATCCAGGGTTTCTTCTAAAGTAAACTTATTATACTTTGATGTGCTTCAGTGTTCAGTGTTATGCGTGAGATGCTCAAAGATAGTAACATCTGTCTTAGGGATAATATTGTCTTAGGGACAATATTGTCAGACAGAGATGATGGATTAGTGAGAGGGTCAGAAATTGACAAATGTGATTCAGTTGCCAAGTTCTCAGTTGGAGACTTCAAACTGTGAAGAGCGATTTCCAACAGAAGAATTCTGGGAAGAGAAACCATATTTGGGGGTTTCAATAAATTAAAAGATGTTTTATTTTATCTATTCATAATGATATTCATGGATGTTATGTTGTTTCCATGTTTTAATGTTTCCAATGCAAACTGGTTGTAAACCCACATGAACTACCAAATTTCATGTTGTCCGAATATATGTGCTATAATACGCTGATTAGGGTGAGCTTCTCAGATATTACGTAGGTGAGGAAGTGTTCTTGGGAGCCGATAAGAATAACGCACCGCAGATTCAGATAATGCAATATATTGCGAAAGTAATAAAGTTTTCAATGGTGCAAGATTAAGCGAAAGAATGATTTTTACAAAGGTTTTAATGAACAAGACTGCTAAAGGATCAGCGAGTGCTTGTTAAAAGTGGTGGCTAATTAATCATCGCGCCAGTACAATGATAGTTACGTAATAACAATAAGCTAGTCAGTAGGAGCTAGTTAGGTTGCTTGTGATCAGGCTGAAAGTGCAGCGCTGAATGCCGCGTAAGGAGTCCTGATTCTGGTCGGCGTCCGCGGATTTGCAGAGTGGTGGAAATTGAGGAGCGGGAGTCGAGTCACTGTTAGAGTGAGAAAGCATTCGACGGGAATTCCGCGCTACAGTGCTTGTTTCTGAGACATTTCCTTTCAAGCTTTTTTTAAATTATATATTTCTATCATTACATGTTTCTGATAGATCAATGTGACAGATGACCAATTTTTTGTCACTTTATAACATTAATAACATCAACATTAACTCTATTCTTAAATGTTTGAGTCTTAGCGCTGTGAGAACAGAGTAATGGGATATAAACTGTATGTTGTATGGATCTTCTTCATCGTACATGCACATTCTGCAAGTTTTCCGTAATTCCCAAAAGGTCACATGGTTTGCTATGAGACATACGACCAGTCGTAAAAGATTCTACTTAGCGCAAGAAGTTAGATAGTTCTATCATTACATGTTTGTGATAGATTATTTAACATTTCATTCTGATTATCTATATCAATTTTTCTATCATTACATGATGTGATAGATTAATTTGCGAATTTAATTGAATGGGTTTTAATAATATTATAATTGTATGTTGTTGTTGAGGCGACAGTGAATTGTACTCAGCATTCAGGACTTAGGCTCATGCTGCTGACAGTCCCAGAAATCGATATTCTTCATATTGAAAGATTTTTTTCTATGGTTTATCTATGCAACATGACAACTGCAAATCTTGTTTCTAGATGTTTGAGTCTTAGAGCTATGAGAATAGAGCATCACAAATGAAAGATTTGGAGTTTCTTCCTCCTATATACTTCTGCAATTTTGGTCACCCATATTTTTTAACATGGCTTAGGTCGCAGGGACAATCCTTCACTGTTATGATGGTTCTCCCTAAGTAAAAAGAAGGAAGAGACGTTCCCAAGCTTCTAGTTGTATCAACTGATTGTACACTAGATGCAGTTAATAGTTCGGAATACGAGAACGAAGAAGAACGTTCATGTGGAGGAATGGTTTTCCTTATACAGACCCTTACAGATTGGTGGCATTGGACAATGTTTGTTCAAACTCCCGAAGCATTAACTCGATCAATATAGAGTTAAGATATCAAGAACCTACCAAAATATAGAGTTAATATATTTTCTACTGACAAGATATTTTGTCCTTATTTGACAGTTTGTCTTTGTTGGGTATAAACCTTCAAATGCATCCAGGGTTTCTTCTAAAGTAAACTTATTATACTTTGATGTGCTTCAGTGTTATACGTGAGATGCTCAAAGATAGTAACATCTGTCTTAGGGACAATATTGTCAGACAGAGATGATGGATTATTATTGGGTTATACCCGTTATTAAATAAATAAATAAATAAATTAGTGAGAGTGTCAGAAATTGACAAATGTGATTTAGTTGCCAAGTTCTCAGTTGGAGACTTCAACTGTGAAGAGCGATTTCCAACAGAAGAATTCTGGGAAGAGAAACCATATTTGGGGGTTTCAATAAATTAAAAGATGTTTTATTTTATCTATTCATAATGATATTCATGGATGTTATGTTGTTTCCATGTTTTAATGTTTCCAATGCAAACTGGTTGTAAACCCACATGAACTACCAAATTTCATGTTGTCCGAATATATGTGCTATAATACGCTGATTAGGGTGAGCTTCTCAGATATTACGTAGGTGAGGAAGTGTTCTTGGGAGCCGATAAGAATAACGCACCGCAGATTCAGATAATGCAATATATTGCGAAAGTAATAAAGTTTTCAATGGTGCAAGATTAAGCGAAAGAATGATTTTTACAAAGGTTTTAATGAACAAGACTGCTAAAGGATCAGCGAGTGCTTGTTAAAAGTGGTGGCTAATTAATCATCGCGCCAGTACAATGATAGTTACGTAATAACAATAAGCTAGTCAGTAGGAGCTAGTTAGGTTGCTTGTGATCAGGCTGAAAGTGCAGCGCTGAATGCCGCGTAAGGAGTCCTGATTCTGGTCGGCGTCCGCGGATTTGCAGAGTGGTGGAAATTGAGGAGCGGGAGTCGAGTCACTGTTAGAGTGAGAAAGCATTCGACGGGAATTCCGCGCTACAGTGCTTGTTTCTGAGACATTTCCTTTCAAGCTTTTTTTATATTATATATTTCTATCATTACATGTTTCTGATAGATCAATGTGACAGATGACCAATTTTTTGTCACTTTATAACATTAATAACATCAACATTAACTCTATTCTTAAATGTTTGAGTCTTAGCGCTGTGAGAACAGAGTAATGGGATATAAACTGTATGTTGTATGGATCTTCTTCATCGTACATGCACATTATGCAAGTTTTCCGTAATTCCCAAAAGGTCACATGGTTTGCTATGAGACATACGACCAGTCGTAAAAGATTCTACTTAGCGCAAGAAGTTAGATAGTTCTATCATTACATGTTTGTGATAGATTATTTAACATTTCATTCTGATTATCTATATCAATTTTTCTATCATTACATGATGTGATAGATTAATTTGCGAATTTAATTGAATGGGTTTTAATAATATTATAATTGTATGTTGTTGTTGAGGCGACAGTGAATTGTACTCAGCATTCAGGACTTAGGCTCATGCTGCTGACAGTCCCAGAAATCGATATTCTTCATATTGAAAGATTTTTTTCTATGGTTTATCTATGCAACATGACTACTGCAAATCTTGTTTCTAGATGTTTGAGTCTTAGAGCTATGAGAATAGAGCATCACAAATTAAAGATTTGGAGTTTCTTCCTCCTATATACTTCTGCAATGTTGGTCGCCCATATTTTTGAACATGGCTTAGGTCGCAGGGACAATCCTGCACTGTTATGATGGTTCTCCCTAAGTAAAAAGAAGGAAGAGATGTTCCCAAGCTTCTAGTTGTATCAACTGATTGTACACTAGATGCAGTTAATAGTTCGGAATACGAGAACGAAGAAGAACGTTCATGTGGAGGAATGGTTTCCCTTTTTAGAGACCCTTACAGATTGGTGGCATTGGACAATGTTTGTTCAAACTCCCGAAGCATTAACTCTATCAATGCTTTAGCATTATTAAATACTTGTGCAACATCAACTGCTCTAGATTGAGCTTGGCTAGATGCTGCCATCGCAGTCCTACATGCTGGGTTCGCTGTCATACAGGCTGAAGCGAGAGCTGTTGTTTTCTCATTCAAACTTTTTATAATGATGTCTAAAAAGTCTTTGTCTTGATAACCAGCATGTAGACGAGCTCTTTTGATCAAGAATGAAATGGATTTGTCCTTATAATCAGCTTGATCGAGTGTTTTAAATTCGCACGATATAACTAATCTGCAAGAGCCTCCCAAAATATAGAGTCAAGATATCTTCTACTGACAAGATATTCTGTCCTTATTTGACAGTTCGTCTTTGTTGGGTATAAACCTTCAAACGCATCCAGGGTTTCTTCTAATGTAAACGTATTATACTTTGATGTGCTTCAGTGTTATGCGTGAGATGCTCAAAGATAGTAACATCTGTCTTAGGGACAATATTGTCAGACAGAGATGATGGATTAGTGAGAGTGTCAGAAATTGACAAATGTGATTCAGTTGCCAAGTTCTCAATTGGAGACTTCAACTGTGAAGAGCAATTTTCAACTGAAGAATTCTAGGAAGAGAAACCATATTTGGGGGTTTCAATAAATTAAAAGATGTTTTATTTTATCTATTCATAATGATATTCATGGATGTTATGTTGTTTCCATGTTTTAATGTTTCCAATGCAAACTGGTTGTAAACCCACATGAACTACCAAATTTCATGTTGTCCGAATATATGTGCTATAATACGCTGATTAGGGTGAGCTTCTCAGATATTACGTAGGTGAGGAAGTGTTCTTGGGAGCCGATAAGAATAACGCACCGCAGATTCAATAATGCAATATATTGCGAAAGTAACAAAGTTTTCAATGGTGTAAGATTAAGCGAAAGAATGATATTTTACAAAGGTTTTAATGAACAAGACTGCTAAAGGATCAGCGAGTGCTTGTTAAAAGTGGTGGCTAATCAGCGCGCCAGTACAATGATAGTTAAGTAATAACAATAAGCTAGTCAGTAGGAGCTAGTTAGGTTGCTTGTGATCAGGCTGAAAATGCAGCGCTGAATGCCGCGTAAGGAGTCCTGATTCTGGTCGGCGTCCGCGGATTTGCAGAGTCGTGGAAATTGAGGAGCGGGGGTCGAGTCACTGTTAGAGTGAGAAAGCATTTGACGAGAACTCCGCGCTACAGTGCTTGTTTCTGAGACATTTCCTTTCAAGCTTCTTTTAAATTATATATTTCTATCATTACATGCACTTTATAACAATAATAACATCAACATTAACTCTATTCTTAAATGTTTGAGTCTTAGCGCTGTGAGAACAGAGTAATGGGATATAAACTGTATGTTGTATGGATCTTCTTCATCGTACATGCACATTCTGCAAGTTTTCCGTAATTCCCAAAAGGTCACATGGTTTGCTATGAGACATACGACCAGTCGTAAAAGATTCTACTTAGCGCAAGAAGTTAGATAGTTCTATCATTACATGTTTGTGATAGATTATTTAACATTTCATTCTGATTATCCATATCAATTTTTCTATCATTACATGATGTGATAGATTAATTTGCGAATTTAATTGAATGGGTTTTAATAATATTATAATTGTATGTTGTTGTTGAGGCGCCAGTGAATTGTACTCAGCATTCAGGACTTAGGCTCATGCTGCTGACAGTCCCAGAAATCGATATTCTTCATATTGAAAGAATTTTTTCTATGGTTTATCTATGCAACATGACTACTGCAAATCTTGTTCCTAGATGTTTGAGTCTTAGAGCTATGAGAATAGAGCATCACAAATTAAAGATTTGGAGTTTCTTCCTCCTATATACTTCTGCAATTTTGGTCGCCCATATTTTTTAACATGGCTTAGGTCGCAGGGACAATCCTTCACTGTTATGATGGTTCTCCCTAAGTAAAAAGAAGGAAGAGATGTTCCCAAGCTTCTAGTTGTATCAACTGATTGTACACTAGATGCAGTTAATAGTTCGGAATACGAGAACGAAGAAGAACGTTCATGTAGAGGAATGGAAGAAAGCATTCGACGGAAACTCCGCGCTACAGTGCTTGTTTCTGAAACATTTCCTTTCAAGCTTCTTTTAAATTATATATTTCTATCATTACATGTTTCTGAAAGATCAATGTGACAGATGACCAATTTTTTATCACGTCATAATATTAATAACATCAACATTGATCCTATTTTTAAATGTTTGGGTCTTTGCGCTGTGAGAACAGAGCAATCGAGGATAAACTGTATGGATCCTCTTCTTCGTACATCCACATTTTGCAAGTTTAGTCGTCCGAAATTCCCAAAAGGTCACATGGTTCGCTATGAGACATACGACCAGTCGTAAAAGATTCTACTTGGCGCAAGACTTTAGATAGGTCTATCATAACATGTTTGTGATAGATCAATGTGATAGATTAAATTTCGTCACGTCTTCTCAAATTTAACATTTCATTCTGGTTATCCATATCAATTTTTCTATCATTACATGATGTGATAGATTAATTTGCCAATTTAATTGAATGAGTTTCAATAATAATACAATTGTATATTGTTGGTGAGGCGACAGTGAATTGTCCTCAGCATTCAGGACTTACGCTCATGCTGCTGACAGTTCCAGAGATCTATGTTCTTCAAATTGAAAGAATTTTCTCTATGAGCAAACTTTGTAACATCGATGACTACTGCAAATCTTGTTTCTAGATGTTTGAGTCTTAGGTCTATGAGAGCAGAGTCTCACAAATTAAGGGTTTGGAGTTTCTTCCTCCTATACATCTGCAATTTCGATCGTCCATATTTGTTAAAATGATTTATATTGCAGGGGTTTATTGTGAGGCGTACGGTCAGTCATCGCTTCATTACATTAATAACATCAACATTAATCCTCCCTCTATAATTTTGTTCCTAAATGTTGGAGTTTTAAAGTTTTTCGATAGGGACCAGCAGAAGGCTGGATTTGTTGAAACTTTCTTGGAATATGAATGCTAAGCATTAAAGTTTGTGTTTGCAGACATATGCATAGCAAAAGCTATGGATAGCGTAAGCTATAGATCCTGACTGATTATTTTGAAATAACCATGTTGCGGATGATGTTTTTTCTGAAGTCGTTGACCTCAGAAGAGTCAGTCCTAAAGACTGGTACCAGATACTGATCTGGGATGTTCCTTCGAACATTGCGATTTGCAATCCATTGATCTGGAATGCGTGCGAATAGTGACCATGTTGAATGATCACCATCTGGTAGGTCTTCCTTCATCAGTTGAGTTGCGAAGAATAGGCCTGATCCAAACACAGCGCCTGTCTCCTTAATGAGACAAGTTGGCTGCTGGAATGCGCGTACGGCAGGTACGTTGGGTTGTAGCAAAAATCTTCTGCTACAAAAATCTTCTTAACTATTTTCCAGGTGGTAGCAATTTCAAGCAACTTATTTGCCAAGTTTTCGCTTGTGTGATTTGAAATGCAGCACATTCTAGAAATACAGATTGTTCATTGAATTGTGCATTAATGAAATGAGCTGTTACAGCCATAAAAGAACCATTATTTTGTGAAGTCCAGCAATCTGTAGTTATGGTCACCGAAACAGCATCTTCAACGATAGTTAGAGTCTCGTTTAAGACCTCAAAATACCGAGCTGGCAACATAGCTTGCGACAATGTTTTTCGAGTTGGTAAAACGTAAGAGGAGTTTAAGGCATTCGTATATTCCAGAAAAGCTGAATCTTCCACAATCGAAAATGGTTGAAAATCGTTTGTTATCAGCTTTAACACAAGAAAATCTAATTTTCATAATCGCTGATAGTTACTTTCTTTGGAACTGAAATGGTGCTTTGAATAAGTTTTCGTTTTCTGGCAGGAGATTCACTTCTGGTTACTGTTGATCCACAAACGGATGATGTTAAAGGTAGCGATTGCGAATAATCTACAATAATCTCATTTTTTAGATGAGTTATGTCTTTTTTGATTTCAAAGAAATTATAATTTAATATTTTGGTGACAACTTGTAAAGTAGAGGCGATTTCTTTGATATCACTGATGGTACTTATTCTATTTTGATTAGTATAATCTGTAATTTTAGAATTGTAGAATCACTATCTAATTTATCTTCACAATAATATTTGGTATGCTCTATAAAACAATTCATTTTTATACACTATTTGAACCACCACTTCTTTTATACTACAGCTCCAATCCATTGTACAAGTCTGTCTAAAGGAAGCAGTCCATTGTGCATGCTGAAATTGGAATGTTCTTTCTTTCACATAAATGTTAGTATTGTCACTATTACACATATTAGCTTCAGGACCCCAACAATCACCATTGGGTTTGCACAATGTTCCGATTTTACACTGACCTTTTTCAAACCAATCATTAGACTCATCTATATCTGGTAAAACGTTTTTTGTTTCATATAAAGTGGGTCTACTTCCAAAATCTCTAGTTATCAACAAAGCATATTTTTGCCTAAACATGTAATAAACATTTATTGTCTTTGTAAATTCCTTTTTTATTATAACTATTTCTTGTTGATGATGCATCTTCAATGTTGATTTTTCGGAATTTTTTTTTGTTGGAGCAGAAAAGATCCAAAGCTAATGTAGCCAATGATCCGCATACTCGAGATTGTGAACTAGCATGGTGGATCGATTTCTGTTTTGACAGAACAATACTGGATACGAATCAAACACATTTTCAACGGGATAGAACCTGGTAAACATATTATTATCGTAAACGTAAATCAGCTAATTTCATTTGCCATGTTGTCGAATCATGCAATAGAACCAAAACATGAGGCCTCCATTTTTTGGGAGTAAACAATATTTGTCAATAAACAAATGAAATAACAAGGTGTTTTTTTTACAAGTGATATTGAGTCAAGATCAAGAATGGTGGACTGATTTTGGTTTTTTTTACATTTGATGTCAAAGTCAAAGGATCTACTAGACTAACTACGGTAGTAACTGTTGATGATTCCGACGAAAAATTAATGGTCGGATACTTTCGCTTAAGATGAATTTTCAAATTCGATACTGATCCTTTGAAAGTCTCGCCTAATTCTTTCTTCTTGAAGGGGCGTCTCTAGTATGCTCCTCACTGGTCTGCTGTAGGTTATGGATGCGTCGACTTATAATGGACCTTTCTTCTTGGGTAAATTATAGCTAATGCCCGGGGATAGTACTGGCTAGCTTTTGACTGACATTCGTAAGTTGATTCATTTTCTCCTGAATTTGGTTGGTTGCTTCTACATGATTAGGTAGGTCGACGTCAATAGCTAAAATCCATCTTTCGTCAGTCAGGGTGATCCTGGCTTCTTTATTAAATAGAACTCCTTGAGATAAGTTCCAGAAAGAAAAGAGTAGCAGTCTGAAACAAAATTTAGGGCGTTAAATTCTCTTGGATCGGATCCATGGAAGAAACTTGACTGGTCTCTTGCTACGAGTATGGTGTGGATTTATTGGAAGGGGACGGGAAGGTTTTTGTTTTATCTTTTCTTTGGGGGTACCCGTCATCTTCGTCAGTGGTATAATCAAAGGCGCTCAAATCTTTCTCCTTGATTTTGAGGATTGCCTATTCTACGGGTGGTTCATCTACAATACAGAAAGTTGCTGTCCTAAGTTTAGATCTGCTTAGGTAGAACCCAGGGCATATTTTGGACCGGGCCTTGATTACGGGTGTGGTGTTAGAATCGGAGTTCACTGGGACTGAAAGGATTAAACGTCTCTGCTAATTCGTTAGGAGGAGTCTCATTTCTAATTGATTCTCGGGTTGCGTCATCCTTTGTTCTTTCTTCTGGCGAATCTTCATCGGAGTTTTCTTCTTCCATTTGTTCATTTTGGAGTAAGCTCTCCTAAAACGCGTAATTTCCCGTATTCTCGTCATAAGGTAACTGAGAGGCAATACTGAATTCTGGGGAGCTAGCGTCTGCTTGATTTGGTTCTTGTTCGGGCCTTACAGTCTCGATGTTGGGTTCAGCTTTGGCTGGCACTTCTTCTTCGCCTTTGGTCGGAATTAATTTCTGTGGCCTTACATGGGGACTAACTGGTAAGGGATCTTTGATTTTCTTCAACAAGTTGCTATGTACTTTGATGGTCTTAGTATTTCTAATGTCTTGTATCCCAAAATTTACGGGACTCGTCTGTTGGATTATACGGTAAGGGCCTTGCCACCGCATCTGTAGTCATTTTGGGCCTGGGTCCAAAATGTGAACTTTCTTATTCCCACCGGACCTGGGCCCAAAATGTGAACTTTCTTATACACATCAGGTCTGTTAGGAAATAACATGTATTGAACTTCCGTCATCCAAGGCGTCAAGCATCACAGCGGGTTCAGATATGAAGGCGCTCAGATGTACCCTCGTTGTACACTTTAGTGAATAATTTGTCCGAAACTTATATAAAAAAAGAATAAATTTCATTTCTTTGGAGACAAAATAACGCAGAATGTTAAAAGGTATGCATGTGCCATCAATTAGATTTCTTATAATTTTTATAATTCTTATTCTAGAAAAAAATCGCTCATGATAGTCTAAGAGCCCGCGACGCAAACCATTACCATTAAAATAGCAATCCAAAACGTATATAGGAATAAGTCTTTGTAGTGACCGTATACGAAACGCTCGGTCTGTCGGGCCGCATTCGGCCGGAAGGTAAACAAATTAAATTGTTTATAAGCCCAAAATTTAAGATTACTTTACCTAACAAGTAGCAAGTTTCGAGAATCATTACGTTGTAGCTGGAGCTTTCTGCTACAACATTGTTGAGGTCTGTCGCGCCTCGCGCGGCCGGACACCCTTGACGCGTAAGGGTATTTTTAATAAGGAACCATTACTTATATGAATAGCAGGTCATGTTATATATCAAATTAAAGCTCGTAACGTCCGCTATACGAATCCCCTGGTCTGTCGGCATAAAAATAGCCGGAAGTACTTGACAGACTGAAATTTAGTCCGCTCCCGAGACCCGATTTTTATCCGTAGAATGCAATATTATCATTAATTTTCCGGGAACTATAAGCATTGGAAAAGCATGTTAATTTAAATAATCGAAATTATAAAAAAGTTAAAAAAAGTTATCGGTAAAATATAGAATGAATAAATAATAACAATACCACTTTTCTGAAGCTATAATTAGATTTTTTATTATGCAAGTCGCTTAAATGTAAAACAGCAATAAAAAATACTTATACGCGAAATACAAATATGAGAAAAGCTCAAAATTCGTCCGAATCGGAACTATGCATCTCGTCGTCACTATCTTCAGTTTCGTCGACTTCTGACGATACAATTATCACATCTTCAACTGAAAGCGGGGTGGAATCGCCGTCAAACCAGTTTAATTCTAATCTGTCATTCAGCAGCATCCATCCATGTTCTTCGGCATTCAACAAAGAACATTTTTCAAGTGTGGCATTCTGCCATAACGCGTTAACATATATTGTTCTGAGAATTTTTTGTTTCAATGATTTCCAGCATGGTGGAATTAGACTGGAGTCAAATCCCCGGATTTTTTTCAAGAATTTCTCGTCATTTTTTTTGCTGGAATACATAGATTGAAAAATCGCAAATCTTGCTGAATTAACATCGGTACAGTTTCCTACCGCATACATTTTTGTCGTAAATTCCTGCAGGGCTTCCATTTTCATTATATCGGATATATCAGTCGAATTGGTTAATGATGCAAACACATTCTGCATCTTAATGTTTTTTTCAAGTAACTTGAATGGCCTGACTTTTCCTTTTCTGTGAAAAGCGGCTGTATAGTCACAACCAGTGTACGCATGAAATCCTGGCAGAGCTTTACATAGATTCGGTCCGAGTTTTTTCGATAATTCAGAGCAATTCACGTATTCTACACCCGATGTTTTTTTCGCAGCGACAAGAAGCCATATTTCACGATCGAGCAGCTTGTGAATATTTCCCAATAAAATAATCAGTACATCAGTATCGGACGACTGTACGATTACTTTACATTTATTTTCGGATTTCGATATGTGATATACAATCCGCGTATCAGCCTCTTCATGTTCGCAATGCAATTTGGTCTCCTCGCTTTTCACAATGACATTGTTCAGAACTTGAAATGAAAAACATCTGTCCTTGACGGTCATATAAACTTTCTTTCTGCCAATAATAGAGACAACGGAATCTTGAGCCCAATGCTCCGATAAGAATGTATTCAACGCCTCTTTAAATTTTCGATTTCGCAAACTCTTCAAGAAATCGTTCGGCCTTACTTGATTCGGTCCAACTATTGTGTACGGAATATCTTCTTCTTCGCGATTTTGGCGTTCCATGTCTTTGATGGATGGCGTGAAATATTGGTCAAAAATAAGATGAATTTCTGTTGCTGTGGTTGTGCAAATTTTCATCAAGATTGTTTCAGAGACTTTCTCAAACGTTTGTGGTAAATGTGAGCCAATCAAATGCAGAAAATAAAAACCATCAATGACACGTACGTCGAATTGCGGAGCTGCGCAAGGATCTATCTTTGATTTTAACGCTTTGGCGAGAGTTGATTTGTCCGTTTTGTACATTTCTCCGTTGTACTGACAAAGAGCTGGTGGAGCAGGGGCCAAGGGAAAGGAAAGACACGTCTCCATTTCAATGTTTTTCTCGAGAGAAATTCCTAAAAGTCTACCGAAAATATCGCGTTCCATTTTTAGCAATGCTTGTTTGCTTCCATCTTTGTTTTTTTCAACCTTTTTCATGCATTCAGAAGCGAAATTCATTATCTTATTGCGTTTTATAGGCGCATTAAAACGAGATGGATTTTCTTCACAGTCTTCCAAAAATTTAGTTTTTTGACTCAAACCAATTTCAGTAACTTTCAAAAGGAAATCGGAAACTCCAATAGAGGCGGCTTTCCCCGTTGAGATATTGAACAAGTTATCGACATCTAAACTTTTATCGAATGGATCAATATTTTCTCCGATTGTCTCGATAATTTTTTGCAAATCTGTTTTATCTTTCTGGAGACGTGATTTTTGGGATTCGTAAGAAACGTCGTCTCTACGCGAAAGTCCAACTCTCTCAAGGACGTTGGTGATGACTTTCGTGCGCATACTGTGGCTCAAAGCCCAACGTTGTCTAGCTGAGATCGAATTAGTGAAATGAGTAACGCCAGTTGCAGTATTAGCAGCGTCAGCATTAATTGTTTGCTCCAGCGTCAAATCCACCGGAGCCCGCGCTAAACAATTCTTGGTTCTTTTGACGCCAAAAGCTCCCCGTTTGAATTCATCAATCAATTTGGAATCATGAAGCTTCAAGTTCAAAAGATTAGATAGGTACTTCAAGGACCATCGGGCATAGTTCGATTGGTTCATAGCAAAAAATAAATCGATCATTTCAAAAGTTGAATACGCGAATAACTCAAAATTGCTGGTCCTAATACTTCTTGACAGTCGGAAGAAAAGGTTGACGAACTCTACGTAAAAGAAATAGAATTGAGCAGTCTTACCATGCTCTCCTGCCAAAGTTTTCAAACAAAATTGACGGTACTTCTCGAGAATACCATGTAAATCTGAAGTCAATGGGAACTCTTCATCAACTAGGACAGAATTTTTTATTGCATGTTTTAAGCTTTCTGTGATTATTTTAGGATTTAGATCATTTTCTGTTGCAAAACGCAGGAAATGTAAAGCTTGCAATGCACCGGACAACAATGGATGTAGCCTTTTACACCTGTTGAAGTGTTTACTATCGATGAAAGAATTGATGGACCCTCCAGCAAGAACCTCTGACTGAATCAACATTTCGACAAGTCCACAAGCATCTATATACTTTCCTAGGGCCTTAAAAAAAGCCATTTGAAAATGAAACGGGCCAACATTTATGAAGATATTGTCGAAGCGAGGGCTTTCACTGCACTGAATTTGCATTGCCGGTTTACCAATTCCGAGATCGTAGGTAACAATGATGTTCGATTGTTTACATTGTTGTCTGATACTTTCAGCGCGAATCAATGTTTCCTGCACTACGTCAAGTGAAGTTGGAGAGGAGTTTATCGGTGCTAAGTAATCCACAGTTTGCATTTCACTGGCATCAATTGTTGTGAGTGCATTAAACCCCACCCACATAGGAACATCTTGTACTTGCGATACGGAAATACCCCAAATTAAATCTTTCATAACCGCGTTGTCTAGAGCTTTTCTACAATCTTGCAATAGATTTAGAATTGTTTCGCCTGATAATAAAGAAATAACCCCAGTCGGTTTTCTACAAGTTTGTTGAAAATCGCGAGATATTTCTACAAATTTTCGTCTCTTTCGAAGTCCAGCGTAAGATGTTTCCTCATCAGAATCAATATCAGCACGGCCTGTGAAAGATTCGGGGTTCTCGTTGCAAAATTGATAGACAATTCCTACCGTGTCATGCAAAGTATCTCTGCCAGAAGTCGTGTTGACAAAACGGTCATAATTGTCGAAAGCTAGGTGTGTAGAGAGACCGTTTGATACAGATATCCCAGCGGGAATCAACTGATTTTTTTCGGAAGCTGTAAAAGTCATTTCAGTCTCCAACTCTTCGACAACATTGTACGATACCGAATGACCTAATCTGTTAAGAATCGTTATCACTTTCCTGCTACTTGTCATAGATTTCATTGCCAGCCCCAAAGTCAAAAGTTTTGCAGGTTTTACTCTACCGTTTGTTATCGAGTAAATTAAGTCAGAACAGTGTGAGTCTATCTTAACATGACTATGGCTTAAATTTTTTCGGCGAGCATTTCGCCCTTGCACAAGAAAGGAAAAGAAATCAAAAAATTTTTTGGGAATTTCACATTCCCCTTCAAGAATATCTTCAACTGTAATTTTCCCCGAAATTTTTTTTGTCTTCATCGTGGCGATAATGCTTCTAAGTTTGTAAGCTAATATTTCGAATTTCATATCTTCAGAAGATTCGTTGACAATAGTTTCATTAGCTAACCGACTGACATTTATGTCTAATTTGTAGACTATTCTTTTTTTCAGAGAATCTTTCGTTGCTTCTATCTTAATAACGTCACCAAATGCATTAAATATTTTATCGTGCAGTTTTTGTGCTGTGTAACTTTTCAGATCTTCCTTAAACGCTTCGCCGCAGATATCGACAAAGTAAGCCTTGTAAATAGCAAGTAAATCGACAAGATAAAATATTTTCTCTTTTTCGAGAATTTCTTCTTTGATTAGCAATGTGAAAGATTCGAACGCTTTTTTATGACCTTCCCTTACATTTTTAATGGGTTTGGAATCAGACTGACGTAATGTCTTATTAATATCAGCAAAATATTTATTTCGATATGTACTGTAACATAATCGGTGATAGGCAACTTGAAGTGGATTTTGTAGTTTCAGAAGAAATTGTTTATCATCTAAAAATTCAGTGATTTCTTTCAATTTGATAAGAGTGTCAGTCGATTCGCACATCTGCGGATAACATCTTTTAGTACCAACTTTTTTCTCATGTTTCGAACAAAAGATGCACGGAGGTCGTGAAGTTCCCCCACTGTCGACGCATTCAGAACTTGGAAAATTTGACTGTGGTGCTGGAGGTTTTGGTGCCGATGCCGAAACTGTTGGCGAGGAAGGATTCAGTTCAGAGATTTCAGAAATCGCTGAAATTGATGTGAAACATGAAGGTGTACCAGCAGGAATTTGTTCAAAACTATTCAAAACTACAGGTTCTATGTTCATTTCTGATGTCGACGATGATGCAACTTCCTGCATAAAAAAAATATTGTTTTAAATTTTCTAAAGTTTCCAACGTACTCCAACGTAATCCAACGTACCGTCTCCATGGTTTCATTGTTGTTAGTTTGTAATTTTTTCGTGGCAGTAGTTTCGTCAATTTGTACATTTTTGTCGCTATTTTTCGAGTTCTGATCGCCTTGAGTAGCAGCAACAGCATTCGTATATAACTGTAATTTATTTTGATCATATATTAATAATGTATATTAATGATAACTTCTGAAGTATAATTCGAGTGTTCGGAAAGTTCAAGTTAGAATTTATACATTGAAAGGGTTGCTAGTTTTGAAATATTAATTAAATTTAAGTATTTAAACATATTTTGTACAATTTTTTTATACTATAGTATTATGATTAGTATTTTATGTAAATCAATTATGTAATTATGCTATAGTACTCACCTTTGAAGGAAACAAGCTCTCAAATTCCGGCATATATTTTTTATTTACAACTGAAAACTTCCGGTAGCAAATTATGTGATAACCGATTTTCTCTCGTTTTGAATATGGAGGCAGCAATAGATCGCCATACATAAAATTTTTGATTTTACGAAAAGCGAGAATTTGTGAACACTTTTCGAATAATAAATCGGTGAATGGTGTCACATTACCGCTTTTTCCGCACACAAAACAATTCATCTTATGAATGCTAATCAAAACAAAATACTTTTTAAAATAGTCTTTCCAGTGCTGAAGCCGAAAGAGAACTGACGCGATGATAACTTTTCCAGTCAGGAATATGGTGGAAGGGGAAACGCGTACGAAGTCAATGGGATAAAATCGGGTTTCGGGAGCGGACTAAATTTTGGTCTGTCAAGTACTTCCGGCTATTTTTATGCCGACAGACCAAGTGATTCGTATAGCGGACGTTACGAGCTTTAATTTGATATATAACATGACCTGCTATTCATATAAGTAATGGTTCCTTATTAAAAATACCCTTACGCGCTGGTCTGTCAAGGGTGTCCGGCCGCGCGAGGCGCGACAGACCTCAACAATGTTGTAGCAGAAAGCTCCAGCTACAACGTAATTATTCTAGAAACTTGCTACTTCTTAGGTAAAGTAATCTTAAATTTTGGGCTTATAAACAATTGAATTTGTTTACCTTCCGGCCGAATGCGACCCGACAGACCGAGCGTTTCGTATACGGTCACTACAAAGACTTATTCCTGTATACGTTTGGGATTGCTATTTTAATGGTAATGGTTTGCGTCGCGGGCTCTTAGAATATGAGCTTTTCTCAACCTGGAGAAGCTTTTTTTGTCCAACTTCATTGACGCAAATATATGATTCCACTGTTTTCCAGTAAATGAAACCTTCGATGATTGGTGATGAGCTACTAACTCAGCTTGTCTTAGAAATTCTAAACGCCCCGTTTTGTTATCTAAGAAATAACGTACTAACGCTAGAAGTATATCATGTGCTGTGGTGTCAAGTAGAATAGCTACTTTTTTAATAAATGTCAATACACCGTGTGTTCTTATGTTTATTACTACCTGATAGAGATCTTGTTCGTAGAATGTTGTGGTATCGGCATCATTTGAATTTTTAAGAAAATCTTGTTTTAAACATTCTTTTGTGAGTATTCGTTCCCGATTTCGCTGCTTCAGAAAGCTTTTTTGCATTGTATCACGATAGGCTTTTATCTTATATAGAATATCCTGGCATTTTGCCGTATTTAATTGTCTAAATAGTTCCTCGTGAGGGTACAATGGCTGCAAAGATCTGTTGGGTCATCTGAAGCAATACCATTTATATGTGTTGCACTTGATTGGACGTCGAATACATATTTTACGATTATAACACAAATGAGTCAAGCGCTTAACAACATCTTGTTTTTGGCTATTAGGAATAGGCGCCAGACACAATTCGAGAAGGTCAACCGTTGGGGTTTAATATACTCATAATTCATTGTTCCAAGAAACGTAATTTCAGGATCAACGTCAGGAACATTGTTGATTATCAGCTTTGCAATAAATTTTTCAGTTTTCTTTAAAAATTCACCCACTTCTGGATCCATCTTGAGCAATGTATTGTGGCAGAAGCCACTAGTACCAATTTCTAAAAGAATTCGTTACTTTCAGTCTAAGATACTTTATTTTTTGGTAAATACCAACTTAAATGAGTTGCACTAATGTGCTCAGAGTTACTAGTAAAAATCTCTATCAATAGAAGCCAGTGCCACAAGAGACGGCTAACTGGTTAGGTTGGTTACTTACATAGCAGGCCTAGGCCCAGTATGTTAGGTTATCCTAGCGTCAAATAACACAGAAAAATTACCAGATTTCAGCTGTGTATTCCACCAACGTATTTCATTAAGAGCCAGTACCAATTTCAGCAATGTAATAATAATAATAATAACTGATATTATTACTGATGGTAGATATTGGAAAAAAATTGATCATTATATCTACTTATAGTACCAAATATACATAGTTAAAAAAATTTGATGTTTTTCATTATTTGATTCAAGCTCATTGAAAGCAGTTCATCAATCTCCTCCACCCACCCATTCTAGCTGATTAAACCAGAAACCCTTTAAGAAATAAAACTTCTATTGAAGTGGTTAATGCTATGGAAAAGCTTTTTAAATTGCATAAAACCAAACATTTACAAACCGATCAAGGAAAATAATTTTTCAACAAAGACATGACTAAGTTATTAAAAAATATGATGTTCATCAATATAATGTGTATAGTGAAAAATAGGCGTCAATTGTGTAAAGAGTAAATCGTACATTGAAAAATATTATGTGGAAAGAATTTAATTTTCAAGGAAATTACAAATGGGTTGAAACCGAAAATAGTAAAAAAATATAATAATACGAAACATAGAACGATTGGAATGGCCCCAACTAAAAAATTATTGGATACCGTATACAATCAAATAAAGTTGGCTGATGTGAAAACAAAATTCAAAGTTGGTAATCGTGTTAGAATTTTAAAAATTTGCAATTTGACGTTTGAGAAATACACGATTTTCTCCTCGGAACAAACTTAAGCTAGTATATGAGTTAAACCAATATTGAATTTCCATTCTAAATTAAAAAAAAAATAATTTATTTTATAATTATTTTTTTCTCCTTTCAAGGTCAACATTCTTGTAGTTTTTCTGTAAACCGCTAAATTTTAATTTTAAATTTGAATATTATGAATATTATTAATTAATTAATATAATATTATTATGAATTTTGAATATTATTATGAATCTTTTAGATTAGCTTAACTCATTTTCTTAAGCACAAGCATTTTTATAGTGGGTTTTATCACTTTGAAGAAAATGTACAATAAGAGGATGACCAACAAAATAATGCTAAATGCAATAAAGGTTCTTCTAAAATCTCCAAAACTCCACAATGCTCCGGCACTCCATGTTAGATCTATTTTACTGGTGTTGTTTGAATTAAGAATTCTTATTCTAGAAAGGTTGGTTAACTGAGTGAATGCATGGAACTCTAGGTTTTCCTACAAACCTAACAATTCAACTCTCATGGATTTTCAAACATTTACATAAATTATAGTTAATATTTATTCTTGAAATATTTGCTCGTTTATGAACAAAAATTAATGAATCATTTTTTTATATGTATTCAGAATGACAATAATTCACGATTTTCAATACAATAAAGCTATTTAAGATGTTTAAAATAATTACACATAATATAGGAGATAGCATTTTTTATTTGTTGTTGATGCTCTCAAATCAAGCAACTAATTACAATGAACACAATCACACCTATCGTCTTCATTTATTGTAAGATCATGTAATCTACATACTCTGTATAAATCACGTACTAACTTTAACCATATACGATTTTCGATGAGGATTAATACTATTATTGCAATGGAATTATTCTAGTTGTCTTCAAGAACTAGAAAGATTAAAAATAAATGATAATTTTATTTGGACTTTAAAATTACTTTTTTTTTATTTAAATATAAAAAATATAAAAACAAAAAAACATTACACCCACGTGTCTTCAGGGGGCACGAATACCTAGCGCACCTGAATTTCTTGTGGGGGCCTACTTATGGTCTCAATCGTCGTCCATAAGTCTTCGTCATTATGCAGAACATCGCCTTCATTGAACCAGCGATCGAATACCCACACTTCAAATTCCTCTGGCTGAGGTTCTTCAAACAAATTTGAACATCCACTGATCGGGATCTTGGAAATCCATTCGATTGTTCACTGAACTTTCCGTCTCTTCAATGTGATGACTAGAATTTTTTTTTAAAATATTGTTAAAGTAAATTTATGTACAAAAAAAATACTTACATTATCTCTACTATTGTGATTATTTTTGGATTTTTCAACATAGTGCCACTCTTGACTTTTTGTTTAGACGATTTTTTTACAATTTTTGCCCATTTTTTTCTACTTTTTTTTTTTTGAATTTTCAAAATTTGACCATAAATAACAAAATTATAGAGTTTTTTAGTTTTTTTTTTATTATCTTTGAATACATTTTTAATAATATTAACGTATTTTTTTCAATTGGGCCTGGACCTCATCTTGCTTTTATCTACCAAAAGGGATAAAATTTGTCCCTTTTGGTACTGGGTCTTAAGCATCGTTTTGATAGAGGACCAGGACCGTTTATTTTTGTTTTTCTTTTCGAGCTTCACCCAAGTAGTTTTGCTAGCAACGCTAGAGTAGTAGTTTTGTAAGTGAATTTCAGTAAAAACTTCTTTTATTGCTTCCATGGTAGTAGTATATCTGGGCGGTTTCTATATCTAATGGTGCTTCGGATGGCCATTGTCCATCCGAAGCACCACCATTTTGAAAAGTCTTGAGTGAAAAATAAAAAAATACATTATTTAAGGTTAAGTAATTATATATTTAAAATACATTATATTGAAACAAATTGTTATTTAGTGAAAAAAAAATACATTATTTAAGGTTAAGTAATTTTTATATTTAAAATACATTATATTTATGGTTATACAATAATTATATATATTTAGATATATATTATTTTATGTTATACAATTATATATAAAATATGAATTCTTACATTTTTTTTTAAAATTGTTGAGATTGTTGAAAATCGTTTACATTGGGACCTCTACGACGTTGTGGTAGTTTTTCCAGTTCTTCTTCAATATCTGTGTTGTCATCTAACAGCATCATATTGTCGTCACTGTCCACTAGATTAAGGACATCATCATCCACTAGATCATCATCATCCACTAGATTGACATGTGGATTTTTTCGAAGTTTTTTCGGTGGTTTTGCATCAGCGGATTTTCTCTTGTGTTGTGTTGTAGAAATATCCACTGGTCCATCATTTTCATCCACCGCAGCAACAGCAGCAGCAGCAACAGCATTAGAAGAATGTTCTATTGCAGGTGTGTTTGATGATGATAATGTTTGTAGTGCCAATATAGAATTTTCATCTTCATCTTCAGATAGTCCAAAATTGAATCGTTTGAGGGCCTTTTCAAATATTGTAAGATCCACCTCGTTTTCGAGTTTGGTTCTTATCCATTTAATGGGTAAGTCCCCAAACTTTCTTTGTAGCGTTTTAGTTCTTGGTGAATAAGATAAATTCAAAACTATCTTATCGTTCCACAAATTGATGCTTTTTACACCATAGCTGAAGGGAAAAAAAAATAAAAAAATTGTACTATTATTACAATGGAATTATTCTAGTTGTTTTCAAGAACAAGAAAGATTTAAAAAAAAATGTTAAGTTTATTTGGACTTTAAAATAAAATTTAAAAAAATAAAAAAAAACAATTTAATTTTTTTTTATATATATATATATAAAAAGTATAAAAAAAAAACAAAAAAAAAAAAACATTACGCCCACATGTCTTCCAAGGGTACGAATACATCGCGCACCTGAATTTCTTGTGAGCCCCTATTTATGGCCTCAATAGACCATAAGTCTTCACCATTTTGAAGAACATCACCCTCGTGAAACCATCGATCAAACACCCACACTTCATCAAATTCCTCGGAGTGAGGTTCTTCAAAAAATTCTACCATCCATCCATCAGGATCTTCAAAATCCATTCGATTGTGGGCGTGAAGTGAAACTTCAGTCTTTTCAATGTGATGACTGGAATTTTTTTTTTTATTTTAAAAATAAATTTAAATAAAACTAAATAAGTAAATTTATATACAAAAAATACTTACATTATTTCTACCATTTTTAATATATATAATTATTGATTTATAGATTTGTAGTATTCAACTATAAAATCAATACTAATAAACATTTTGAAAAAATGATTCAATTTATACCATTTTTATACATTTTATCGCATAATTTTAAATAATGTATTATTTTCCTTTCGCTAAATAACAATTGAATCTAGCCTAGCCTAGCCTAGCAACGTCATTTTTTTTTTGCTGAAGACTTATGCTGTCTTCAAAACCTTCTGGTCATTGACCAACATCCACCAATCTCTTCGGCAATGACCTTGAAGACAAAACCTTCTGGTCATTGACCAACATCCACCAATCTCTTCGGCAATGACCTTTTAACTCTTCCAAGGTCATTGCTCAAGACTTTTCAAAATGGTGGTGCTTCGGATGGACAATGGCCATCCGAAGCACCATTAGATATAGAAACCGCCGAAAGATTAAAAAGAAAGATTAAAAATAAATGATAATTTTATTTGGACTTTAAAATTACTTTTTTTTTATTTAAATATAAAAAGTATAAAATCAAAAAAACATTACACCCACGTGTCTTCAGGGGGCACGAATACCTAGCGCACCTGAATTTCTTGTGGGGGCCTACTTATGGTCTCAATCGTCCATAAGTCTTCGTCATTATGCAAAACATCGCTTTCATTGAACCAGCGATCGAATACCCACACTTCAAATTCTTCTGGCTGAGGTTCTTCAAAAAAATTTGAACATCCACTGATCGGGATCTTGGAAATTCATTCGATTGTTCACTGAACTTTCCGTCTCTTCAATGTGACTAGAATTTTTTTTTTAAATATTGTTAAAGTAAATTTATGTACAAAAAAAATACTTACATTATCTCTACTATTGTGTTTATTTTTGGATTTTTCAACATAGTGCCACTCTTGACTTTTTGTTTAGACGATTTTTTTACAATTTTTGCCCATTTTTTTTCTACTTTTTTTTTTGAATTTTCAAAATTGGACCATAAATAACAAAATTATAGAGTTTTTAGTTTTTTTTTTATTATCTTTGAATACATTTTTAATAATATTAACGTATTTTTTTCAATTGGGCCTGGACCTCATTTTGCTTTTATCTACCAAAAGGGATAAAATTTGTCCCTTTTGGTACTGGGTCTTAAGCATCGTCTTGATAAAGGACCAGGACCGTTTATTTTTGTTTTTATTTTCGAGCTTCACCCAAGTAGTTTTGCTAGCAACGCTAGAGTAGTAGTTTTGTAAGTGAATTTCAGTAAAAACTTCTTTTATTGCTTCCATGGTCCATGGTCGTTTGGTTTTTCTTGTTGCGGAAGTGGACGTTGATGGGATCGGTGTGGTAGAGGTAGATGTGGATGGGGTTGTTGGTGTAGGAACGGAAGTTATGGGGGTTGATGGGGAAGCTGCTGCTGCTGCTGCTGGGTCCGGACTTCTCTTCCTCTTGTTAGGTTACTGCATTGACCTTGAAAAAATAAAATATACATATGCTTTTTTTTAAACCCATCACCAACCAACACTACTAAAAAATTAAAAACTAACATCAAATTATTTTTGTTTAAAATACAAAGCACTTTAATTCCAATCAATCTTATTATCGTTAATTGGTTTTTGTTTTTCTTGAAATTGTTGTTGTTGAGCCATTCCTAATGTGGATGTTGAAAAAACATTCCAATATTTCCACATTAAATTCTCCAAACTTGGTGAATTACAAGGTTTTTTTAATGCACGAAGGGAATATTTTCTAATACGATTCCCTATGCGTTTTCCATTGATGTATCGAATTCCATTATCAAAAACATTATCGTATCCAAAATTTAAACTAAGCATTAATCCACTCGCCAAATGAACACTTTGTTTAAATATGGATATATCAAGTAATTCAACTAGGTCATGCATTTTTAAAAGAAAACTTTCTTTATCCGCAGTCGATTTCACTGGTATAATAAGTTGCAATTTACCTCCGACTCCTCCATAATTATAAACATTAAATTTAAACATTTTTAGCATACCTTCTTCTCCATGGATGAGAAAGTCGTAGTCGGGGGATATTTCACTGAGTGGCATTAACATCCAAACTTTTGGATTGGGTTTAAAAGTAGGACCCAAATAAAATATGTCAATATCATTGTAATATAATCTTGTACCACTGTTAAATGCAACATAACCGCCAGCAATGATCCATTGTGTTGTGGGAAAGTCATTCAAATCTTTCTGATGTATTTCCAAATCGGTCTTCATGGATTGTAATAATTGTGGGTCGGTCTTCAATAAACTTTTAACAGCACTTATTTTCAATTGTTTTTAGAAGAGGACTTCAAAAATATTTTAGCATGTCTATTTTTTTTATATTATTTATAAAGAAATTGGGCAAATAAAAAATAAAGAATGTATTTTATTTCTTTATTTTAAAATAATATATATAATAAAAAAAGATAATATATAAATATATTTTAATGACCGCTAGCTTTTTTATTATTAATTTTTTTGGCCTGCCCCTCTCATCAAACCTCTGTCCATCACTTTGAGCCCGTCGCCCAGCCCGACGATTGCGGCGGCGGTGCCCACGCCGATCTTCAACCGATCTATAAATAAAAATTTCATGAATACAATACTTTCTCTACGAGAGAAGTAAAATATTAATTAATTGATATTAAATTATATTAAATACCTTCTCATGGCGATCGGGATCGCCCCCTCACCCCTCATCTTTCACGCGAACTGAAAATCCATAATAATTATTATTTAAATCCTAACCTTAAATTTGAAGAAAAACTTAATTATTATTTAAATCCTAACCTTAAATTTGAAGAAAAACTTACATTTGTCGAAGCGGCCTTATTGCGGGCTCCGAAAATCTAATAAAATAATTTAATATTAATACATATATGTAATTGGAATTAAATTAAATACCTTCTCAATGGCGATCGGGAGCGGGACCGCCCTCTCACCCCTCGTCTTTCACGCGAACTGAAAATCCATAATAATTATTATTTAAATCCTAACCTTAAATTTGAAGAAAAACCTACATTTGGCGACGCGATGTTCTCATAGACTCCGACAATCTAATAAAATAATTAAATATTAATACATTAATTGGAATTAAATTTAATTAAATACCTTCTCCTAGGCGAGCGGGGCCGTTCCCCCGCCCCTCTACTGTCATGCGAACTAAAAATTCATTATTATAATTATTAAAATCAATCAACATTTAAAGGAAACTTACTTTTCGCGAGGCACCCTCCGAGGCACCCTCCGAGGCACCCTCCTTGCTGAATCCGTTGATGCATTATTCGGTGCTCTAAACCATAAGATATAAACAGTGTTATGTTATTGAAATCATCAAATTATTATACTTACGTAAGTTCCTCAGCATTCGGCGGCCCTGCATTAGTCGGCGGCCCTGCATTATTCGTTGATCTAAACCATAAGATATAAACAGTGTTATGTTATTGAAATCATCAAATTATTATACTTACGTAAGTTGTTCAGGATTTTCCATATTCTAAAAAAATATATTTGAAATAAACAAACAAAAATGGGATTAGAACAAATAAAATAAATAACAAAACAAACACTTACGCTCGCACACACTCGCACTTTCACAATAAAGATAGCACTGCTGGCTCATTCGATAAATCGATTTACCGGATGAACCAATAAACCCGCGAGATGCATTTTATGTAGGTCGCGTAGAAACTATTAAATCATTATATATTTGCGAAAATGATGAAAAATATTTTATTACGATGTAGGTTTATTATATCCATACATAAATAAGTACGGTAAATATAATCGTTTCTCTAAAAGAAGGCTATAAATTACTAAACACTTTCGAATTTTGGCAATACGACATTGAGCAATACAATTATGAGACAAAATCTGGTGGACTATTTACTGAATATGTAAATAAATTTCTTAAAATGAAACAAGAAACATCTGGATGGCCGTCTAACACTGAAGATATTCATGAGAAACAAAAATATTTAAATGAATATTATGTGAAGGAAGGTGTTATGCTGGATACCCAAAAAATAGGATATAATCCAGGACTACGTGCCGTATCAAAATTACAATTAACTGCATTATGGGGAAAATTTGGAATGAGGGATATTTTCACGCAAGTTGAATTCTGCAATACGTACGAACAATTATTAAATTATTTAAATAATCCTGGTATGAAAATACATTCTGCATTGTTAATCTGTGAAGAAAAGGTTATGGTTACCTATTCATCAATATGTGCATCAGACTGTGCCCCATAAGTGCGTCAATGTACCCATCGCCGCATTATCAAAAACGTTATCGTATCCAAAATTTAAACTAAGCATTAATCCACTCGCCAAATGAACACTTTGTTTACATATGGATATTCAAATAATTCAACTAGGTCATGCATTTTTAAAAGAAAACTTTCTTTATCCGCATTCGATTTCACTGATATAATAAGTTGCAATTTACCTCCGATTCCTCCATAATTATAAACATTAAATTTAAACATTTTTAGCATACCCTCTTCTCCATGGATAAGAAAGTCGTAGTCGGGGGAAATTTCACTGGGTGGCATTAACATCCAAACTTTTGGATTGGGTTTAAAAGTAGGACCCAAATAAAATATGTCAATATCATTGTAATATAATGTTGTACCACTTTTAAATGCAACATAACCGCCAGCAATGATCCATTGTGTTGTGTTGTGCGGGGGGCGTATTATGCAAATACGCCCCCCGCGTTGATTTACTTACATTGCATCAGAATTTTAATCGTATGTTTTAAAACGAATATAACGTTACACAATATTATCAATAAAAAGATTATAACAAAATAATTAACTGCTGACACATATTTAAATAAATTTTGCAATATATGCATATAGAATTTCACCTTTACATTTTTTTTGTTTTGGATTATTTGGAGTAGCAGAAATTTTTTCATTGCAATACAAATTTGGAGTAATGCAAACTTTTTCAGCAACAAGCCAATTATATTTAACTTTTTTTTCTTCAACAACAACTTTGTTTCTTTTCATAGGTGACATACAGAAACAGAACATTTTATCACAATCATAACAGAATTTCAAAATGTATTGTTTTTATTCTCTTGAAGGTCTTACATTTGTAGTGTTTGAAAATCTATGTTTATCAATAAAAATATTTCTCTTTCTACTATTGAGAATATATATTTTTTAAATAAAGTTTAATTTTTTATGTGATAATGTTTTTTTAATTAAAACAAAAAATGTAGTAAGTATTAGAAATTGTTATAACCCCAAGGTAGATTATTATCTGTGTAAATGTAATTTATAATTCTTTTATTATCATGTGGGCTTAATGCAACTTTGCTTTGTTCAATTGTAAATACTTATGTTTTTTCGATCTAACTAAATTTTGTTTTGTTAGTTTAATTGAATTATTAAAAAGACACTGATAATTATCTTCAAAATTAATTGTCTTAAGTGCTGCTTTTTTTATTCCCTTTGCTTTTTTTGTTGTACCTAAATTGGTAATATTATTTATTTCATTATCTTTGTTCTATTTATTTCGATTTGTTCATCATTTCCAACAATTTAATTGTGTACATTTTAGACCTTAACTTAATAAAATCGGACATACTTTTTTTTAATTATGACCGATTATTTTCATCTTTAATTAGTCCTAACACTTTCTTATTTACTAAAAGCATTCCATAACGATTGTTTAATTCATTATCAGAGGTGTCAAACTTATCAATATCTTGTTTCATGATCAAAGCCCAAATTATTATTATCATTACTGATCCGTGAAATAACACATATATTTTACAACACATGTGCCATTTATTCACCATGCACAGAAGCGTACTCAACACTCGGAACATATTCGAAAACAACGTCCGAGCCCGTCAAACTAATCGTACCTTTGGCGTGGCTGAACTGCATATAAGTATTCGCGGTTTTAAACGCGAATTGCGCAGCTGCACTCAGCACCTCCAAATCTCCAGCCGGGTTCTTAATGTAGCGGATTTTACCTTCGAAGAGTTTCTCCTCGCACTTGGTGAACTTATTAGATCCGTCAAATACGTAGACGTTTCTCTTCAAACCCTCCGCTACAACAAGAGCCATGAATGCTAGCAGTCTTTGACGCCTTCTGTTCCGTAAACGATGACATAATTAACAGAATAAAGTAACACAAATTTCACAATTCTTCTTTCACACATTCTTATATATATGTGTTCATAAATGTCATCAACAAAAAAATGATATATTCATGAATCTGTGCCGGTATACAATAATTTAGCTTTGTCTGCAAATTTTTCTTTAAAGTAACTGTAATATACACAAAAGTTTTGGAAATATCCAAAACGGAAAAACCTACAAAAATTGTCTTTTTGGATACAATTTTGTTAATAGTTTTGCAATTTTTTTCGATGTTAGTAGAACAAGATGTTTTGGACAAAGAGGAAAGTCTTTGTGTGTATTGAAAAGTTCATTGGGATAATGAATGTCTACTTGAAAAATACAGCCAATTTCACCATTATTAGGAACATCTAAAATATTTTTAACTGTTTAAATATCATTCACCCATTTAAAATTACCAAAAGGCAATAGATAACTCATAGCAGCACCATATAAATTTTTAACATCTAAATACATTAAATACGATGAGGGAATATTTGAATTATATTCAGCACCCACATATTTATTGTTTACTTTACCACATCGGTTTGAGCATTGTGAAACTTCTCCACGTATTCGTTTTTTTAACACAACAATTTTAAATTGTTTAATTTTATTAAATCAAACTAAATTGTCTTTACATGATTATGAAAATAAAAATATGATTTTACTTAAGGAAAATATTACAAATTTGTCAAATAAAACTACAAATGAATTGTTATATGTAAGATCGGATTTAACGGCATGCATGACAATCAGTTCTGGATTTAAATATGAAATAGATCTGTGGACGTCACACTATGCAACAATTAAATTAAAACAAATAAAATTAAATTGTGATGCTGCACTATCTAAACCAAACATCTCTACAAATACAACCGACCGAAAACTACTTTTATTGCAATGGAATTATTCTAGTTGTTATCAAGAACTAGAAAAAATAAAAAGATACTGTTAATTTTATTTTGAATTTAAAATGCGAAAAAAAAAAACATTTATAAAAATATGAAAGAAAAAAAACATTACCAACATTATAACCACATGTCTTCAGGGGCCACGATTACCTCGCGCACCGGAAGGACATGTGGTGGCCTACTTATTGCCTCTATTGTCCAGAGGTCTTCATCGTTTTCCAGCACATCTTCCTCGTTGAACCAACGTTCAAAGGTCCAAACTTTAAATTCTTCTGGTTGAGGATCCTCAAACCACTCAATCATCCACATCACATTGCTCTTTTTGCTGCTGCGGTCCATTTTCCCCTGTACTTTTCTTCTGTTCTGATGTGCAACAACAAGGCTGTTAGTGGTCCCACACTCTGAGCCATTGAGGTCCTCTTTTCCGGTGGATATGTGCATCCTTCCAGTAGGATATGGTGTGCTCCATTTATTCCATATTTTTCCACAGGGAAGGATGTTACTTTGCCGTCCAATTTCGAGATAGGCATATTTGCATGTCCAATCCTTAGTTCTGTGAGCCTCAAACCATTAGCTGAGAAAAATCCAAATATGGGGCTACTGTGCCATACCAATTTCGGTCTTCGTCTCTTCCAAACTGTTCAAATTTCAGCCCAGCTTCAGTGGCAGCTTCTACACAGGCATTCATTGCAATGGTGTAATCTATGGAACAGATTTTCCCTTTGGAAGATATTGTGAAGGTTTTCTTGGCAGTTGCTTTTTTCTCTGCGTTTCCATTGACACCGTTTGCTTTCTGCTTGTTTATGGTGAATGTGGTACATATGATGTTGCATATTTGGTTATCAACACTGATATTGGACATCTGGGGATCAAGGTCTGTGCTTATGGCGATGTTTATCTTTATGTAGCACAATACGAGAAATTTCAAACATTTGACTTTTTTCTCTATGTCTGGAGCCACTCTCGATTTCTTTGCTGATGCAATTGGCATTTTGTCATCTGGGTCCACTAAGTTGCTTGATCCTCTTTTTCCTCTCATTTGGTCTATATCCATAAGATCCCTATTTTCGTTTGACATAATGTTGTTTTGTTTTGTTCGTTCAATTGAATTATTAATATATAGAGCCCGTTGATACTAAATAATATATAATTAATATAATTTTGCCCGTTAATACTGATTTCTTTAATTCGGTTTTAAATTTTATCTCATAAATCTAGTTATCTACTTTCATTTTAATAATTTGTCAAAATTTGGCCAAAATATGATAAAGATCTATAATTAGGTGAAGATTCAGAATTTAAAATATAAAATTGTAATCTGTATTTTAAAAAATATTTGTAATACATTTTGTTAATTAAATATATTGGAAAATTATTATTAATTGCAATTTGTCTGATGATATTCAATTCTTTATTAAAACAAAAACTATCTAAAGGTACTTTAAATAATCGATAAAAGAAAGAGTGGAATGACGACATTCTTTGCGAATGAGGATGATTGGAATTAAAAGGAATAATACAGTCCGTGGTAGTAGATTTTCTAAAAATTTCAAATGTGAATCTAAAATTATTTTTTATTAAGGTAAACCCGTCGAAGTGTGACCGCTTTTTTGATGAGTTGATATTCTTCAGGCATTTCTATTTATTTGCAGGAATATTTTTAAACCGCTATTTTTTCTACAATATGCTATACTATTTTGCTTCAAACGTACCACGTTTCAGAGCTATCTCATATATAACAAAAAAGTTAGGAATTTTTTTTAAAAACAATGTCCTTAGGTCACACTTTCCCATCGATTTGGGGCAAGTGTGACATCGGCGTTTAGTACTAGTTAGAAGTTCTCATATTCAAACTGAAGGGGCAAGTGTGAAAATTTGTAAAAAATCCAACATTTGTGTTTTTAAAAAAGTTAAATATTTTTATTAGAAAAAAAATCACAAACTTTAAAAAATTCAAAAATTAAAACTTGAAAAATTAACATTAAAACTTAAAACGTTTCTTCTGCTTGTCATTGGTTCTGACAAGACTTTTATGATGTCTTCTTCATTTACTATATCTGTATCAATCATATTTGGCCAAACAAAAGTTTTTCGTTGGTGTTTCAAAAAAGTAACCTTCCACCGATCGTCTTCTTGGCACTTCACTAATCCAATGAAATGTTTAATGCTTTTCTTTGAAGCGTATTTTACAACGACCCATCGGCCCACTTCAATTTCAAGCGTATCTTTTTTTTTATTTATTACTGCAATATCACTTTCAGGTGTAGTCGATGGTGCAGGAATGTCAATAATTTGGTCATTATGATCATCACAAGCTTTTGCGTTATTTTCTTTAAAAATTGACTCGTCTTCAACATTTTCAGTTGCCACCTCTTCTTCATTTTCCTCAAGCACCATCTCCTTCTCGTATTCATTGGGTTCTTTTTCTACATTTTCTTCAAACTCCATATCCACATTATTATCTTCTTCAAAAACTTCAATATCATCATCAGAATCCATAAATACTGCTTCTACCGCTTCTTGTTCAGAACTGGAGCTACTGAAGCTATACTTTCTTTTTGCCTTCTTTGTCATCTTGATTTTAGCAGATTTACTCTTTTTTTCAGCTTTCCTTTTTATTTCTTTTTCTTTTTCCAGTTTATCTTTTTCCATTCTCTCCAATGCATCTTGAGAGGTAATTACTTCGGCACCTTTGGCTATTTTTCTTTTTTTTGGCAGCTGTGTATCTCTTTGGGTTTGTTTTATAGTATTTAATAATAAGTCTTGAAAAGATACGTTCGGTTCATCAGGGCTAGTCGATGGACCAGCAATGTCATGGATTTGATCATGATGTACATTATTGTTTTCTTCATTTTCTTGGTTTGTTATTAAGCGCCGTTGCGATATCCTATAAGTAGAGATACTGGGTGGTATGAATAAAAACGAAGTAGGTACTAATGCTACGATGCTTCGCAGTACCTACTTCAAAATATGAATCAGAATGCTACACCCCGTAGTAGGTAATTCTTGTAGAGGTAGGTACTTTAAATTTTCCGGAAATTGCTACACCTGTAGCATCTTTCAATGAAAATCTCGTAGTACCTACTACACAATAAAATTCCTACTCCCATTCGTAGATACTTCGAATTTGCGTTGCAAATGTAGTTCCTACTTCGGTTTAGCGAAGCTGCTGTTTTGACAGATTCGATTAAATACTTCGCCGTTAACTGTGTATTAAAAATAGTAAAAATGCAGTGTTAAAATTTATAATGTTAGAAGGGATTATGATGATGTAACATAATGCTTAATTTCAATTAATTTAGAGGTTAACAATGCACCTGCACTATAGCCAATCAATCAAATATATACAATCAAATGTAAGTAGAAATTAATCTTGATTGATTTTTTTTAATTTAATATAGTTTTATATAATTAAATACATACCTGGATTACGTTCAAGAACTAGATTATAATTATCCAGGTTTCATATAGAATTAAATTTTTGTTGCCATTCATTCAATTTGATTTGTTTATTTCCAGTCCTTTTTAAATCCGTAACTTTTTTTATTTTGCCCTTCATATTATTTAGTTTTTTTTTAAAACTTGTTTTGCTGCCAAATTTTGCTTGGTATTAAAATTAAAGACTTTGGTTAATTCTTCTAACGCAGCTTCTTTCAAAATTTTGATTCCCGGCGTCATTCGTTTATCAAAAAGGACTTTTTTGTTTTTCAACAAATTAACGAATGCCATATGTTGGCCCTGCTCGTCTTGCCTTTCTTCATCAGAAGACATCTTTTTATAAAATTTTCGTATTGTAACAGTTTACAATAATAATAATTTTGATCACGTGCTACGCAAATGCGATACAAATGAATGATCGCGAAAAGACAAATTAGATGCTACAACCTGAGGTATCTACTACGCCGTGGAGTAGGGACTACAGACCGTAGCATTCTTATTTCGGAAGTGAAGTAGGTACTTCAGGACGATTTAAACCGGCTCCATTATGAAGTAGGTACTGCAAAGCATCGTAGCATTAGCACCTACTTCGTTTTTATTCATACCACCCAATGGAGAGTTCTGGCCCAAAATCCCATGTTATTTCTTATGGAGGTTCAAATTCACATTTTCCCCCCACCACTACCACTTTCGTTGCTGTGACCTTGGTCCTGAGAATGGAAGCGACAAGCTTCGAGCTGAGAATTTGAAGCGGTAAGCTTCGAGCTGGGGCCACGCATGCGCACATGTTATTTCTTATGGAGGTTCAAATTCACATTTTCCCCCCACCACTACCACTTTGGTTGCTGTGACCTTGGTCCTGAGAATGGAAGCGACAAGCTTCGAGCTGAGAATTTGAAGCGGTAAGCTTCGAGCTGGGGCCACGCATGCGCACATGTTATTTCTTATGGAGATTCAAATTTACATTTTCCCCCCACCACTACCACTTTGGTTGCTGTGACCTTGGTCCTGAAAATGGAAGCGACAAGCTTCGAGCTGAGAATTTGAAGCGGTGAGCTTGCATCTGAGGATCCGCATGCGCCTTGATCATTTGATGAAATTTGGCCTGAAGGTCATATGACGTAATTGTGAGCTACATTTCTACCTATCGGTATATTAGTAGATTCATGCCGGTTCTGGCCCAAAATCCCATGTTATTTCTTATGGAGGTTCAAATTCACATTTTCCCCCCACCACTACCACTTTGGTTGCTGTGACCTTGGTCCTGAGAATCGAAGCGACAAGCTTCGAGCTGAGAATTTGAAGCGGTAAGCTTCGAGCTGGGGCCACGCATGCGCACATGTTATTTCTTATGGAGGTTCAAATTCACATTTTCCCCCCACCACTACCACTTTGGTTGCTGTGACCTTGGTCCTGAGAATGGAAGCGACAAGCTTCGAGCTGAGAATTTGAAGCGGTAAGCTTCGAGCTGGGGCCACGCATGCGCACATGTTATTTCTTATGGAGATTCAAATTTACATTTTCCCCCCACCACTACCACTTTGGTTGCTGTGACCTTGGTCCTGAAAATGGAAGCGACAAGCTTCGAGCTGAGAATTTGAAGCGGTGAGCTTGCATCTGAGGATCCGCATGCGCCTTGATCATTTGATGAAATTTGGCCCGAAGGTCATATGACGTAATTGTGAGCTACATTTCTACCTATCAGTATATTAGTAGATTCATGCCGGTTCTGGCCTAAAATCTCATATTATTTCTAATACATGTCGATCTAGGTATAAAAATATAAACATCCGGTCTTTACAAATGTATTGTTTTTTCTTTGTAAATTTTTATCAAAATAACGACACCGCATCATCCGGTCCTTAATAGATAGCGCGTATGCATAAAAATAGTGTCTGGTCTTATAAATAAAAGTTAGCGCCTCCGCTTTTGTGCATGCGCTTTTTTCAGCAGGCGTCGGGATCCGCGCCTTGACGTTACGTCACCTTATCAGTATGTGGGATCAGTTGATGGTAATGAAGAAAAATCATGTTTATATTTTAGAATAAACTTTTTTATTAGATAATGTTTATATTTTAGAACAAACTTTTTTATTAGATAATGTTTAAATATAAATATGTACATAAGGTTACAAAATGAAAATTACATTTTAACATCATGGAGAAGTTCAATTATACTACAATTATTATTTAATTATTCAAATTATTAGATGTAAATAGAATTAAAAGTTTGTAATACACACACACACACACACACAAATGCTTATCGCAATAAAACCGCAAGTTTTCTACTATGAATATTTCATACATATGACTTACCTTCCTTTTGAAAAACCCATAAAAACATCTATCTATATTTATTGGACATATATAGTATTAAAAAATGAAAAAAGTATACAATTAACATTTTATTTTTAAAAGATAAATACAAATACATATAAATGCATATTTAAAATTAAATAAAATCTAATAACAATACAATTAACATTTGATTTTTAAAAGATAAATACAAATACATATTTAATAAAAACCTAATGATAATTATTGGCTATTGTATACAACTAAGTCTCGCCAAATTGGAAGTGGAGCTTCACACGATTTTAACTTTAGCGTTTGATGTTCATAGTTAATAATCGCTGTTTCTTTTAAAAGGTTATCGTTACCCAGTATACCATCAAATACTACACCGGTTGCATTTCCAATGATAGTCCAATCAAACGGTAGTTTGAAGTGGAAAGTTTTGGTGTAATTGTTTTGATTAGTTTATTTTATGTTTTTTGGTGTGCTGAACACGAATCTGAAGTTGTCCACCAAAAATTTGATCGGCAAATATGAGAAATCGTAAAAAAAACACTAAAAATCATGATTTTTAGTGGTTTTCAGCTTATAACTTGCAAAGCAAGCTATTTATGCAAAAAATGTTTATGTAGTAAAATAAAGAGGAGAAAATTACCTATAATTTATGTCCCCTAACATTTTTTCGTATGTCGTATGGTTTCCACGCAAAAGAGTGCTGAAATATGGAAGAAATTAGCATTTTAAAATTAAAAAAAAAATAGCAGAAGACATCACTAGTTTATATTTTTTATTTTATATGGGTAAACATTATTTGATAAAATAATAAAAGAGGCAAATTTCATTACAATTCAGTATATATATAAATGACCTAATACGGCTCTTCTTAGTCACCGGGTTGAAGGATTACAGCAGGCAGCATTTCAGTTCTACTAGGTCTGAAACAAAAATCATTGACTTAATAATATTCAACAATTTATTGAATAGATATGAAAAATATCAATTTAAAGGTACCTATCTATTTACTTCTACGAGCCCTCTTAGGTACCGGTTCCATGCTGTCGTCAGGGTAGCTATCCAGTTCTTCAACTCCTGAAACAAATAAGAGACCAAAGTTCAAATACTTACTTGTCAACATATTGAATAGATATTATGAAAGCAGTAGAAACATATTTTGACCCACAAATAAATAGTAGTTAGTACTTACCTTCAAGTAACTCCGAATCATCCTCTGCTTCTTCCTCAATTTCTGCAATAGCCATATTATTGCAGCTACTCTCACAGTTGAGGCACATACTGGAACAATTAAGGCCAGCTTTTCTACATCCACAGTTAGTCTGACAAGTTTTTATGCATTTGCAAGATATTAATTTCAATACTGCGTCTGGTGCTGGTGGCTGTAATGTTGTTACTGGTTGCAGACCTCCTTTGGTTTTCTTCCAACCCCATTTTTCAGGATCTTTTTCATTTCCAAGCCATTGTTGTACTTGAAAGTAAACTCTTAAAGAATGTTGCTGTGCTGCAGCTTCGGTAGGAGGTAGCGACGCCAAATGTGCTGTTGTTTTGTATGCAGATCTAAGGTAGCATTTATACCTCAATTTGTTCAAAGACGCGCTTTCCTTGTTAGTTAATTTGTACAATGCAGTGAAAAAGGTAAGACCAGCACTAGTAACAGCATCAGAATTTGCCGTAGGATCTTTAAAAATTTTAATGGTCTTGGTTAGGCCAGGGTTTTTCTTGAGGGTTTGAAGAAACCTCATTTTTCCGACTTTGAACGAGGCTGAAGTTGTGTCACATCCCCCCATGGCATGCAAGAACAATATGTTATCACTGATGGCTTGGTCTGGATGACACTCAGGAGAAAAAATAAGTTGTGAAACTGCCCCTTTACCTGGCTTCAGAAAGTATATATTTGAATGTACACCCCGACAACGACCAATCATGATCACCAGCAGATCTACATCTTCACCCACAATCACTACACAGTTATGCTGCTGTGCGAGATCCATTGCTGTGGTGACAATAAGAGTATCCGCATCCTCTGGTGCCTGCTTTGTGTGAATGCCAGCTGCAGCAAAGTTGTCTTTTAACATTGAGATGAGACGGATTTTGTTTTTCATATTGCCTAGAAATTTTTCTTGTGGCATTGTCGGGATCATTGTTTTGTCGAACATGACATCTACTGACATCTGTTTGCGTGATCTTCTCTCTCGCTCAACATATTTAGTACCTTCTTGGGAGTAACCATCGAAGACAACTACAGCACTGTCCTTGTACTTGGACTTGACAAATGAAACATAGCTTTCACAAATGGATGAGAATGTTTGACCCCTGGTCCACACGACTCTGTGCAGCAAATATCCTCCATCTATGACGTACACACACCCTTGGAGATTCGCCTCTTCAGTTGGTGTGAATGCCTTGTATAAAGTAGACTTGGTTCCTTTCCTCATACCATAGTCGTCGAAAAGAGGCAACGGATAAGGGCACAGCTCATATTTTAAGAATTCTTCAAGTTCTTCATCAGATTGTTTAGCAATTGTGATTCTTTGAAAAATAGTCGTAGGATTGATGGGGATGGTTTCATCACTTATTTTGATTGCATTTTTCATCGTAGCAAGTGGTAAGACTCTGTCTTTCCTGTAGAATTTGACAGTTTCAAAATCACCACCCACAATCCTATTAATTGATCGAAGTCCAATCTCCTTGGCCATGTGACAGTTAATGGTGCTATCTCCTACTACACCAGTGGTAAGAGATAAGATGTCTGCAACATTAGGAAAAGGATGGTGTTGCGTAAACCAGTCCATCAACTTTTTCGAATCACTTGTATCCCTTTTAATTCTTGATTCTCTCATTTCCACATGTTGTTCTGAGCTAGTGAAAGCTACTCCACACATCTTCTCCATTTCCTCACAAATATTTTGGAGGGAAGTCATTCCTTTAGTCCACCTACAGAGGATACTTTCACTAACCCCACGACCATGAGTCAGCCCTCCAGCAATTTTCATTATCCTCATTAAGGACTGCTCAATGGTCATGTCGGTCCATGTTCCACACCAGAATTTGCTAGTCCTTCGTACTGTGAACCCGCCACCCGTGAACATTTCGTATTCCTGAGGACTCATTTTATCTTTTAAACTGTGCATGTCTTGCAGGTAGAGGTGACAACATTTGGCATACAGAAAATGTCCAGTAGCATGGAAGTAAGGGAGCATTTGGTAGACGACTTGTAGATGGAGATTCCAGTTTCCTGTTCTTTCAGCTTCAATGAATAGTTTAACAAGCGTAACCATTTCGAAGTATTGAATCCATAACTTTGAAGTAGCACCACGGTTAGCTATAGCTTGAAGCTTTTCAGAAAACTTGGTTTTTAATTCTTCTACACACTCCTTTTCGTTTGCTAACAAAATATGTGATCTGTCTTCATCGTTTAGGAAATCTGCAAGTTTTTCTTCAAGGACTGGAGTTAAATCCATTGTCTCAAATATAATTTTTGCCAGAGTGGCATGGGCCAACATATGTGCTCTAATAGCCCTCGAATAGGCGTGTCCCGTAAGAATTATCTCTGTTGAGTGTAGTGCATATATTGAATTGAACAACTCCTTCAACCCACTACCATCCATTAAATAGCCTATAGACTTCAAGAAGGACATCAGCAGGTGAAACCCACCTATTCTAATGATGACATTATCAAAATCGGGATCTCCTTGTTGGCAAGCCACTATAAATCTAGCCTTTAGGTATAGAGGCTGCTCGAAGGTGTTAACAGTTGCTTGTTGATTCATCGATTTGCTTTGTTGTATCGAAGTCAGTAATGCTGTATATACTGTATTGTAATCAGATGGTGAAGAATTTATAAATGGCAGACAAGTAACATATGTTCTATCAAAGGGAAGACCACTTGTGATTTGCTCCATAAAACCACTCCATCCTGGTATCCCGGGCACATCTTTCCACTTGCTATAAAGCCAAATCAGGTCTTTCAAAGAGGGTGTGATGATATCAGATGAAACAAATAGATGTTTAAGATCTTCAATGTTGATATTCTTCAAGCCAACTGCACCTGATTTCTCAAAATATTTCAAGGAAACAGCTCCCATCTCACCAACTAGTTGAGCTGGTATTGTTGTTTTCACTCGGACGATTCTCTGATCTGGAGCAACAGCTTCTCTAGGGGTGATCAACTGTATTCCCCCCATTGCATGGAAGGTATTATATCCATCCAATGTACGAGTGTTAAAATCTGCGTTGTCATGAACAAATTGATGGAAACCTGTCGGATTTATTTGTAGTGATGGTCTCATGATTGCTGACACTTCAAGTCGAACAGCTTCGGAGTAAGAAGCGCAAAATCCCAAAGATGATACAATATCAATTAGTTTTCGTGATCCATACTTCTTATAAAAAAAAGCAGATAGACCAATTTGTAAGGGAGAAAGGAAAGAACTTGGCCTGACAGCACTAATATCACTATGTGAAATGGCTAGGGCTTTTGTTTTCCATTTGTCGGTATTTCCTCGCTTTTTTTTGAGTATTAGTCTTTCCAAGAAAACTTTGAGAACCTCCGGAACAAGGCTTTCATTTTCGTCCAAGAAAGAATCTGGAGGAGGATAGTAATCCATCGCATACGGTACTGATCGTATCTCTTCAAGAATTACATCAGCCGCTGTTTCAACTATTCGAAGACGTTCTTCCCGTTCTGATAAACGTTTTGCAATGTACCAAGCATCTGTCAAAATCTTATGGCCAGTATGTTTAAAACATACAATTGTTTTTTGTTTGATCTTTGATATGATAACATCTTCCCCATATCTCTCTAGTAAATGTTGTATTACAGTTTTTCTTTCGGGAATATAGTCGCCCTCTATCTGAGACATTAGCTGGTCTAATGAAAACTGACATTCCTCGTCATTACTTTCCATAAAAATGAAAATGTCATTCATAGCCCTTTCAATCTCTTCAACATGAGGGCCAACTTTTTTTTTTTCATTAACCTTGGGCCTACTGTACAGATTTTTTAAACATTTATCATGGTACTGACAATCAGCAGCCACCATATCTGTTATAGGCTGGATCCTCTTGATAATTGTTGCACCGAAATCATCTCCACGTAGTTGAGCCTGTTTTATAATTGTGTCTTTCATCTCTATTTTCATCACCTGATGTACCAAATTACGTTTATGATGAGGCAGTCGTTGTTGTGACCTTGTGTAATCTTCAGGAATACGTGTTCCGCACACAAAACAATCTGTTTTAAAGTCAAAGTGACAGGATGATCTTAGTTTTCCCGAAGATGTGCTTGGTTGAGCAGCTTTCTTCAAGTAAGCAGCTATTATTTTTTCATTTGTGTAACTTTTCTGGCATGAAACATGTATGTTTACAGATGTTTTACCCGCCAAAACAACTCCCTTACTATGTTTTCTTTTTTTACTAGCATCACGTAAAGTTTCTATTCCTTTTTCCTTTACCACTTTCACTGGACCCTCACTCAAAAGTTTTTCACAAATAAAACACTTATCACTGGACATTGTGAAACGTACTTATCGAACGATTACAATTTATTGGGAACTCTACCGCTATGGTCCGCACCTGTTGGTGAATTATCACACTAAATTTAGGTCCACAAAAACTGGCAGAAAACTTCTTTGCTCAGTAGCTGCTTAATAAGTGTAGAGATCTGTTGTGTGTTAAGTGCGCTATCTAGTAATAAATTGATGCAACAATTAATACACTTTAATACAACAATTGATACAATTTAATACTACACGATGGCGTATTGTCACTGGCGTCATCTTGTAGGCAATATCTACACTAAATTTAAATCAAAAAAATTAGGCTCCTCCCCCGTTAGAGTTCCCAATAATCACATTACAATAATATTTAAACATACTTACCTGGTCAAAAGTCAAGTCAAGTAATTGACAATCAAATTTGCGCAGATTCGCGCATCTCATATTGATTCATTATTTTTTGCTTTTTCCAAAAATTACTGATTTCTCCCATATTTCAGCACTCTTTTGCGTGGAAACTATACGATTTACGAAAAAATGTTAGATGACATAAGTTATAGGTAATTTTCTCCTCTTTATTTTACTACATAAACATTTTTTGCATAAATAGCTTTCTTTGCAAGTTATAAGCTGAAAACCACTAAAAGTCATGATTTTTAGTGTTTTTTTGGCGATTTCTCATATTTGCCGAGCAAATTTTTGGTGGACAACTTCAGATTCGTGTTCAGCACCCCAAAAAACATAGAATAAACCAATAAAAATAATTACACCAAAACTTTCCACTTCGACCCCTTTTTGCGCACCGCTTTACTAGACTATTAGTCCACGGTTCACTTGTAAGAAAATTAATAAAAATCAGGGTTTATTTTAATTTCTCGCGTTATTCGATTACCTTTGGTAAAACTGATGTAATCGTAATTGAAAACATTAATAATGTTTATAAGTAATCGTAATCGATTGCATTTTTGAGTAATCGTTCCCAACCCTGATAATAATAATAAAAATTCGTTTTAAAAATAACCATAATTTATTGTCATAACATGTTTATAACAAAAAGTATATAATAATAATAATATAATCAACTTTAATAATAAAAAATATATTTATCAATTCTTTTTATAAATAACATAATATTTTACATATCAATATTTATTACAAAAAATATATTAATAACAAAAAATTAAAACATTATAACTAAATTAAAATGTACACAAAGAGAAAAACGTTATTGCCCGCTAAATGTTATTAATTTTGTGAATTTGTGGCGGATGCTTTTCGAGGTTTCAGATTTTGTTTTTGCCAGGTAAAAGCATCTTAAATTGGTATATGTTTGAATAATTATGTTTATAACTTGTATTCGATGATTATTTAAGATGCTTTCCGCCTGGCAATGTTCTAACATTAATTGCGAAGAAAAAATATTGCTACAAATAACTTCTCTGCAGACCCGTTGTCTGATAATTGTTAGAAACAACGGATTCTGCAGAATATTCTCATCCGCTCGAATAGCACGTTCAGTGGCCTTGCAAATTTTTATTAAGTCTGGCGAACCACAATAGAGCCCGCCACGATTTTTAATAAATATTAATAAGGAGTCTGGGTTTACCCTTTCTGCAGTGCAACAATGAATGCAGATTTCGCACTCTATTTTTGTTTTTATCGATTTAAGCACAAATCCCGCAATGTACTCGGTTACATGCTCGACATATGCCGACAAATTTATCAATGTCAAGCATTGCGCTGCATCGGGTTCTTCTTCAATGATTTCCAAGTCATTTTTTATGCGTTTGAATCGGGACGAAACTGTTAAAATTGGAATTCCATCCGGCAGGCAGTTTGCGTTTTCGACTGTTTGTATATCGTGCTTGACTAGAAGTCTTTTATAAGCACTTTCAAACTGCAGCGCGTTTGGGTTATTGTTAAAGCCGCCCCTGCTTCTAATGGCCGAAAAAAATGTTTCCAAAAAATCTTGACTCAGTTTAAAAGTGAGCAAGTACTCTAATCCTCTTCTGTTTAAATATTTGTACAGATCTATAGTGTTATTTAAACAGACCACAAGGCCCATAAATCCGGTCATTCTATCCGAAAGAATTACAGGCGTTCCATCAAGTAATTTTAGGCCGACTATGTATTCTTCCAAATTTGTGGTTTCTTCTTTTATAAATGCTATCGTGTTATTATTGAACAGCTTACTGAACGATTTTTTCGAAAATTTGGTTCGGCAATTCAATATATCGAAACATTTGTCCATGTTACTACAAAAGGTTGACGTTTCCAAACAATCTTGGAAAGCGGGATCAATCTGTTGCAAAAACTTAAGAGCAGCTGCCACACTGCCACTTAGGGTTTGTACAGCCAGTTTCGTCTTCATCTTATTATCTTTGAAGTTGATGTGTCTGATCGTCAGTTTATTACCGGCATGTAACTTTTCCCTTTGTTGCAGCTGTTGCAACTGCTCGAAATAACTCCAGCGGATGCAGTTCTGTCCGGAGTAAATTTCTTGGAAAAATTCAACTGAATTTCTTACCAACTTGATCATGTGGCAGTAGTCCCAAAAACAATAAACCCTCTCCCCATTAACATAGTTTATGAACCAAGGTTTAAAGGTATTTATAAAGGTTTAAAGGTATTTATAATTAAATTAAACACTATATCTACAAGCGTTGAATTAACACCAGGTAACGCGGACAGTAGGGTTCGCGAAAAGTTCAAATACCCTATGAAATTATTATTCTTTCTCGTGACTAAAAGCTTTACTGTATTAGGTGTTCGTCGTCCTCTAACAACTCGAGGCTTTGGGCGCCTCTTATTATTCTTGCGTTTTGGCATTTTAGTCTATATTCTAACAATATTAAAACAAATATAAATATAATAAACAATACGATAAGAATAACAATATCAAAACCTAAAGAATAACTTTTATGTGAAACTAAATTACTTAATAATATATTTTGCTCTTCCAAGAGAACAGCTATATTTTCTAATATCTCATTAGACATGAACAGGTAACTCACCGTCACCGAGCAGCGCGATATTTCCTTCTAACTGTTCACCAGTCGTCAATCCTTCCAGGTTGTAAAACTGTCCTATATTCCCTACGATCTTAATGTTTTTGTAATAGTCTATTATGTCTTGACCGGGCATAAGGTCTAATACTTTTAAAGACTCTTGCTCACTACAAACGAGCATAGATTTGTTGCCCTCCGGTTCAAAACTAATTATTATTATTATTATTAAACGTCTTTATTTATCAACTGTACAAAATTATTTTTACATATAAATTAAGTACAAATTGATAGTTCATTAAAATGACTGGAGCGAAGTTTAGCCAATGGCTATTCTTACACTCAACTCCAGGCACTTCACACCACATTCACTAATTTTAGAAATATAATATAGAAATATAGAAAACTGAAAAAGTAGAAAAAGAAAATTAATTACAGAGAAAAAAAAAATAATAAACAATAACTATTTTCTTGAAGATAAAATAGAATATAGAATATATTAACATAACAAATGAGTCATTATTTCCTCTAGTGAAATAATTGCACCATCAAATAAGAAAAAAAAAAACCTAAAAGATATTATATAATAAAAGATAAACTATATAAAAAACAACAAAAAGTTAAATTAATTATAATACTACTAGCCAAGATCCAACCTGCTCATCAGCATTTGTTTAACGGCTTTCCTAAAGGCATATGGGGATAATAACTTACATTCATCTTCCAAGGCGTTGTATAATTTGACTGCGTTATATGTAAATGATCTTTGAAACATGGCCGTGGAGTGCTTAGGCATTGTCAATTTGTTTGTACTTCTAATGCTAACACTGTGTACTTCTCCTCTAAACACCAATTTTTCGCGAAGGTATCGGGGGGTAGAAGTGGCCAAGAGGCGATGGACAAATACCAAAAAATGCAGCTCAACAGTCAGGTTTATCTTGATCCAACATAATTCTTTTATTTTATCCGAAACTCTGTCGTATTTTCTAATTTGACATATAAAACGACAACAAGAATTTTGGACTTTTTGCAGTCTATTTTTAGATACACTATCAAGACACGTATAGTACAATATATTACAATAGTTTAAGATGGGCAACACAAGCGTTTGACAGAGCATTTTTCTAAGCTGAAAGTTAAGGTTTTGTTGATTCATGTATAGAATTTTTAAGGCCATATATGATTTCTGAACCAATTCCCCAATATGTTCATGAAAACGTAATTTGGTATCTATTCTTAGACCGAGGCTTTTTATTGATTTTGCAAATGGTATTGTTTCGCTATTTATAACGATTTTTAAAGAAGACTCGATCACTTTCCGCTTTGATTCAGAACAAAAAATAATTGCGCATGTTTTGTTAACGTTTAAACTTAAATTATGTTCAAAGGACGCGTTATAAATTTTGTTTAAATCATAATTGACTTTTGCGGAAGTAGATTTTAGGTTTGTCGGCGTAAAACTATGCATAACCTGTGTATCGTCAGCAAAACCTTGCAGCTCTGAATATTGTAACATGTTATATATTGTTGCTGTGTAAATAATATATAGCAGGGGACCAAGAATTGAACCCTGCGGTACTCCTGACTCAATTAGTTTATTACTTGATACCTCATTACAAACTTTAACTCTTTGGGATCGAGCGTTTAAGTAGTTAAAGAAGAAGCTTACAGCTATTTTATCAAAGCCATAATAAGCAAGCTTAGTACACAACAATTCATGATTAACCGTGTCAAAAGCTTTGGAATAATCCAACGAAATCAATACAACCACTAAACCCCTATCCAAACTTGTCATTAAGTCATCAGTAATTTTAAGTAAGCAAGTTGTAGTACTGTGATTTTGGCGAAACCCTGACTGATTACCAGGCAATATGTTATTTGTTGAAACAAAGGAAAGAACTTGCACATGGACCAGTTTTTCCAGGACCTTTGAGAGTACAGGCAATAGACTTATTGGCCTTAAGTCCTGCACTGACTTAGGTGACTTGGCTTTGGGCACTGGACATATTAGAGATTCTGTCCAGTTTCGGGGGAAGTAACCTATTTCAAAACAACAATTATAAACGTGGGTTAAGTACGGTAAAATTACTGGTACACAAAGCTTTATCATGTATAACGTAATGTTGTCAACTCCACATGCGTTAGACTTAATACCTTCAATTGCATTCAGAACATCTTCATTGCTAACTAGTTTAAGGTTAAAACTTAGTTCAGGATTAAGTTTTTTATTTTTGTAATAATTTATTAGGTTTTCGCAGTTTTGATTTTTTGAATAGACACTTGAGAAGAAATCATTAATTTGGTTACAAGTACCTAGATTAGAAGGCAGGTCTGTTTTCGCACTCGATTTAATATTTAAGCTTTCCAGTCCTTCCCACAATTTCTTTTTATTATTTTGATTCTGTAAGTAACTCAGATATGTATTTTTTTCCCTTCTAATAGATGCCAATGTTTGATTCCGTAAGTGCTTGTACGCAGACCAATTGAGATTACTTTTTTCCTGTTTATATTTTTGAAACGCCCTTTCCCGTTCTTTGATTAATGTTTTCAAATCATTAGTTAGCCATGGCGCCCGAGGTTTACTTACTCTAACTACTTTAAGAGGCGCGTGGATATCGAAAAGTTCAATAATACTATTAGTAAGAAAGGAAACTTTTTGATCAATATTATTAATATACAATATATTACTCCACTGAATGTTTTCTAAATCGTTATTGAACTTGCTTTCCCTAATTTGCTTATAATCACGATAGGTAACTATTTTTTGTTTGAACCTATAGCTTGGTACTTCAAATTTACAATATGTTAGTCTATGATCAGATATTGAGTCAGCATTTTCTGTTCCTACCTTTATAATTCCTGTCCCAATTATAAAAATTGGATCAATTAGAGTTTCTGAGAAATGAGTAACCCTAGTGGGTTCATTGATGACTTGTCTAAAACCATAAGTTTCAAAGCATCTAGAAATTATATTATCTTGACAAAACATATTTACATTAACATCTCCTAGAACTACTACCGAATCATATTGCGGGGTTAGTTGAGAAAGCATATCATCCAAAAGCTCCGTACATTGACCTATATTTCCCATGGGTGGCCTATACAAGATTCCTATTGCTAGTTTAAATTTCCCAATTTTAATTTCTACCCACATATTTTCTAAGAGCGTAGTACTGTGCGTGTATTGATTGCCTATAACCAAACTACAGAATTTGGTCCTTATATATACTCCAACTCCTCCACCTCTTCCCTCCCTATCATTTCTAAACAATTGATAACCCGGTATAGAGACAGTGTTAGAATCAAAATTTCTGCTTAACCATGTTTCAGATACAGCAAAAATGTCGTAATTATTATTAAGAATTTGTGTCTTTAATTCAGTAAAACCAGTAAGAAGTGAGCGAACATTCAAATGTGCAACATTTATGGAAGGCGGGTGTAAATTATTCATTGTAATTTATTTTTGACATTAGAGCAGATAACTTTTGATTGAAAATATGACAGGTTGGATCCATGGCGCTATGATTAGTAGATACATTGTTTTTATGATGTTCATTGTAGTTAGTACAGTTAATACATTTCAGAATTTCTGCTTTACAGTCTTTAATTTCGTGCATTTCCGCACATTTTGGACATGTTAAAATAGACTTACATTCGTGCTTTTTGTGATTGTATTTTGAACATTTAAAACATCTATTAATATGAAAATGATCATCTATAGGACACCTTTTCCATCCTACATTAAGTAAATTTTGTTCCCCTGGTTTAACCATAATTTTTGAGTATACGCTTGGCTCTACTTCAATAACAACATTGTAAGTATATTCCCTTTCAATTTTCTTTACAATTTTTATTTGTAAGTTATCACAATTTAGAATATTAAGTTTTAGTATATTAGCTACAATTTCAGTATTTTCGGTTTCTCCTAAGTCCTTTTCTACGCCTCGGATAATCAACCGGGGTTTGAATATTTGAGATTTTGAAATGGTGTATTTTGAGCCGACCGTTTTTTCGAGATTAGTTTGTAACTTCTCAAGAGATTTTTTATCGTTGCACTCGATCAAAAAACCATTCTTAACTTCTTTAGTATTTTTTACACCAATGTTGAGAGACACTGGATCAATGGCAGCTTTAATTTCATTTTTAATAACTTCAGATTTAACAGAATTAGATTTAATAACTAACACATTTTTTTCATTATTATTATTTTTTGTCTTACAGTTTTTTACAACGTCTCTGTACGATGTTGGTGGCTTATCGGTACACATTCCATAGCCGACTACACTTGGGGACCTTGATAGAGTTTGCAATTTTTCACTTTGTAATGCATTAACTGTTCCTTGCTCTTCAACTAATTTAGTTAGAAGACTTACTTCTTTCTGCAGGCACTCATTTTCTTTTTGACTAAGTTGCAACTGGATTCTTGTTTCTTGATTAATGGCATTAGCTGGTGTATCACTTAGTATTTGTTTAACCACTGACGCACAGTTTTCACAAAACCAATTCACATTTTCAAAATCCAATACAAACTTTATATGCACATCTTTTATTTTAGCACAGTGTGCATGATACTTTTTACTGCAGTAATTACATATTACTAACTTATTATTAACAATGAAATTTTGGTCGCACTGAGAGCAATTTGTGTTCGCCACCATCGTCGGTGCGAATCATTCAGTGTGATTACACTAATCGGTTTCGTAAAATACTTTGGCGCCTTCTTATTTAAGAAGTTAATTTTATGGCCCATATCCCGTATGTCATCAGACAAACTATCTAGCGTATAATTTGCTGGTATAATATCATCTGGATTTAGTAGCAGGTTGTTTTGCCAACGAGCTCCAGGTATCGGGTTATTGAGCTGAAACCGCTGTCTATACATGACAGGCGTATCTACGTCGGATAATGCAACGACGGTACGTCTTAAATTACTAAATCGTATCTGTTCTGACTGAGGCACGAATCGTCCATCTCTAGTCTTATTGTCTTTTCCAAACTTTGGCACATATAGTTTATCGTGTACCTTAATCTTACCAATCGCGTTTATCACTGAAACCAGCTGATCTGGCAGAATCACTACACCCTTTGACTTTACTATAAAGTCTTCTGGCTGCCTCATTTCAGCATAGTCCTCCTCACTATCTTGGATGCATCTAACACTCCTTTGAACCAATTGCACTTTGGTCTCAACTACGGCGAGACTCACTCTGTAGAACTGGTAAATGTTACCTCTCTCCGGTACATTCTGGAATGCGAATAGCGCCTCGAAAATACTTACTATGGACATACCCACAGCACGAGTTGTGACGCATAATGTAATAGCCTTCATTGTATTCACGGCTTCTAATCGTTCCGACGCGGTCTGTGAATCCTTGGTCCCTGCGAAAAGTTTCTTTCTCAACTCTTCATACATACTATTTTCTGTCATCTGGGATGAAACTTTGCGGAATTCCTTCACTCTCTTTTCTTGATAGCCACGTCTCGATCCGTTCCCATATTCAAAATTTGCACCAAGTGTTTTGCACATGGCAATATTTGATGAACAACCATCAAATGTGATGCTATTGGCTCTCACACCGGAACATAAATTATCCAATAACAGGAACATTTTTTTTAGAAGTTGGGCTTTTTCAATGCCATTCGGGTGGCCCACAAGGAAATACCCGAGTGGAATTTTGAAATGTTGATTTAACCCAACTGCTAATATTACCAAGGCGTTGCTTGCCAGGAGTTTCTTCGTTTCCGGCGGTGGTGCATCGGTGTCATCGTTTTCAGGCATGTGTATAACACCCATGCCCATATGCACAAATCCCGTAAAACCACCATCCTTGCAAAACAACATTTGCTTTCGAATGGACATTTCGTCTATCACCAAATTGATGAAAAGAGTTCCATTCTTTGCGCGGTTTTGTAAAGCTGTAAATGATTCTTGGGTAAAACCCGGCTTTCCATTCACTACACTATACCACTTGGAGATGGTTACGGGATGTGGAAGTAGGTTTCCCCATTGACCGCGCACATATTTATAAGCTTGCGTTGAGTAAAAATGGAGAGTCAACGCAAAGTTGACCTGTTGCAACTTAAGTGATAGTAGCGCTTGGATATTTTTAGGCAATTGAGCCTATTAAAAAAAAACAAAAGTATTTTATTAAATACATTTTTTTATTAGTTAATTTAATCAATTTTTAATTTAAATTTAATCAATTTGTTAGTAATTAGAGCATGCAATGAATTACGAAACCATGTTGGGCCCCTGAGCCGTGGGCGAGGGCCCCATTCAGACGTGTGATTAAATGACTCTGCACACGTGTGCTAAACTAAATTGTGCTAAATTGTATAAATTTAAAATTCGGCTTATTTAATATTATATACTAAATCTATCGTCATCATTATCTAAATCAATAACAGACGATACGATTTGTTGCTGTTTTCTTTGGACGTACATTTCAAAGAAAACAGCAGAGTCAACCAGTCATGACACATAGAATTACTGTAAAATACAGATTTTTAAAATTTTTAAATATTCCCAAATTACGCTGTGACTAGAGGCCCCTTTACACTGTCCACACCTTCTTTAAAATTGCATACGTTAAGCCACTGTTTTCTAACTTGCAAATTAGTAGGAAATCTGCAACAATAAGCAAATGCATTATAGTACTTACAGTACTTACACTCTATAATATTACACACAACATTGTACAATTTTGTATTAGCAAGTTACGATAGAAAATTACTGCAATATAAGGTATACAAAATTTACATTGCTTGCTTTAAATGTTATAATATCAAGAATAGACTTACTTCTGGTACGATACATGCGGCTTCAAAGAAATTGTCGCACTCAACTGATTCTCACCAAGCCAACACTTCGTATACTTCTTAGCACCCATATCTAAAAGATGAGGTTATGGGTCACTAAAATTAATTTATAAATTGATTTAATCAAAAACTCACAGGAAACACAATTAAAGTGCACTTAAATAATCACAAATAGTCAAAAGTAGTCAAAATCACCGAGAAAACACAAGCACAAAAAATCACAACACTGAACGAAGAACAATCAGATGGGGAATGACAGATAAAATCGCTGTATCAAACAGGATTGCTGCATATCTACAACGAACTCGCGGAGCATGCGCCCTGACAATTTTTCCGTTATAGCCCCACCCTGCCCTAACAAGAATAGTTGTTATGAACTACATCTATACTACTTATATATCTATTATTACAATAGTATTACACGATATTACATAGGATTTTTATAGTATTACAGAAAATGTAATACTATTACTACAATTTGAATAGTATTACACTTGGTATTACAAAACGTGTAATACTATTACAAAACCGCTTGTCCCAAGTATTACACAAGTGGTTACCCCCTCGGATTTTGGTTCTATCACTAGTGTTTAATGTTAATTTTGAAACACCATTCATATTGATAGGACCATAAAATATAAACAATTTTTCCTTCTTGAATATCATCGGTTTTTGGCCAAAAAAATTCACCTAAAGATCTTTTAAAAATTTTATCAAAAACAAATCATCCAGCAAATCATCTTCTGTATTGATATTTTTCAAAATTCTCCCAATATACCATCCATCATCATAAATCACCGCATAATATTTTTCCAAAATTATGTTGATCTCTGGGACTACCTGTTCATTTGTTTTTGGAGGATCGTCATTTCGGCTACTGCATGCACCACGTACTCTCAATAAACGATCTGCACTTCAAAATCTTAGCAGATCTGCACTTCAAAATCTTAAATCTTAGCAGATTTATTTATAACAGAAGTCGCCGAGGAAGTCGCGAAAGAAGTTATCGAATCCGTTTCATTTGCAGTTGTAGTTTTAGATCTTGTTTTTGGGTGATGCTGTTTTGCTACATCACAGCTTTTCTTGCAAAAGTCACGAATTTGTTGCACTATTTTTTTATCTCCAAGAGCCACTGAAAACTTGTTTTTATTTTTTTTGTACACTCCATAGAAATCGTCTAAATTTGGAAGATCTAAATCTTTTAAAACATTTCGTGCAAATTCTTCAATATCACTTATGTCTTTTTCTACAATCCCACTAAACAGTACAGTGCCGGTCATTGAATTTCGGGCAGAACTTTCACTGTCAGTTTAAAATTTCATTGTTTTACAATGCTATAAATGACAGTGACAGAGAAAACAACTCCCTTACTATCTTTTCTTTTTTTACTAGCATCACGTAAAGTTTCTATTCCGTTTTCCTTTACCACTTTCACTGGACCCTCACTCAAAAGTTTTTCACAAATAAAACACTTATCACTGGACATTGTGAAACGTACTTATCGAACGATTACAATTTATTGGGAACTCTACCGCTATGGTCCGCACCTGTTGGTGAATTATCACACTAAATTTAGGTCCACAAAAACTGGCAGAAAACTTCTTTGCTCAGTAGCTGCTTAATAAGTGTAGAGATCTGTTGTGTGTTAAGTGCGCTATCTAGTAATAAATTGATGCAACAATTAATACACTTTAATACAACAATTGATACAATTTAATACTACACGATGGCGTATTGTCACTGGCGTCATCTTGTAGGCAATATCTACACTAAATTTAAATCAAAAAAATTAGGCTCCTCCCCCGTTAGAGTTCCCAATAATCACATTACAATAATATTTAAACATACTTACCTGGTCAAAAGTCAAGTCAAGTAATTGACAATCAAATTTGCGCAGATTCGCGCATCTCATATTGATTCATTATTTTTTGCTTTTTCCAAAAATTACTGATTTCTCCCATATTTCAGCACTCTTTTGCGTGGAAACTATACGATTTACGAAAAAATGTTAGATGACATAAGTTATAGGTAATTTTCTCCTCTTTATTTTACTACATAAACATTTTTTTGCATAAATAGCTTTCTTTGCAAGTTATAAGCTGAAAACCACTAAAAGTCATGATTTTTAGTGTTTTTTTGGCGATTTCTCATATTTGCCGAGCAAATTTTTGGTGGACAACTTCAGATTCGTGTTCAGCACCCCAAAAAACATAGAATAAACCAATAAAAATAATTACACCAAAACTTTCCACTTCGACCCCTTTTTGCGCACCGCTTTACTAGACTATTAGTCCACTGTTCACTTGTAAGAAAATTAATAAAAATCAGGGTTTATTTTAATTTCTCGCGTTATTCGATTACCTTTGGTAAAACTGATGTAATCGTAATTGAAAACATTAATAATGTTTATAAGTAATCGTAATCGATTGCATTTTTGAGTAATCGTTCCCAACCCTGATAATAATAATAAAAATTCGTTTTAAAAATAACCATAATTTATTGTCATAACATGTTTATAACAAAAAGTATATAATAATAATAATATAATCAACTTTAATAATAAAAAATATATTTATCAATTCTTTTTATAAATAACATAATATTTTACATATCAATATTTATTACAAAAAATATATTAATAACAAAAAATTAAAACATTATAACTAAATTAAAATGTACACAAAGAGAAAAACGTTATTGCCCGCTAAATGTTATTAATTTTGTGAATTTGTGGCGGATGCTTTTCGAGGTTTCAGATTTTGTTTTTGCCAGGTAAAAGCATCTTAAATTGGTATATGTTTGAATAATTATGTTTATAACTTGTATTCGATGATTATTTAAGATGCTTTCCGCCTGGCAATGTTCTAACATTAATTGCGAAGAAAAAATATTGCTACAAATAACTTCTCTGCAGACCCGTTGTCTGATAATTGTTAGAAACAACGGATTCTGCAGAATATTCTCATCCGCTCGAATAGCACGTTCAGTGGCCTTGCAAATTTTTATTAAGTCTGGCGAACCACAATAGAGCCCGCCACGATTTTTAATAAATATTAATAAGGAGTCTGGGTTTACCCATTCTGCAGTGCAACAATGAATGCAGATTTCGCACTCTATTTTTGTTTTTATCGATTTAAGCACAAATCCCGCAATGTACTCGGTTACATGCTCGACATATGCCGACAAATTTATCAATGTCAAGCATTGCGCTGCATCGGGTTCTTCTTCAATGATTTCCAAGTCATTTTTTATGCGTTTGAATCGGGACGAAACTGTTAAAATTGGAATTCCATCCGGCAGGCAGTTTGCGTTTTCGACTGTTTGTATATCGTGCTTGACTAGAAGTCTTTTATAAGCACTTTCAAACTGCAGCGCGTTTGGGTTATTGTTAAAGCCGCCCCTGCTTCTAATGGCCGAAAAAAATGTTTCCAAAAAATCTTGACTCAGTTTAAAAGTGAGCAAGTACTCTAATCCTCTTCTGTTTAAATATTTGTACAGATCTATAGTGTTATTTAAACAGACCACAAGGCCCATAAATCCGGTCATTCTATCCGAAAGAATTACAGGCGTTCCATCAAGTAATTTTAGGCCGACTATGTATTCTTCCAAATTTGTGGTTTCTTCTTTTATAAATGCTATCGTGTTATTATTGAACAGCTTACTGAACGATTTTTTCGAAAATTTGGTTCGGCAATTCAATATATCGAAACATTTGTCCATGTTACTACAAAAGGTTGACGTTTCCAAACAATCTTGGAAAGCGGGATCAATCTGTTGCAAAAACTTAAGAGCAGCTGCCACACTGCCACTTAGGGTTTGTACAGCCAGTTTCGTCTTCATCTTATTATCTTTGAAGTTGATGTGTCTGATCGTCAGTTTATTACCGGCATGTAACTTTTCCCTTTGTTGCAGCTGTTGCAACTGCTCGAAATAACTCCAGCGGATGCAGTTCTGTCCGGAGTAAATTTCTTGGAAAAATTCAACTGAATTTCTTACCAACTTGATCATGTGGCAGTAGTCCCAAAAACAATAAACCCTCTCCCCATTAACATAGTTTATGAACCAAGGTTTAAAGGTATTTATAAAGGTTTAAAGGTATTTATAATTAAATTAAACACTATATCTACAAGCGTTGAATTAACACCAGGTAACGCGGACAGTAGGGTTCGCGAAAAGTTCAAATACCCTATGAAATTATTATTCTTTCTCGTGACTAAAAGCTTTACTGTATTAGGTGTTCGTCGTCCTCTAACAACTCGAGGCTTTGGGCGCCTCTTATTATTCTTGCGTTTTGGCATTTTAGTCTATATTCTAACAATATTAAAACAAATATAAATATAATAAACAATACGATAAGAATAACAATATCAAAACCTAAAGAATAACTTTTATGTGAAACTAAATTACTTAATAATATATTTTGCTCTTCCAAGAGAACAGCTATATTTTCTAATATCTCATTAGACATGAACAGGTAACTCACCGTCACCGAGCAGCGCGATATTTCCTTCTAACTGTTCACCAGTCGTCAATCCTTCCAGGTTGTAAAACTGTCCTATATTCCCTACGATCTTAATGTTTTTGTAATAGTCTATTATGTCTTGACCGGGCATAAGGTCTAATACTTTTAAAGACTCTTGCTCACTACAAACGAGCATAGATTTGTTGCCCTCCGGTTCAAAACTAATCGGTTTCGTAAAATACTTTGGCGCCTTCTTATTTAAGAAGTTAATTTTATGGCCCATATCCCGTATGTCATCAGACAAACTATCTAGCGTATAATTTGCTGGTATAATATCATCTGGATTTAGTAGCAGGTTGTTTTGCCAACGAGCTCCAGGTATCGGGTTATTGAGCTGAAACCGCTGTCTATACATGACAGGCGTATCTACGTCGGATAATGCAACGACGGTACGTCTTAAATTACTAAATCGTATCTGTTCTGACTGAGGCACGAATCGTCCATCTCTAGTCTTATTGTCTTTTCCAAACTTTGGCACATATAGTTTATCGTGTACCTTAATCTTACCAATCGCGTTTATCACTGAAACCAGCTGATCTGGCAGAATCACTACACCCTTTGACTTTACTATAAAGTCTTCTGGCTGCCTCATTTCAGCATAGTCCTCCTCACTATCTTGGATGCATCTAACACTCCTTTGAACCAATTGCACTTTGGTCTCAACTACGGCGAGACTCACTCTGTAGAACTGGTAAATGTTACCTCTCTCCGGTACATTCTGGAATGCGAATAGCGCCTCGAAAATACTTACTATGGACATACCCACAGCACGAGTTGTGACGCATAATGTAATAGCCTTCATTGTATTCACGGCTTCTAATCGTTCCGACGCGGTCTGTGAATCCTTGGTCCCTGCGAAAAGTTTCTTTCTCAACTCTTCATACATACTATTTTCTGTCATCTGGGATGAAACTTTGCGGAATTCCTTCACTCTCTTTTCTTGATAGCCACGTCTCGATCCGTTCCCATATTCAAAATTTGCACCAAGTGTTTTGCACATGGCAATATTTGATGAACAACCATCAAATGTGATGCTATTGGCTCTCACACCGGAACATAAATTATCCAATAACAGGAACATTTTTTTTAGAAGTTGGGCTTTTTCAATGCCATTCGGGTGGCCCACAAGGAAATACCCGAGTGGAATTTTGAAATGTTGATTTAACCCAACTGCTAATATTACCAAGGCGTTGCTTGCCAGGAGTTTCTTCGTTTCCGGCGGTGGTGCATCGGTGTCATCGTTTTCAGGCATGTGTATAACACCCATGCCCATATGCACAAATCCCGTAAAACCACCATCCTTGCAAAACAACATTTGCTTTCGAATGGACATTTCGTCTATCACCAAATTGATGAAAAGAGTTCCATTCTTTGCGCGGTTTTGTAAAGCTGTAAATGATTCTTGGGTAAAACCCGGCTTTCCATTCACTACACTATACCACTTGGAGATGGTTACGGGATGTGGAAGTAGGTTTCCCCATTGACCGCGCACATATTTATAAGCTTGCGTTGAGTAAAAATGGAGAGTCAACGCAAAGTTGACCTGTTGCAACTTAAGTGATAGTAGCGCTTGGATATTTTTAGGCAATTGAGCCTATTAAAAAAAAACAAAAGTATTTTATTAAATACATTTTTTTATTAGTTAATTTAATCAATTTTTAATTTAAATTTAATCAATTTGTTAGTAATTAGAGCATGCAATGAATTACGAAACCATGTTGGGCCCCTGAGCCGTGGGCGAGGGCCCCATTCAGACGTGTGATTAAATGACTCTGCACACGTGTGCTAAACTAAATTGTGCTAAATTGTATAAATTTAAAATTCGGCTTATTTAATATTATATACTAAATCTATCGTCATCATTATCTAAATCAATAACAGACGATACGATTTGTTGCTGTTTTCTTTGGACGTACATTTCAAAGAAAACAGCAGAGTCAACCAGTCATGACACATAGAATTACTGTAAAATACAGATTTTTAAAATTTTTAAATATTCCCAAATTACGCTGTGACTAGAGGCCCCTTTACACTGTCCACACCTTCTTTAAAATTGCATACGTTAAGCCACTGTTTTCTAACTTGCAAATTAGTAGGAAATCTGCAACAATAAGCAAATGCATTATAGTACTTACAGTACTTACACTCTATAATATTACACACAACATTGTACAATTTTGTATTAGCAAGTTACGATAGAAAATTACTGCAATATAAGGTATACAAAATTTACATTGCTTGCTTTAAATGTTATAATATCAAGAATAGACTTACTTCTGGTACGATACATGCGGCTTCAAAGAAATTGTCGCACTCAACTGATTCTCACAAAGCCAACACTTCGTATACTTCTTAGCACCCATATCTAAAAGATGAGGTTATGGGTCACTAAAATTAATTTATAAATTGATTTAATCAAAAACTCACAGGAAACACAATTAAAGTGCACTTAAATAATCACAAATAGTCAAAAGTAGTCAAAATCACCGAGAAAACACAAGCACAAAAAATCACAACACTGAACGAAGAACAATCAGATGGGGAATGACAGATAAAATCGCTGTATCAAACAGGATTGCTGCATATCTACAACGAACTCGCGGAGCATGCGCCCTGACAATTTTTCCGTTATAGCCCCACCCTGCCCTAACAAGAATAGTTGTTATGAACTACATCTATACTACTTATATATCTATTATTACAATAGTATTACACGATATTACATAGGATTTTTATAGTATTACAGAAAATGTAATACTATTACTACAATTTGAATAGTATTACACTTGGTATTACAAAACGTGTAATACTATTACAAAACCGCTTGTCCCAAGTATTACACAAGTGGTTACCCCCTCGGATTTTGGTTCTATCACTAGTGTTTAATGTTAATTTTGAAACACCATTCATATTGATAGGACCATAAAATATAAACAATTTTTCCTTCTTGAATATCATCGGTTTTTGGCCAAAAAAATTCACCTAAAGATCTTTTAAAAATTTTATCAAAAACAAATCATCCAGCAAATCATCTTCTGTATTGATATTTTTCAAAATTCTCCCAATATACCATCCATCATCATAAATCACCGCATAATATTTTTCCAAAATTATGTTGATCTCTGGGACTACCTGTTCATTTGTTTTTGGAGGATCGTCATTTCGGCTACTGCATGCACCACGTCCTCTCAATAAACGATCTGCACTTCAAAATCTTAGCAGATCTGCACTTCAAAATATTAAATCTTAGCAGATTTATTTATAACAGAAGTCGCCGAGGAAGTCGCGAAAGAAGTTATCGAATCCGTTTCATTTGCAGTTGTAGTTTTAGATCTTGTTTTTGGGTGATGCTGTTTTGCTACATCACAGCTTTTCTTGCAAAAGTCACGAATTTGTTGCACTATTTTTTTATCTCCAAGAGCCACTGAAAACTTGTTTTTATTTTTTTTGTACACTCCATAGAAATCGTCTAAATTTGGAAGATCTAAATCTTTTAAAACATTTCGTGCAAATTCTTCAATATCACTTATGTCTTTTTCTACAATCCCACTAAACAGTACAGTGCCGGTCATTGAATTTCGGGCAGAACTTTCACTGTCAGTTTAAAATTTCATTGTTTTACAATGCTATAAATGACAGTGACAGAGAAAACAACTCCCTTACTATCTTTTCTTTTTTTACTAGCATCACGTAAAGTTTCTATTCCTTTTTCCTTTACCACTTTCACTGGACCCTCACTCAAAAGTTTTTCACAAATAAAACACTTATCACTGGACATTGTGAAACGTACTTATCGAACGATTACAATTTATTGGGAACTCTACCGCTATGGTCCGCACCTGTTGGTGAATTATCACACTAAATTTAGGTCCACAAAAACTGGCAGAAAACTTCTTTGCTCAGTAGCTGCTTAATAAGTGTAGAGATCTGTTGTGTGTTAAGTGCGCTATCTAGTAATAAATTGATGCAACAATTAATACACTTTAATTCAACAATTGATACAATTTAATACTACACGATGGCGTATTGTCACTGGCGTCATCTTGTAGGCAATATCTACACTAAATTTAAATCAAAAAAATTAGGCTCCTCCCCCGTTAGAGTTCCCAATAATCACATTACAATAATATTTAAACATACTTACCTGGTCAAAAGTCAAGTCAAGTAATTGACAATCAAATTTGCGCAGATTCGCGCATCTCATATTGATTCATTATTTTTTGCTTTTTCCAAAAATTACTGATTTCTCCCATATTTCAGCACTCTTTTGCGTGGAAACTATACGATTTACGAAAAAATGTTAGATGACATAAGTTATAGGTAATTTTCTCCTCTTTATTTTACTACATAAACATTTTTTGCATAAATAGCTTTCTTTGCAAGTTATAAGCTGAAAACCACTAAAAGTCATGATTTTTAGTGTTTTTTTGGCGATTTCTCATATTTGCCGAGCAAATTTTTGGTGGACAACTTCAGATTCGTGTTCAGCACCCCAAAAAACATAGAATAAACCAATAAAAATAATTACACCAAAACTTTCCACTTCGACCCCTTTTTGCGCACCGCTTTACTAGACTATGACGAAAAATTTTAGTTTGAAATTCGGATTGGCTAAGGGCTCTAAGAGTACGGTGCCAAAGGCATTATTTATAATTGGAAGACATAATGAAAAGACGTCTGAAAAAAAATAAAAAATAGAAAATTTAGCATATAATATAACTTAAAACTTACCAGACCCGCATTGCCCACACGTTAGCCATCGGGCCAACCACCTCATAGGTTAGGCGGTAGCCTAACCTCACTCCCAGATGATGGTGCCCGGGGGGAATTGTTGGTGGGGCATCGCAGGCCCCCAAAAAAAATACAATCGGCTACGACTAAGAAAATTTAAAAAACTATGAATACTGAAAGTGATATTTATATTTTTACTTACCCGTAAATTTAGCGGCAGCCTGGGCCGCACATATTCCAGAAGAAAATCTCCAATTGTTTCTATAATGAAAAAAATGTTTAAAAACAACACCAATAAATGCAATAAAAACTTACCCATTTTGTTTCACTATAAGATTTATACTGAACTAAAAATCTAGCAGAAATTTTCATTTTTTTTTGCCGCTTATCAAAACCACAAAATTTCCAGCTGTAAACCGATAATACGGTCCTATAATAAATATTGTAAACTAAATGCTTCATATTTATTCTGTAAAACTTATATATTAAAAATGCAAAAATAAAAGAATTATTAAACAATTATCGGATATATTTGTGCATATTATTATAAATATATTGATTTTATTTAGTTTTTAACACAATAATTTCACAAACAGTTTGCGGTTTTCTTATCAACCCAGAAATAAAATTAAAACTTAACATATAATTCAAATTTATTATAAATCAAAAATAAAAGAATTATTAAACAATTATCAGATATATTTGTTCATATTATTATGAATATATTGATTTTGTTTTAGTTTTTTAACACAATAATTTCACGAACAGTTTGCGGTTTTCTTATCAACCCAGAAATGAAATTAAAACTAGACATATAATTCAAATTTAATATAAATCAAAAATAAAAGAATTATTAAACAATTATCAGATATATTTGTGCATATTATTATAAATATATTGATTTTATTTAGTTTTTAACACAATTCAAATTCACATTTTCCCCCCACCACTACCACTTTGGTTGCTGTGACCTTGGTCCTGAGAATGGAAGCGACAAGCTTCGAGCTGAGAATTTGAAGCGGTAAGCTTCGAGCTGGGGCCACGCATGCGCACATGTTATTTCTTATGGAGATTCAAATTTACATTTTCCCCCCACCACTACCACTTTGGTTGCTGTGACCTTGGTCCTGAAAATGGAAGCGACAAGCTTCGAGCTGAGAATTTGAAGCGGTGAGCTTGCATCTGAGGATCCGCATGCGCCTTGATTATTTGATGAAATTTGGCCCGAAGGTCATATGACGTAATTGTGAGCTACATTTCTACCTATCGGTATATTAGTAGATTCATGCCGGTTCTGGCCTAAAATCTCATATTATTTCTAATACATGTCGATCTAGGTATAAAAATATAAACATCCGGTCTTTACAAATGTATTGTTTTTTCTTTGTAAATTTTTATCAAAATAACGACACCGCATCATCCGGTCCTCAATAGATAGCGCGTATGCATAAAAAAAATGCAAAAAATGCTGCAGTTTGTTAATATCAGCATTGGAGGATAAAATAACTTTTGATTGCCTTTTTTTTTTCTAAACTGTTTTAATTGCCGTTCTAGCTACTGCTGATGAGTAATCTTCAGTCAAAAGTTTTAAAAAATCTTCAGCAAATGTTTGTTTTTCTTTACATTGTTCACGAGTCCATAACGAAATGCACAATTTACCAACTTGTTTAATTAAGGTACCTGAAGATGTTGCTAAAGAAGGTACCTTAAAACCTTGACCCGACTCATTTAATCCAGCCAATGTTTGAATTGCACTTATACATGAGTCATAATGTTTTGAATAAAAAATAGATAATAAATCATCAATAGATTTATTTTTATTTTTTACTTCCATAATAAATCGGCCAAGCTGACGTAATTTTTGTCTTATCATGTCATAATGACGCGGGTCATTATATTTTTGGCAGAGTTTATTTGCGTAATGGATAATTAGTCTGTCATATCTAATAGATCTTGTAACTCTATCGTCTTTTAAAGTTGGAAAGACACGACGCCTGAGGACATTTGAAGCGATTTTGTGAATTCTACTTTCTACTTCTCTAGCACCTTTGAGCACTGCTCTATTTTTAGCACATGACTTCTTTCCACATTTTGAGTAGCAACCAAGACATAATTTACAAGTGGCAAAATCATTTGCATTTTTATTATATTTAAAATCTGGTCGTCTAGTTACTTGGAATTCTCCTGTATTTATATTAGAATTGGTATTAAAATGAAATTGTTCTTTCTTACGAATTTGGGCAATTAATTTCTTTCGTTCACTGCTGCCTTTGGGTAAATCAAGAAAAGTTTGAACTTCTTGAACATCAGCGTGAACTCTAGCTAAATGACGACACAGTTTAGTTTGTTCAGAATTGCAAAAAATACAAAAATCTTTTTTCATCCCAGAATTGGTTGTCTTAACAAATAAGACTTCGTCGTCTGGTGCACTATGCCCTTCTTTTGTAGTTTGCATCGAAATTTCTAAATTACTTGTATTATTGAATGTTGAAGGAATTGCTTTTGTGGCTTCTAATGATGTATTGTTGTTGTTTTCAGAACTATCTGCTGAAGCACACTCAGGTATATAAGACTTATCTATCATTTTTTGAATAAGACTTAAACCAATTAATTAAAAATATTTATTAAAAATACTTATTATTAAAAATATTAAATTATTAAGTTATTTATTAAAAATATTTATTAATAGTGTTAATTAAATTGTTTTGATACAATGGGACCCATATATTGCGAAGATATGGGTCCCATTTTATTGCGAATTTTACAACATATGAGTTTACTGTTACTTTTGCAGTTTCCACATCACCCATGAGTTATGCAAATCGATGCGTCCACCTCTAGTAGTGGGGGAGGTTTGCCAATAGCCATATAATATACATATAAATTAATAAATCATTGTATATACCCCTTTTATTTTAAATAAATAAATAATTTATTGAATTTACTTGATTTGCGTTACCTCAATTAGAACGGGGGAAGTTCACCAATAAACAGTCCTATAATACATGTAAAATAATGTATGTACCCCTTTTATTTATTGGTGAGCACTGAATATAATTCTATTTTTATTAAAACGATAAGTTAAAAAAAAATAGAGATACACTCAGTGCGCATTGATGCATCAAACAATTAATATAATGTTACCTCTATTTGTATGGGGGAGGTTCGCCAACAAATAGCTTTATAATATATGTAAGTATATACCCCTTTTTCATATCGCAACTGGTATAAAAACAAAATTGATTACATCAAGTAATTCTTGCACAAATAACATTGAAATTTTACTTGTTTTTGTGTGTGTTTAATGTTTTCACCTGCACAAATACAATGCAAGTATCGTCCACAAGAATTGCAATCAACCCAAACGTATGCTTCTCCTGAGTCATGATAAACCTCTCCTCTATGGCAAATTAGACACAGCTCATTAAAATTGTCGCTTTCATTTAGTAATAGTTTCGGCAACTTACGTCTAAAAGTTTGCGGACTTTCAGTTTTTTCTATATTGGTAGTATTTGCAATTATTTTTTCTGAAATTTGTAGTATTACAACTCTGCAATTATGTGAATCTTCTTGTGTTTGATGACTAAGATCATAATTTGTCAATTCTACATTAAATTTCGTTTGAGAAACCTTATTATAATAGGTGGCAAATTTTTTGAATAGATTTAAATAATAATTGGCCTTGTTAGTTTTTTGATTGTGCATAGGGTCAATAAATGAAAATGTTGAATTTTTAAAATCTAATACTATTAGACACCAATGCCTATCGCCTATATTAAGCGGTATGATAGTTTTGCTTTTGAAAATTACTTTGCCTGCAATGTGGCTCCAATGATCGTCTTTGCAGTTTTCCTTGAATATCTCAAATTAATATGAAGGGCTTAAAAAAAGAAACATCATTATTTTCACAACTGTTTTTTAAAAATATAGCTAAACATATCTCTATCAAGAAGTTATTCAGCCACAAATCAACGGTATTTCTTCTACTTAGATTAGATAAAACGTCAATATCTTTAAGAGTTAAGCTGTTAATAAGTACATTCTCCAAAGTCGAATTGTAACATTATGGTATTTGGCCATTCCTTATCGAAAATGTAGTAATCTTGATTCAATATAAAATTATATGCATTACGATTTAAATGCAGTTCGTTATTTTTTTTGTTATTTGTTACTTGCTGCTTTATCAAATGTTTTTTGTTAAAATATGAAAATGTTGGTTGCTTATTCGAAAATATAGGTGAGCCACGTTTATTCCACGTTTCTTCGATTTCAATTAAAGGTTTTTCAACAATTTCATCCTTATTTACTTCAATATTTTTGAGTAATTTCAATTTTTTGGCATAGCTGTGTTCTAATTTAATATTTTTTCTTTTCGATATTGGTCTTTTTGGAAAATTTATATCTAAATATTGTTCCTTCCTAATCGAATTAATTTTGTTTCTGATGTCGCGACAAAATCGACTGCATTTATAATTACGATTACCTTCCAAAAATAACTTTTTTACTTTACCAAACCAGTTCTCAGCAATAGCATTACTGAAACACATACTTGGCCGTTTAGTAAATATTTTGGTCCATAGTGGAAGTAATGGTATATGCTGCTTAAGCAGTTCGGCAGACAAATCAGGGCAAAAAAATATGTTTTTAATATTACTGCTTACAATTTCAATACTAATTTCATGTTTATCAGCAAGCTGTATTGTTTTAAAAGGAGTGTAATAAGGACTACCCGCATGTAAACGTTTTTCTGTAGTTTTTCGTAGTTTGTCTGTAGACTCAACTTCTTCCTCATCTTCCTCAGGCAATTTGATTTGAGATAATTCTGTTACATCATTTAGGCAAAGTTTTATTAAAGATTCTTTTGCACAAAAAACACTATCACATTCAAATTCCGTATTGGTTAAAGTGACGAAATATTGCCACCATAACATAGCTTTAGAAATGTCATCGTCATCGATATCAATTAAAGATGCTATAACTTCTTTAAAAAATGATCTAGCTTTACCAGTTAATTTATTTTCATATTTATTCACTTTAGACATTAAAATTTTCATCATGAGACTTCGGCATATATGTATAGGAGTGATTTGGTTAAATTTATTAACTTCGTTTTCAGTTTTTGTACGACTCATAGAATAATTAAATGAAAATTTTTAATAGTCTGATAACGACATATAATTCCAGGCATCGCAAACCGAGTTTAGAAGGGCGTAGCTGTGATGTACAACCACTCCATTAAAAACAGGCCATTTATTTGGTGAAACTTTTTGTACGAAAAACTTGAAACTACGCAAACAATTGCTGATAGAAGGCACATCTTGTTGAGAGCTAATAAATTCTAACACGGGACAAATTTTTGAATTTTTCAAGTGTAGAGCACCTACATAATAAAAAGTTCGACCAATCTCTTTCAACTCAGCCTCATCTTCTACAGCACTAGAACTCGATTTTAAATTATGTTGAGGTTTTCGTACAACTGTGCCTGTTGCATCCACATGTAAAATAGGTTACCCGTCTTTAGTTGTTTCACGATTTATCAACTTAATTTGTTCGTTATTCTATAAATACACCAAAAATGGATCTAGTACTGTTTGAAGAAAATCATTGTTTGAGTCTCGCCTCATCATCATCATATCCATAATGTTATCTGGGTGCCGGTCTAATACAGTCAAAAGTTCAGATCTTGCTTTTTTCAAGACGTTATGTGATTTTAAATTTTGTAAATTAAAACCTGTCTTTACATGTTTATGTGACAATTTTTCAACATTATTGTAATATACAATGAGCGGCTTTTGTGAACCCAATTCGACATTTTTCATAATATCTCTACTAATTCCTTTTAGCTGTGCAGTCAGCTGAGACATATGATTATAATAATTTTTGCTGGAACTATATACATCTATAGTTAAAGTTAAAGTCGCGATATTAAATTTTTTTACTACAAGTTTGAATACTTTGCAGTTTGGGTGTTTGCAATAACCATAAACCACCAAATCCATTTTTTTATAATTGCATGTTTTGAAATTGAAAATGCAAAGATTGTTGACCGTTTTAAAATTCTCTCGAATTAAAAATCGTACAGTTTTTTGTCTGATAAATGTTTTTTCAATTTACTTGGTATTTCAATACTACCTTCAAAGTATTTGCATGATGAATACGGTGGTCTAATTAGTTCAGGATCTTTATTATTAAACGCCCCACGCGGCAATAATTCGTCATTTTTGACGGTCAAATCAAAAATTGCTTCCGTGTCAGTCTCAACAATAACATCATTATTATCATCACCAGAAATTAGAGCGCGAATTGGCGTAGAAGCTGCTGTAATATTAAAAGACACATCAATAACGGAAGCATTTTTATCAATATTTTTGATAACATCCTCTTTTTTTTGGATAATTCAAACAAATGTGAATGAGATAAAATTCTATTCTTCAACTTAAGAATTTTTTTTTTATTTTTGGCTATTCCTAGTTTTGTGTTGATTCATTTCTAAAATGAGATAAATTAAGTTTCAATTCAGTAATTGCATTTTGTAAAATGAGTAATTCGCTATCTGTCACTATTTTAGGCATGACTTAAACAATTTTATGACTAGCGAGTATACAGGTATTAAAATAAACAACTGTTTTAGAAAATATAATTACTGCTAATCGAGCTATTAATTAAGTTAAATAAAGTAAGTTAACAATACCTTACAATAACAAATAAAATAATCTCTGACAAGACGCCTGCACACACGCAACTGCAAGGAAGAGCAAGAAACTTTCAACGGCGTCGTTTCAACGGCGAACTACACACGGATAACAACTAACTGATGTGATGCTTCACTGAATTGAAAAAAATAACAAAATGATTCACTCAGAACCAAGCACTTGTAAACAATAAGTAAATTGCAAATTTTCAAGAAAATGAATTAATGCAATGATTGTAAAGAATTCACACGAATGAAACTTACTACAGAGTAGTAGAGCATGTGAACATACACTGATGGCCTGACAGGACCGGACTCTGTGCACTATAGAATTCTATTTCTTCATCTAATATTGTTTTGAAAAAAATAACGCAGCTAAGCTTTGCAAAAGTGTAGCAAATTTAACATATTTTTAAATAACTAAGAAGCAACTAAGAAATTTGCAGATATTTAGTTATCCTGAAATTTAATTGGTCCATGTTTCTTGAAAGTGGAATAGGGTATGACTAAGGTCAACTCTTGGAGTCGAAACCACTGAGGTAAATAAAACTCAATCTTCACATAATGCTACATGTTTTGAGTCTACTGACTCATCTTCAGGCTATACAACAAAGAAAGAATTCGTTATTGGTGAAATATGAATAACAATAGCAATAGCGTTAGTAAAAGTAAAGTAATGTTAAAAATAGTTGGAACATGTGGGAAACTAACCTTAGAAATTACATAATTTTGACTTTATTAACAACGAAAAATTAGCACTGCATCTTGCGAGCCGCCAATTAATTAGTTAATCAGGCGGTTTCGCCTAAATGCCACCTCCAAAAAATCTCATTATTAACTGTTATTAATCGATGATTAGCCGAATATTACACGATAATTAATCTATTATTGATATGTCAAGATTTCGTCTTGAAATGAAATCGAGAAAACGAGAAAGAAAAAGTAATTTTTTTTATTAGAAAGTAAACAACAAAAACATAAAATACAACATAAAATAAATGCAACAAAATATGTAGTATGTACAATTACAACTAATTTACTTAACTATTAAGTATTAAGTTTTTGTACCTTTCTTTTTGTACTTTTAGAATTCTTTGCTTTTTGATCATTTTCGTTTTTACGATAATTATTCAGAAGAATATTTGCCATAGTAAAAATAAATTTGTTAATCATTTCCACAGCAGATTTGCTGCATAATGAACAACTTTCATTGCGTAAAATGCATCTGTTGCGCAGAATTTCCAAACATAATTCGCAAAAAAGTTTAGGGTGACATTTAACGTCCAAAAATATTTTTTCGTACTTTCAAATCAAATTTTGAAAAACAACAAAACAATTAATAGATACTTCTACAAAATAATCTTTCGGATATGTTAATCCCCCACGGTCGAGCATTTTTAAATATTTAAATTCATTGGGAACTTCCAAATTAATTTTTTTTATCAAAATGCAAAAATTCTTTGCAGTTAACACATGTGGTGGTTTTAGATATTTTATAAACTATGTATCCAGTTAAGAAAATGAGTACCATGTTTTCATTGACCGAAATTTCATGATCTTTGACTTGAGATTCAAATTCTTCGTAGTCTACAATCTTCAAAAAATCATCCAAGTCGTTTTCGGACTCCGAATCATCATTGCCTTCACAATTTATTAAAAAATCCCGCAGACAAAATTCTCCAGATTGTGATTGCATTTTAATAAGACTGAGGATTTTGAGTTTCCTCTCGGATTCCAAAATTTGTCGGACGGAAATGTGATAGTTTGCACCACTCATTTGGCGATATTGGCTAAATCGTGCTTCCAAATCGTCAGTTTGAAATTTTCCCAATAAGACATATTTAAATTTAAAGTTGTCAAATAAAAAATCACACATATTGATTATGGTTTTAGTAGTATGCTGCAATACAAATTGTGTTTCATTTGTCAATTTGCCATGTCGTTTACTTGTGGGATGAATCTCCATTTTATCCCAAGTACTTAACCATTCGTCAAAATGTCTCAAAAAAATCAACTTTGGATCATCTTTAGATAAAATAGGTTTAGAAAAGTCATCACGTTTACGTATCCTTAATGAAGTAGTTTGACAATTTACAATTTTCCACCAGATTAAAATAATTTTCATAAAATTAGCAGTATCTGGAAAAGAATTTTCAATGGCGACAATCGTTTTTTCGTCGAAAACTTTGAGTGCTAAATTTACATTCTGCTTCTCTATAGAGGTAGGATAAAGAACTTTGAAATTAAGTTTTTAAGGTGAGTTTTTCGGGATTTATTGGACAGTATGTAATAAAAAACTTTATAACTGACCGGTTTCGATTTATTAGCCTAAATCATCATCAGAGTCTAAAAACAACACAGTAATTAATATATTAGAAAAATTTGTAACAGTAAATATAAACGTCATAAGTAATTAATTTGTAGATTTAAACAACAAGAACACGAACGAATTTATGTAACACGTTTATTATAAACGTCAAAAGTAATTTATTTTTAGGTTTTAAATGAGTAAACAAGAAGACAAAAATATGTAAAACAATCCTAATAAGTCAGAAGTAAACTTACCAATTATAATTTGTTGAGTTTTGAAATGTTGAATGTTGAAAAGTTGCGATACATAATGAAACTTAGGGATTCAAGATAATGTATCATAATTACTTGAGGAGCAATTTATCAGAAATCACAAACAATTAAACAAAAAGAACAAAAAACACTTGTGTAGTTTTAAAAGTGTATGAAGAGAGTGAATTGAAATATAGCGAAAACTATTGAAGCCTAACTTGATACGCATGTGCTTGGTGAACAATGTGAGTTTTTATAATAACAGGAATTTTTCTTTTATTGAAACATGAATTATTTTATTTTAAATTTGGAATGATACTTTTGTAAATAATATTAAGGTTTTCGATATCCGTTCTTAAGTTTAAATTGTTTGGATTTTGGTTAATGTGAAGCATTTCAGCCAATAGTCTCTTTTCTAAATTAGACTCATTATGTATAATTGTGATTTTCTCAAAGTCTATGGTATGATGAAATTCTGCGCTATGCGCACATAGGCCTGTATTTACTTTACCGTCTCTTACATCGCGTTTATGTTGCTGTAATCGATCTTCTAATCGTTTTTTAGTTTGACCAATATAGCATTTTTTACATTCGCACATAATTTTATAGACAAGATTACTACGTTTGAGAATAGGAGTCTCATCCTTTAATTTAGAAAAGAGATCATTGACTGTTTTTTTATAATAAAAAGCTATTTTAATTTTTTCATTATTTTTAAACATTTGTTTGATTCTATTAGAAAGGTTAGAGATATAAGGAATTTTGAAAAATTTAAATATGGGAACATTAGGAGTCATATCCTTATCAACATTTAGATTGTTTGGTAAATTAACATTCTGACAAATTATTACATCCTCAGCAAGTTTATTAAATATCATATTAATTAATTTAAGTGGGTAGTTATTATCTAGTAGTAACTGCGTGATTTTGGAGACGCATTCGGTTTTGAATTTATTTGAAACAAGATTTTGGATTTTATGTTTATAACTCTTTATTATAGCTATTTTTTGAGTAAGATTATGATTAGAGTTGAAATTAAGGGTTCTGTTAGTATTAGACGGCTTTTTATATAAATTAAAAAATAGTTGACCATTTTCATTGAAATTAAGGCTAGGGGCTAGTTTCGCCAAACAAGATTTTTCATTATCATACAGTTTTTTAAGCACTGAGGCAGAAGCACATGCTTTCTCTTGTAAGCTAATAATATTATAATCTAATTTCGAATTATATTCTAATAAACTTTTAGGAATCTTTGGATATATTAGTGTTTGATTTGTATCACTTTGATTAAACCAACAATTGCGAATACATTTAACTAAGTGGATCAAGGGCGCCCGGAGGGGGGTGCAAGAAGGTTCAATTACACCCCCTTGAATTTGAATAAAATAAATTTAAAACGTAACAAAATATAAAAATATAATTAAAAATATATTTAAAAAATTAAAAACACAACGATAAACAAAAATTAAAAATAAACTCAAATATGTAACAGAAGAAAACAAGTTATATATATATTTATTCATTAAATACCATTTTAAGGCGTCTAGGTTGCTCAGAAAACTTATTAATTACTGATACAATAAAATCTTTGTCTTCTTGTACTCTTTTTCTATGTATACTTAGCATACATAACCCAGAAAGCCTTTCATGTGACATTGTAGATCTAGTCCATGTTTTAACTCTACGCAAAGTACTAAAAGAACGTTCTATAGTGCATGTGGTTACGGGAAGAGTTAAACCAAATTTAATAGCAGAGTAGACCGCGGGAAAAAAAAATTTGGCATGAGATAGCAAATCATTGTACCCAATTTTGCTAATATCAACTTCTGTTGTCTTTTGCACCCACAACTCATACCAAGATTTAACTTCTGTATTGAAATTTTCCAACATGTCACCATATAGATTTTGAATATTGTTGGTTAAATCCATAAACTGTTCCAACGTAAGTTTTTTCATTTCTTTGAGGTGTAAATTTAAAAGAGAAAAAGCATTTATATGTCTATCTGAAAATCGTTCATTTAGCGCATAAATTATTGAATCTAAATAAGAAATAAATACTGTTCTTCTGTAATATTCTTCCACAGAATCGGATGGATGATTTGCTCGCTGTGTCTGACATTTGGCTTGGCGTGGACGTTTTAAATCAATATCCAGTTTTTCAGCGCATTCACTAATTTTTTTAAATATTAATGAAAATTCCTTCTCAGCATTGGTTCTATAATTCTTGAATGAATTAACAAGTTGCAAAATATGCTCACTCATCATCTGTAAATTTAGATCTACTTGTTGAAGCTGATTAGTCACAGGTTCTAATTTTGCAGAGTACTCTGCAATAATAAATAGAGATATGAAACAAGTCGATGAAGTGATTGCTGTATATAGTTGAAAAGCTTTTTGTCTAATATTAGAATTAGCGTTTTTTGATAAAGTTTGCAAAGCTTCAATTATTAAACACAGATTTTCTTTAAATACCCTTATGCTTTTATACTTTGCAGACCATCTTGTTTCACATAAAAGAGGTATATTAGGCACTAACTTTCTGCGAATAGTACTTTCTCGGAAAAATCTAATTATCTCTTTTACAGTACCAATCGTATTTCTTACATCACTGTTATTACTTAAATCATTAATTACCAAATTTAACTTATGGCTTGCGCAATGAAAAAATATTGCTTTTGGAAATTTTTCATTAATTAATTTTTGAACGCCACTTATATGGCCTGCCATAGTTGCGCATCCATCATATCCTTGGCCAACAAGACGGCTTAAGTCCAAGCCAAAATTTTCTAGTGCACTAATAATGGCTGTGGAAACGGAAGAGGCGTCCAAATCTTCTAGAGGAATGTACCCAACAAACTCTTCATGAAGATTGCATTTTCCATCAATATCTGGATGCAGATAACGAATACCCAGTGACATTTGTTCAGTGCCACTTATATCTGCTGTTTCATCTGCTAGTACCGAAAACCCTGGCGATTGCTTAACTTCCGCGATGATTTTATTTCGTAAAACAACTTGACAGATATCAATAAGTTCATTTTGAAAAATATTATTCAATTTTCTTTCATTAAGACATTTGCACAGCAACCACGATTGTCAGGTGCATTTGTATAATAGTGTGGACAAAAAACTTGGTAAAATTTGTAAAAAAGATAATACTTAATGCCAAGTTAAACTCACTTTAATATTAATGATATATAATATTGTAACGTACCACTAAAAAAGGTTGTCCAAAAACATACCCACAAAAAAACTATACTTCAAAAAGTAATCTTTATTAAAAATATATAAACAATTCTTAAACCTAAATTAATGTATTATTGGAATAATTATATTACAATTTTTTTAAATTAGTCCAGAAAGTAAGTCATTTTTATACTCGTATATACAAAAAAAAATAGTTTAAATAAATAATGTAGAATTTAGCAGAGTTTGCTAATCTGACATGCCAGATTCAAACATATAATTTTACTGGTAATGTATAAGGCTATGGATTTTAATAGCATTTTGTTGCAAAAATTTCCAACAAACTTCTGGTGAATTTGACATCAACGAAATCTTCTAGTCCAAATTAAGGTATTAAGTTTAAATGAAATGCACCAACAAAGTTCATTGCAGTTAATGTAGTTATTTTGTAATAATCTGTTTTTAGAAATCCGGTATTAAATGTGGAATTTCAATATCCATAACCATTATAAACTTGTAAAAATCAAAACTGCAACTTAGTTATATTTAGTTAACATCATATCACACATTCATAATATTTTGAAGCTAAGTAAGAAATACATGAAGCGGGGTTGCAAAACAAAAACCTTACGCAACAGCTACTTCTAAAGTCGAGTCTCCTATGTTCTGACCTATTGTATCGAATGCGCCAAACGTACTTGCCTATTGCTACGCTGTGCCAGCGCATGGTTGTATGCTAGCATTAATAAGAACGTATGTCTGCCAGCGCTGCGACATGACTTCCCAGATTTTATGAAACAATAAATGAGAATGACAAAGAAGTTACGTGCACGTATGTCTTTCGTTTTGTTGTCGTTCAGTGCCGTCGTTAGAATATTTTCTGTTATTTTTGTATTAGCGTGTCGCTGCTGCTTTGGAGGTATTCTACGCTACTGATAAAACTTTTACATGGCCTTCAATTGATTTGATCCAGGCGCAATCAGCTGACATCCCACAGGTCAGAACCGAATAGATTCTACTATATCTGTAATTGGACTTATGAAAATCACCAATAGTTTTGCAAATAATTTCTTCCAATAATTAGAAAATTATGGATAAAAAACTTGTGGAAAACAATTAGTTAACGGTTTTTCATTAATAATTTGCGTATCCTTGAAAACAATGGTTTGATAAACTATTGCTGATGTGGGTTAACAATGTATCTTCATAATAACTAATCGTACAATCGTGAATAAGCACCCGACAGTAATTAATTAAATATGTGTCAATAGTATTTGAATGTAGTGTTCTGTAGGTCCTTGTAGATGATTTAGCCTAATAAGCCTAAAATTCCAGATAGAAAGTAGCTGTTGCGCATGGAATTTTGAGTTTTCTATTTCCCCTTAACTGGAAATATATGAATTCAATTCAAGTTGTTTCGTAATATACAGAGAATAATGGGACAATAAAAAATAAGCTTGACAAATTTCCATAATTAAATTCAAAAATAAATAATTGTAACCATTTTGATGTGATAATTTATGAAAAGCGTAATTTTTGTTTTGTTTTATATTGGTTGTGAAGCCAAGTCTTGACTTGGGGAGGAGTTCTGTTTCGAAGACATGGGTTTTCGGTAATTGCACGCTGAATATCCATTAAGGATGGTAGTGTTTTATTTTCGACTTCTTTTTTAAACACTTTTAATACAGTTTCTTTTTCTAGTTCACACCATTTTGTTCTTTTCACCGTTTCATATGGAGAAGCTGTAAAAACATCTAAGTAATATATACTTATTTTAGGTTCAAACCAACTCAGTAACGCCAATTTAATTATTCAGATGCTTTATCTGTTGAAATGAACAGATAATGCTCGAAAGTGTTAATTGAATGTACAAACTAAATTTTCAGCGTCTGGTGTTAGAAACAACAAAATAATAAAGAAAACTGTAATCATGGGTCAGATGCTTACACTAAAGCTGGACTTATAGTCCAATCAGTAACGTAACTTAAGGGACGTAACGTAAGTGACGTAACACAACATTTTGCCCATATATTCTTGATTGGCTGGCCGTAACAGACGTAAAGCTGGATTTATAGTCCAATCAGTAACGTAACTTAAGGGACGTAACGTAACGTCAGTAACGTAACGCAACATAAAAGACGTACATTTTGGTCATTTATAGTCCATTTTCAGTATGACTGTGTAGAGAGTGTTGCCATCTAGTGTATTAAATATGAATTATTAGTTAATTGTATTAAAAATAGAGGTTGCACTACATCTATACCTCTAATATATCTATTTAGTAGGTTAGGTTGTTGCATTTTGCATAAACCTACTTAAACAATATAATGGATTTGAATACAGTATTAGCTACTACTGCTTTATCGATTGGATCAATGTATATAACCGAATGAGGCTTAGAAAACTGACAAGAAGTAGAAAATATAAAGCACGAAGAATTAATCGTAATCGAAAAATTTCTGGCTTCTTTACCACAACGTTTCTGGCAATGAAAGAACGTGATCCACAACAGTTTTTTAAATACACCAGGATGAACGTTTCAAGCTTTACTAAAATTTTAAACATGTTAAAACCTCATCTTGTCTACAAAAAATTGCCCGATAGTGTTTGTGCTGAAGAACGCTTGGCTGTTACGCTAAAGTAAGTCATTTCATAACGTTTCATAAAACAAATTAAGTTTGCTATTAATTTGTAATTTGTAGTTAATTTGTAATTACAAAAACATATTGTAATTTCAGTTATTTATCTCAAGGCACCTCAATGCAGAATGTGGCATGGCCATTTCAACTGGGACATGCAACAGTTCATAAAATAATACATGAAGTATGCCAAGCAATTTGGAACGTTTTAAGCCCCATTTATTTAAAAGTTCCAGCAACTAACGAAGACTGGTTAAAAATCGCAGAAGAATTTTATAAAAAATGGAATTTTCCAAATTGCATCGGTGCCTTGGATGGAAAACACATTAACATACAAGCACCATCGAAATCTGAAAAAAAAATTTTCTGAAAAAAAAACTTTTTTGTTTCAGGTCGTTTTCAGGTAAACTCAGGTCGTTTACAGATAATGTTTTCTCTATTTTTCAATAGCATTGGTTATTTTCTAGAGCCTATAACAAAGACTTTTAATCTCATAACAGTTTTTCATACTTTTACTACCTGAGAGCTGTGACGTCAATTTTCCAAAAAAATACACATGGAAAATAACTCACATTTAGGTCCAGATTAATTTGAATTTTTTTTTTTTAAACCCTTTCATGCATTTTTGGCCACTTCTAAATTCCCCCACTTATGCAGACTCGTCCCCTTAGACTGTCATTTTCGGAAAAATATAAATGTAATGTAGTACAGTAAAGATATCAATTTCGGGCTCTCACATCTATAAAGCGATCTATCTTTACTGTACTAATATTAAAAATATAAGTGTACGTTTGTAAACCGTAGTTCGATAGCGAATTTTTCAAACACATATACTGAAGAGTTTAGAATTGATACCTGTTAATCGCTTCTTGGGTTTTGTATGCGACATATTATTCAGATCTTCTCGGTCTTCAATTGGAATTTGTTTGTTTGTCTTTGCGTTCTCACAATTAACAAAAGCTGGACTTAAAATATCAATTTTATTAGTGTAATAAATATTTACACAAATGTTTTTTTGAACTATATTAATACGACTAATGATGATAAGAATGATTTCGGATAATAGCTATTAAGGTATTAAAGTGAAACTTCATCGAACGATAATATAAAACTCAGTGCTACTGTAATAGTTATAGATTATATTAGGAGAATTATTATTATGAGAAGATATTATTAGGAGAATTATTTCGATTTGTTATACAATCATTGTTATTATAAGAATATATGAGTAATAATATAATTAAATTACTTGAATATAAGAGCTTATAATGTTACTCATATATTCTAATAATAAGTTTCAATCTAGTTATTATTATGCGTATCATTTTTAACGAAATTACTGCTTACCACAAATTGAATCTTCTGACAATAAGCTAGAATCATTTCCATTAATGTCTTGGCTATTATCTACAATTTCATCCTCATCCTCAGCATTATATTCATCTTCATCATCTTCACCTTGAGCTTTTTCTAGAAGTTTAGACATAATTGTAATTTCTCTCTCAAGTATCGGCATTCTATAATGGTCCATATGAATCTTCTCATGGTGACCCAAAAAATTAGCTAGATCACGTATTTCATTATCTTGAAGTTCCATTGCTGAACATTTTGTGGCGATGTGTTTTCTTAATTCAGTCCCTCGAAGAGTATTTGGATGATGTGCCCCACATTCGATTGAGTACTTAACCATCAGTGGGCATGCTCGAATATAATTTTGAGTGTTTTTGCCTGGTAGTCCAAAAACATAGGGATTGTTCGATAAAACACCTGCCTTTTCACGTGTTTGTAAAATATAATCAATATATAGCACAAACTCTTTGTTCAACAACACAGGTACAGTGCGCCCTTTTTTACCACGAATGGTGAATCTAACATATTGTTTCGCCATATTAATCGTATTTGCCGATTCGTTCGACCTATCATTAAATTGATTCAACGACATATAATTTTTATAGTCCTCAATAAAAATACGTTCCAGTTCTCCCGCTCTTCTTCGGTTAAATACTTGGATGGAAATAAGAGTCAAACTTGCCAAATCTTTTCAATTATCGAAAATGAATTCTGACTTTAATTTTTCAAACACCAATCGTCTACTACGTGTTAAATAGTTTCTTAAATGTTTTATATCCTCTTCGCTTGGCAAAGTTATTTTTTTTGCCGGTGTTGCTCTGATTGGTTTTCTAGAACCGTTCTGTTAATAACAGTTGTAATCCTTCTTCCATTAATACTCTAAAATCAGATACTAAAGATTTCTTTTCTTCGTTTTGATTTTTTATACACTCTGATACGAGATAATTGGAAATCACTTTCAAATAATTTCCCAAATTATAAGCAGTCGATGGAGCTTTATATTTTCCCAAAGTTTCATCTAATCCTCCTACAGCATTTATTGTTTTAACCACATCGTCAAAATATTTTGGATGATATATTGAAGATAAATCTACAATAGTTGGGTGAATTTTTTTAAATTCTAATAAAAATCGGCCCAGAACTCGTAATTTGGCTCGTATCATTGAGTGATGGTGATGTGACCTATATTTTTCCAATTGTTTGTTGCCAAATATAATCACCAACTCGTCATATTTTATTATTTGTGTAACTTCATCGTCTCGAAGAATTGGAAATAATTGATTCCTTAAAACATTACTTGCTTTTGGGTGAATATTAATGTGAAGTTTACGACTCATTGTTAGTACATTCTTTTTTCCTTTCGTTTCAGGAGAGCAACATTTTCTAACGTGAACCCGCAGAGATAAAATTGAAAACATGGCCTTACATTTTGGGCAGGGTTTATAGTGCGATGGATCTCTCTTTTTTAATGATTTAGGTCTTCTAGATACAATATATTGACCGGTATTCACATTCATATCTGTATTATATAAAAAATTTCCCTCGCATCTTAAGGTATTTATCAGAAGGCAGCGTTCTTTAGATCCTGAAAATTCAAATCTATTATAAAAGTGTCTAATGTTAATAAATGTTAAACATATTTGAGAATAAATAAGAAAAAAAAGAAAAATTACGTGTAAATTTTTGTACACACACAAATTTTTGTTACGCGTACAGTGTTCGTGCGCACAAAAATGCTCAAGTCAGTATGTATAGTCTGATTTATTTAGGATGGCAGTCACGTCATCAACTTCATGAAACCGATATACGAATCAGTCTATTCAAGCATACTATGATTATCTCGTACAGCGCAAAATGCTTAGAATACGTCTGAGCTACATCAATACATTGATGACGTGACTGCCATCCTAAATAAAGCAGACTATAGCTTATTATTCAAAAAAATCTGATTTACCTTTAGGTAACACGGTAAATTTCAAAACATCTTTTTCAAATTTATGTACTGTTTCCAAATGCCTAGGCAATTTTGTAACAAGTTTCCTACAATACAAACAAAAGTTTTGTTTTGTATTAGATGTGGACGATGGTACAGTCATTTCGTTGGGATTCAATTGTGCTCTGCCTATTGCATTATCTAAAATATTACAATAAAAAAATGAATAATAACAAATTGTGTCTAATAATAATTAAAATTATTGCATTGATTTATGATCAATAATTAATTGATACTGTTATTGAAAACTTAGTAATAGAAGGGCCAATAATGATAATATAATTACGTCATCAATGTATGGATGTAGTTCAGCCGTTCTATGCTATACGAGCGCAGCGAGAGAGCATCAGAGTATGCTTGAATTCAGTGATACGTATGTACGTTTGATGGCGTTGATCACGTAAACATTGATGACGTAACTATTTATCATTCTTGGCCCTACCATATATATACTTACTGCTGGTGGTAGCTTTGGGGTTGATATTAGAAAAAATAATTTTACTGGTTGATTCTGTGTTGAGCAAATGAGTATGTGCACTCTCTAAAACAAAATATTTAGATAAGTCGCTAAAATTCAAATTTGTTATACAGGATGTTCAAATATTCTATGTACACAGAATGACCACAGCTAGTTGGGTTCTAAATAAGTCGATTGAAGCAACTTTATCTTTATACCCGCATTTACACCAAATTAGCTCGTGAGAAGACTTCAAAATTGTTAAAACGCTTTTTTAAAATATATCGAAAACCGTCCGAAAATGTCCGATATAGATGACATTTGGTATGTCGATTAATCAATAGAAATAGAAATCATTAATGTGCATTTAACTTTCACCGAAACTCAAAAATGATGAAAACGGTTCATATCCTTGAAATTTGGGTAAAAGTGTAATTTGCACTATTGGTTTCTATTTCTATTGATTAATTGACATACCAAATGTCATCTGTATCGGACATTTTCGGACCGTTTTTGAAATATTTAAAAAAAAACTATTACTTCTCGAGAGAGAGAAGTATTGTATTCGTGAGAAATTTGACATACCCCAATTTAAATTTATTTTTTCACCACTTTGAAGTCTTCTCACATGCAAATGAAGCAAAAATTCCTGTTCTAAATAATGCCACATATTTCTACTTTAATTAAAATATATTTTATTCTTTATTATTTGCATATTTTTGCAATTTTGCAAAAAAAGAAGGTGTATATAGTCACATTTTTATACGATGGCGGTCACATCATCAATTGTTCAATCTAGCAGACGTTTGCATTGTATGGCTACGCTATACAAACGCATTATAAAATGCTTGAACAGAGTGATACGTATGTCTACCGACTCTACGACATACGTTGTCTATGTTTGTAGCGTATGCGAAAAAGATATTTATATGCATGTAAGTCCGTCACTCGATGACGTAACCGCCATCGTATAAAAATTTGACTGTAGTAGTAGTTCAATACTAGTTAAGGATTACTATTCAATTCCCGATATGTCCTACTTAAAAATAAATCTTACCAATTTGCAAAACTCGTTTAGTTTTTGAAGAATCGTTTGTAATTTCCGTTAAGACATCTTTGTTATCTGTAATAAATCAAATGTATTATAAAATTGGTCATGTCAAAAGACTGACGGAATTGAACAAATATCATTTTCGTAATATACTCGTACTGAAATGTTCAAAACCGTTAAAATGTGGGTGGGTAAAATTTTTCATTTACTAAAAGTAATTAAAAATGCACATACATTCATCCACATCCTCATCAGATGATGATGAGTCCATATGTGTGGGCTCAAAATTGGGATCAGCAATGCTATCATCTATAAATGAATAAACTTTATTAAACTTTTATTAAAGATTTGTAATGTACTTACCGCTACTTATAGCAGCAATAGTTGAATACCTGAAGTCATTTTTTGATTTTGCCTTGGACAAATATACACCTGGAGAGACTGAAACAAATTATTGCCTATTTATTTCAAGAATTCGAAATTTATATATTAACATGTTATTGTTTCTTGAGTGTTAATAAGAAAAAAAAATCAACTAAAGAAACAAACTATAGTATAAACTTTTTAATTTTAATGCCTTATGATTATTTAAGCGTGCCGCTAAATTTTAACTGATGGTTAGAATTTAGACGGTAAATTATTTTGGAATATTATGAGGAAAACTGCACCGTCTAAGTTTTAACACCCTGTTAAAATTTAGCGGCACCCTTATAGAATCTACACTTATTCCGGCTAACAAAGTTAAAAAAATTCACTTCAAGAAAACGAATTGTTAATTCAAAATGTGAGATAAGTTAGACATTAAAAATAGACATACTTTCATCCTCAACTAGTGGTACTTCACTGACATGGATCGGCTCAAAATTAGGATTTTCAATGTCAGAAAACAACTTTTTTCTAACATTTTGTAAACAAAAAATATCTGAAACAAAAATTAATTATATAAGTATAATGCAATATGTTATATTTAGAACAAAACTTACCATGTTCCTTAAATGAATGGGTAATCTTGTTAGATGAATTCTGCATTCGTGTTAAAGCTTAATTAAAACAAATCAATTAATATTTGAATAAAAAATATTTCTACGAACTAATTGTATCCTATAATTTCCGGATAAATATAGTAGAATTGCATGATAAATGCAATATCTGCTTAGGTTTTATAAAGTTATTGAAAACAATTATTTCCAAATTCCTCAGCATCCCATAAGGAACATTTATCATCATCATCACCAATAGGAAAAGTATCATACTGCCTACTACCAGTAGAAATATATCTATTTGGCGTTGCAGTGAATCGAGGCCTTTGTGCATTAACAGCCTTTTCAGGTTTGTACACTTTTAATGGGTGGAATACCAACTCACCCCTTCTGGTTACATCAACATGCTCGGCATTCTTGCAATCATCGAGTAGTTGGTCAATAAGCGTGCTTTCGTTCTCATCATCCACGTATAGTTCAGCCAAACTCCCATCTCTTGGAGCTGTTTCTGTAACTGCAGCGAAATCTGCCAGTGTTAACTTTTTACGTAGCTGTGGTTGCGCTCGCATCTTACTTCTAAATTCCGTCATTGCCCGTGAATTATACGTACGTGGCTTGAAAGCTAGATCTTTCGTATACATAGCGTTAATCTGCGCTTGTCTAGCTTTGAACTGTAGCCTTTCAAGATCTTGGTGACCATTCGGGGCTATCCTCCGACCATTGTCACTTGTGCCAATACTATGGCGATGGTCTGCACCTGTACTCTGGCGCTGGCTATTGTTCATCCTGCAGGTAAATCTTCTGCTTAAATTTGGCATCTGCCTTTCAAAATTGAAAAATGAAATAGTATTAAATACTCAATGTATTATTTATAAAAAAACGACATTGTTTTTCAAAATTGTTATTTATATTACAAAGAACATTTATGAAATCTAAAATATAACAATGATCTACACAATTAACATTCTGCGTAGAAAATGAATTTATTGTATTAAAAATAATATTTAATATTTCATTGTAAAAATCTTTGAACCGCAAATTTGTATATAATCGTAGTTTTAAATTAAAAACATGTTTAAATTTAAATATATCCTGAATGTTAGACTCATCTAATAATATTGAGTTCTCTTCTGAATTTATAATTTTAACCACTTTTTTCCTTCACTAAAACACCCCTCAATCTTGTAATTATTGTATTCAATGTAAAACTTTCTTGAATCACTTGAATCATTCTCATACCAATGGAAGTTGAAATATTCGGATTGAGCACGTTTTAAACACTTTACAATGTCCCACCAATCAAAAGAATCAAATGTAATAATTTTTTTTGTGTTTATGTCTTCTAATTGAAGAAGAGGACGAAAATATTTTTCTGTAATTATTCCTATGTTTAAAACTAAATTTAGTTTTGTTGTCGCACTTGATAATTTATAAGTAGATTGGTTTATTAAAATCGAATTTGTTACCAATGCGTTTAAACCTGAATATTTTGGTAAATCTATTTGTGGTCCTGATAAGAACCGATTGATTCTGTATTATTTTGATAAATTAACGCGTTTTTAACGTCTCGTTCGCTTTGTATCCGGTTCCAGTATTACCCCGTCTAGAAGGTCGACATTACGCCGTCTCCGTTTTTTCTGACTACTTAAGTAGATTCCACAACTTCTACAACCGGTAAAAGAATGTCGTTCAATCGATTCGACTCTATTATCCGCTTCAACCGTTTATAGAGTAGTTTTTTGTATTTTTCAGCGCAATCACGTTTTTTGGCATATCCACATTTTTCAATGATCACCTGACACTGCTCCATCGTTAAATTATTTTCTTTCAAAGATTGGATTATTTCTTCATCGCGACGATTATGCGCGCGATTTATGCGCTCTACTGCCCAGAAGGGCAGTAGTGCGCATAAATTTAAAATACGTTCAAAATGGAAATATTTTAATTTTAAAATTAGATAAAAAATACTAACTAATAAATATAATATTATTGAAAAACAAAACAACTATTAGTTTTATCATTTAAATTACTATTAATTATTAAATATCTAAAATACCTAGGTACTATAATAAAATTAAATAATTCTCGTACAAAATAAAATAATTATTTACAATCATAATTAAAACACCTTTAATTTAAAAATGATTTAATTCAGACAAGAAATATTGCATGGAAAAAGTAAACTTTTTGGAATATTTATTACATATTGAATGCTAATGTGAAGTAAGATTTTGATTTCTCTACCTCGATTTTTTTGCATACATTTGATCATTTCTTTATCTTGTCATAGCGTTTGCATATACCAATTTGACGATCGTCTTTCCTTTTTAAATATGAGGCGTTATCTACAGCGTTATCTAAAAACAAAATCATTTTATGTTCTGGTATACAGAATTAGATTCAAAATAATCTAAATGCTAACTCAATATTTAATTTGACGTAAATTAGATGGTTGGTATTATGCTTTTAATTAAATAATCTTTAATATACCATTTGTTAATAATGTTAATATACCAATATATGTTTTGTCCATTTATATGTAATTATTAAAGTATGTAATTCCAATTTATACATAATTATTCTTTAAATAACTATTATATTTTTAGGAATTATGACATACTAATTACTTGTAATGGATTTTTGTGAAACTTTAATCCTTGTTTCTTTATTACATAATTAAGAAATAATTTGTTATTTTCGAGATTTTTTTCATTTAACTATCAAATGTGACAAAGTTAACAGCGATATGGTATTTGATCATATCGCGATGATATTTGATCATATCTATAATGGTGATCATTTTTATCACCATTTATGCGAAGACATTATGGCATTTCATGTTGTTAGCTTCTTAAGCCAGACATGATGGAATATGTTTATTTACATATGAACGCAAGATACATATTATATAAATATATATAATACGTGATCGAGAATCAATGATCCAATTGATTATACATAAACAAATGTGCTGCCTTTGTTTATTAAATATGTGACGTCACGGGACTCTTCATTAGCATGTCCATGGTGTGGTTCGAAAGAACGACAACCGGCCTTGCAGAGTCAACTACATCTTAATTCGACTACATTCTTAATTAGTTATATTATTTTATGTTATACTTGTTCATATACAGTGGCGGCTCGTGGTAATTTTTTTTGGTGAGGCACAGTTTTTTCCCTTTTTTTTTTGTTCCGCGCTAGCCCCGGCAAACGTAAAAGCGCGCGGCAGACGATTTTTTTTTGAAAATTTCAAGGTCATGCGCTTTTCTGATAACCTTATTTTTCATTAGTTTTGATTGTTGTAATATCTATTTATTTTACATTTGTGAATATATTCTCTTCTTGGTCAGTAAAATGTATATTTTATTGTTCGTTGTTCGGCAAGAACCCCGTAAAATTGAGAGAAATTCTTGCCAGGATAAGGATTTGTTTTAAATCATAAAGTCATTCAAATAAACCACAATTTATTAGAAATTGTTATATTTTTTTTAACTAAGTTAAAGTAATTTAAATAAGTTTACAATTAAATAAGTTTGAAATAGCGCGGCCCGCTTCCGAATCATGCCGTGTAGGAGCGATTCTGTTAATCGTTCATATTCCCACTCTGACGGATTCTAGAGGCACAGGCACGTTGTGCCTCACCTGAGAACATATACTCAGACATTGTATGATTATTTTGCATTGAAAGGAATCTAATGGCGAAAATGCCATAAGTCATAATAATATACTTATTTTATTGCATATTTAATCCACTATTTATTCTATTTTGAACTATTTTAAATTATTAGTACCTAGTTCTGCGCCACCTGATGTACGCGACGTATATGGAACCATCGAATCTATAGCAATAGGTATGGAGTTAAGTTTCCTTCTTTTCAACTTGTAATGGTCGTCAATTTCGATGGTTGTTACGTCTTCTGACACCAGCCAATGTTAATAAAGTTTGCACTTTCTTTGTATGGATGTTTTAGCCAGAACCATTGGCAATTTCTGGACGGTTGATAAGTCTGGAATTTGGACCAATTACTTCCTTCAGGTTCGATTCTTCTGGGCAGCTCGGATGAAAGAATTTAAGCGCGGTGACAGTTCAATTAAACTCAGAATTGTTCCTAGTTTAAAACGTTTATTACTCAAAGGAAAAATACAAGATTCGACACGCACAGAATACAATTATTGTTCTAACTTATAGGTATTTAGATTTGTTGTGTATTTACCGACAATATTTACTTTACACCGACTATAATTATTTTTCAAATTCTTCAACTTATTAAATAATTTCTACTAAATTCCCGAAGTCGTTGACCCGTTCAGTTTGATACGTGAATTAAGACTGATGTTGTTAGCACCTTTTTTTTCGCGACCCTTTTCTATTTATACTAACATAAAAAGGCGGGGTCCGCGAGAGCCAGACTAATTACCGCTGGAACGCCGTTTCTCGCGCCCCTTTTTTTATAAAATAAAAAGCGGGGTTCGTGAGAACCAGACTATTAACGCTAGAACGCCGAACCCAAGTTGAAAGTTCAATTCTTATGGCTTAGTCGTCTAGACATATTTTTAGTCTGCAGGCTGCGTTTATAGCGTTTTTATCGTCGATGGAGATAACGTATACATATTCTATCTTTTTATCTTCTTCTTAGCAATATGTGTCGTCTGGTATTTGGAGTTAACAAAATACAATAATTATGTGCTTTTATTACTATTCTCATATCTTTATGGTTCTGCTTATCTAAAACCATGTTCTTTCGATATCCGTTAAACCTTTGCTCTTTTAGTTTTCGATATAATTTAAATTGAAGAACGTTTCAATAATATAAAATAATTTGAATCTCATTTCACGATCACAACAAACTCTTCATAGTGACGACCAAAGGTGACGACTAAGCAAGCCAAGCACTGACTGGTTGGCGTTGGTGTGGCATGGCTTGCGCGTGACCATGAGCTAGCGCATGCAAAATTGGGACTTATATATATATATATATATATATAAAACTGATGCCGCTGATCCAATGAAACCAACAGATTTTTCAAAAATGGATTTACATGAAACTATGGGAAAATATTATGACCATTGCACGTCCAATGTTATGAATATTCCAAGAAGTAATTCTAATTTTTGGGTTCATGAATGGAACAAAAGTACCGCTCCCGGGGGAGCACCAAATGATTATGTTTTGCATAATGAAGGAATGTTTCGTCAAGATGAAAATGTTGATACATTTATGGTTAATAATTGTCTTGGAGATATAATAATAGATTACAATTATAATATTAAAGCTGGTGCATTGAAACCTCCTAAAAGACACTGGATTCCTTTTAGTAGAAAAAATGCAGATGTATATTTGGCAAAACCACTTTCAAAATTGGGAACAATTTAATATTATAAAGATGTAGATGCAACAATGATGACAGGAAGATTAGGAATTGCAAATGAAAAAGCAACAAAAGATTCAATTAATAATATAACATCAGATCATAGTCAACAATTAGAAAATTATGGAATGCATCATCCATTAAATGGTTCTATATTGTCAAGACTCAAACTATTGTGGAATTATTTGGCATTATGCAAATAACATATAATCCGCCTTATCAGCGATTACATGAATCTCACGTTGTCGAAGACACCGGAAAAGCAACACGAGCCGCGGTGCCAGCAAGGTGATCGAACGGGATGACCGATCGAACGCTGAGCTGACACAAATTGCAAAGTAACAATAATTATTGTAATGCAAAAGAGAGTTAGTCTGTTTTGAGGATCGAACCATATAGGTCGATCCAAATATAATAAACGCGTCGCGAACTGGTGTCAGAGAAATATCACAGAAGACCAAGTGCCAAGATGACCATTGCCCTCCGCTCGTTGCCGCTGGGACCCATAATGATGTAAGTAGATTAATACCCTAATGTGCGGGGATCAATACGTGAGTTAATAAATATAATTTTAACACTGGCCCCTCGACTAATTTATTAAAATTCAAACCCGCTACGTTCCCCAGTCGCGTAAATCGTGACATATGGTGGAGGCGCCTAAAATCTCTGGCAGGTTCTCCGCAACCTGCAGGAAAGGCATTAATTTCATGTTCAATTTTTAATTGTGTTTTTGTTTGTTTTTTCTGATTTTTTGTGAAAACCGCTAAGTCTCAAAGCCAACTTGTAGAATGTTGAGGCTGGCATTCAACTTAGCGGAAAAATATTAATCAGGGACCAAAGCCTTTCTTCAAACTGGATGCTGAGGCTGGCATCCACCCTGGTGGTTGTGTAACAACGAAACGCCTAAATGTTACGCACATTTTATACATTTACAAGTTGATACTCACGAACTCAGAATTTAAAATCACAATTTAACCCTAATACAAGTAAACAATAAATTGAAACTGTAGTTTTATTACACATTTGCCACACGCCCAATTTGTTGCATTAATTTCCACCGACTTACGTGTTTTGTTATTACATAATTATACTCTCATTCCATATCACACTTATAGTAAAGGCCTGTAATATATTATGTTATACGACCCTGACAAGAACGAGACGCAGTATAACCAGTAGGGCACCATTCAATTAAAAAGCGGTATAACACCAAAACTTGTCGACATGCAGTATGTCAAACGCGGACAAACCTCACACGAGACTACAATCTAAGAAATTAGGAGAAGCGGTCGGTAACCCCGTAGCAAGAAGCTCAACATACGTACCGGAAGAAACAGGAAAAGGTGACCGGGTTACAAGCAGACCCACGACGGGCTTACCAGACCTAAGCCAAATCAAGGCCGCGCCAAGAGCAAAACAGAGTGTGCAAGTGGTGGTAAGACCTGTAGGAAACACGACTACAGAACGCGAAGACGAAGGTAACGCGTGCTCCATGTTGAGTGAACAAAAGGAAAAAGAAGAACAAGAGCGAAGGGCTGCCTTGGAGAAGGCCACGAAAGACAAACGAGAGCAAGAAGCAAAGGAATTTGAAGAAGAAGAGAGGCGTAAAGCCGAACAACTACAAACAGAAGCAGATGAATTAGAGAAAATTGCAAGAGAGCGAAGAAATAGAAGGAAATTGGAAAAGGAGGCAGCAGAAAAGGCGTCGAAGGAAACGCTACAACGAAAAGAAGAAGAAAAAAGAAAATTAGCAGCAAGTGAAGCACTACGGAAAGAGCAAGAAGAAAGACGGAGAAGGGATACCATCGACAAGGAGAAGGACGAAGAAATAGCTAGACATAGCGCGGGTAAGGAAGCAGAAAAAGAAAAGAGAAAAATTGAAAAATTACGAAAAGAAGAAGCAGATAGAATAGCCGACCTAGAACCGCAGGACAAAACCAGAAGAGAAGACATGACAGACAACTAAACGAAAAACCCAAGAGGCTGTAATGTAATGCGACACCCAAAACCAGGAACAGGCACGTTTACTAAGATAAACAAACTCGGAGAAATAATATAAGCTAATCTAATTCAGATAATTAGTAATACAATGTATAAGATAATATACCGGGCGTACACATAATCAATGTCTGTAAAATTGCACAAAAGGCCTTTCGTGGATTTGGGGAAAGCAACGCAGTAAGATTAGCATAATACAATATTTAATTTTAAGTAGATTTTAAGGGGGTGTTAAACGTAAATAGTATTAGGAAATTACAAGAATGGTACGACGCTCGGTCCGACCTTTTTTTTTTAAGTGCCCACATCTGTTTATGTTATCTGGTAATTGCCAATGCAACAGTTACCAGAACTTAGGAACTAAACTAAACAAATTGTTATATTTATTATAGGTACACTTATTGTTCAACTTCATAAAAATTCGTTATTCTTAAAAAAAAAAAAAAAAAAAAAAAAAAAAAAAAAAAAAAAATTCGTCTCTCTTTTTCAGGTAGCACTGTGAGCCCAGCGCTTCGAAGGGAGGGCATATGTCAAGACTCAAACTATTGTGGAATTATTTGGCATTATGCAAATAACATATAATCCGCCTTATCAGCGATTACATGACCTGCGCAATATGCTAACTGACGTATCCCAGTTATCATCGCATCTCGAGAACTTGAATCAATAATGCAATGGGTAATTTGATTAGCAAAGTCATCAGGTAAACCTCCATCGCAGACATCACTGTAACTAATCTGAGACATTTGAGTCAAGAAGAAAGATTTGTCAACACATAATAAATTTTGATAATGGATCCTTGTGACAGCAATCGATAACAAAGTATCAATAATAACCTCATTCAAATGAGCAATAGTTAAATCCGTTATACTACTAATTTGATATGAAAACATATCCTTAGTCCGTCCAGTAAAAGCCATTCGTTTGCTTTTATGTAATGAACCTAAAAATAACGCGAACTCCATATGTTTACTTCCGTTAGGTATAACATCATCATTAGTATCAAAAGATAACTCACTTCCATGATTTAAAATCATATTATTAATTAAGTCCGGAGTTATATGAGGATTATATGATAAATACATGCTGAAAGTTTTCTCCTTACCTGTTATGACGTACTGATGAACTAGTCCAACACATTTTTCATCGTCAAATATTCCAAAAGTACTGGTATACACTCCCCCAAGGGGTCCATTATCGTATCGGGGTTTTGAGTACAGTTGACCATCAATTGTGAAATGGGCGATAACCCTAGCACCATTGCGTCTAGTAGACATAACTTGAAACATTTTCTGATCTTTATACTTGCGCGTCAGTTCGCTAATATCATATTCATCACTTAAGAGAGGTAGACGTGGAAAATTCTGAACTTCATTACAACTATAACCAAAATCATAATTTAATCGCTTTCTAGCACTTACACCATAGTTCAACGTCGATTTAACACCATTTAACATTGCAGTTGAAGCCGTTGACAACATAACATTAGCATCACTTGTTGGATAAACAGTCCCGTCGTCTACATCGTCCAATCGAACACCAAATAGAAAAGAATGTTCAATATGTTTTATAGTTGAATATAAGAAATCTTTATTGACATCTGATTGAATAATTTCACCACTAATCACTTTTCGTTCGATCTCTTTACTGATATTGGCATAACATTCATTTAAGTTAAATGACGGATGGTCATACATATGAGTCGTTTGTAATATTTTTAGAACATCATCGTTTAAGAAGGAATAATTCGCCCACAATCCAATGTTGTCAATCCCATCAAGACCATTATGACGCTGCTCGCCTTCTGGTACATCACTACCATCATTTAGCGCAATTTCATTTATAGCGGAAGACCGTGTTTTATATTTATCGCTTAACCGCGTCATAAACTCTCTAAAGAAAGAGTCGTGATCAATTTTAGCCTCTGGTTGTACTAATGACTCAGTTTTTGAAAGTAGCGAATTAATTCCGTCTAGCACTTCTTCCATGTTAGTACTTGATTCATCTTTCATATCTAATAACTGTTGTTGCATTTCTGATAATTGATTTGAAAATCGCTTTAATCGCTTTTAAAAAAAAAAAAAAAAAAAAAAAAAAAAAAAAAAAAAAAAAAAAAAAAAAAAATTCGTCTCTCTTTTTCAGGTAGCACTGTGAGCCCAGCGCTTCGAAGGGAGGGCATATGTCAAGACTCAAACTATTGTGGAATTATTTGGCATTATGCAAATAACATATAATCCGCCTTATCAGCGATTACATGAATCTCACGTTGTCGAAGACACCGGAAAAGCAACACGAGCCGCGGTGCCAGCAAGGTGATCGAACGGGATGACCGATCGAACGCTGAGCTGACACAAATTGCAAAGTAACAATAATTATTGTAATGCAAAAGAGAGTTAGTCTGTTTTGAGGATCGAACCATATAGGTCGATCCAAATATAATAAACGCGTCGCGAACTGGTGTCAGAGAAATATCACAGAAGACCAAGTGCCAAGATGACCATTGCCCTCCGCTCGTTGCCGCTGGGACCCATAATGATGTAAGTAGATTAATACCCTAATGTGCGGGGATCAATACGTGAGTTAATAAATATAATTTTAACACTGGCCCCTCGACTAATTTATTAAAATTCAAACCCGCTACGTTCCCCAGTCGCGTAAATCGTGACAATATCAACTTCTCCTCAACCACAGGTGCATGTTGGGTTATTAGCTACTCCTCAATTAAATCCTGCAACCGAGAATACTACATTCTTAAATTCTGCAGCATATTGGTATATTGAATGTGAATTGGACGTTTCGGTAAATCATAATAGTGCTTTTACGAAAGGAAATTTAGTTTCTTATCCTACGGAAGTTATATTCTATCCAAACGAAACTAAAAAATATACTACAGGAGAAACCTTATTTGGTGTTAACGATACTAGTAATGGAAATATTTCATGGTCAGAAACAATTACGGAAACAGTTCCATCTGCTTCTGGATCAACTTCGCAATTATCTGAAGATGGTTCGGATATAAGTGGGTTTTCAAATATTAACATTTCAAAAAAAAAAAAAAAAAAAATGTAATATTATTTTAACTTTTATTAAAAACTATCATCAGAATTATAACTATTATTATCTACATCCTCTTCGCTAACATCACTTAAATTATTTACATTTTCATCATTTGTTTTTTGAGCAATACAATTATATTTCCTTAATAATATTGGGAAAGATAATGGATGAGGCTTTTTGTTATACTTTTTCAAAAATGGACATGGTTGCCAATTAACTCTGTATATACGGCATGCAAAAGCTTCTTCCTTTGGAAAAATATCTTTGTTAGTTAAGACTATGACAGGAGTTTTTGTAACTTGTTGGTCGTCCAAGTATTTCACTCTGACAGGACAGTTATCGCCTCCGAATAACATTTTAATTGTATCCCAAGCTCCTGGTTCACAATTGGGTTCATTCCAACATAATATTCGTTTTCCTGCACAATCTTGTAAAGGAAAAGATATAAATTTATTAAAATTAGCAATGTATCCAATACTTAAACAAAAATGTAAAACTGTATCAAAAAAATAATTTTTTCCAGCACTTGGCTCGGAAACACAAACTACTGTGTTTTCTTTGCCATTGGTTCTATTAATAATGGAAGAAAGTTTAGTTAAAAAAGATTTCACAAGATGTGCCTCATTAAAAAATTGAAACAATAATAATTTCTCTAAAATTTCTACAGAATAAGATACATCAAAATAATGTTCTGGAACATTTCCTAATGGCACATTAAAAATACAAATATCGGCTTCTTCACAATATCTCTCAAGTTCACTTATTGACATATCTTGAATTTTGGAATTAATTGCTCTTAATGGAACAGAGATACAACTTTTGTTCATAGGCCAATATTTATATTTAGATTCTAAAAAAAAACTAGTTTGAAAAATATATACTAATGGACTACTAACATGATTTCTTAGCCAAATTTCGAATTGGCGTCCTTTTCCTCCTTTTGTTTGTCTGTCTTCTCCAGCATCCGTTTGTTGAGAATTGACAGAATCCGATTCAGGTGAATGTAAATTGGATCTACATTCGACAAAGTCACAAACTGAATTCGCCTGTTGGCGTTCCTCCACCAGTCTCTCTTGTCCGTTACCGAACATTTTCCGAATGGCATCACATCGAATTTTACCACCTCGTATCCAGATCTCTCCTCCGCACTCCAAGTAATTAATTTGTCGATTGTCCTTTTCTGAATACGAAATGGTATTTTGGATGTAGATGCTGCTGAAGTCCCTTCCCCAAATAATTCTTCTTCGTCCAATGAACCTGGAGCGCATAATTTCCCGGAGTCTGGCACAGCGACATCTGTCTGTACTGTAGGAACAGTCGTGGATGACGTGGATGTGGTCGCTTCCATGGGTGAAGATAAGGCAGAAATTGAAGATTGAAGATCTTCCTTGTGCACTTGGTACATCAATGTCATTACTTCCTCCGGTATTGGATCCTCGAATAATATCATGAACGACTCGTCGCTTGATAGAAATTCTAGAAACTTTTCTAGCGACATATTGGCTAAACGTTCCTTGGTTTTCATTTCGGTGCACATTTCTTTGACTGCCTTCTTCATACATCCAAGAAGAATTTGAACAGTTTTCTTTGCTGAAAAGTTGCTGCTCATAGTTAACCAGTATTATTTTGATGGTAATTTTGTCCACCCATACATTGGTCAAAAATTCCAGGAATGAGTCTTGAACCACTTGCCTCATTTCCTCTTTCTCGTTCTCGGACTCCTCGTCTTCCGAAACCAAAATGTTCGAAATTACTTCCTGCGTCATAGGTTCCTCGAAGCTGACTTTCTGTTTCTTGGTTGGTGGTCGTGGCATTTTGATCACTTTGTAATTGTAAAAATTCACTTAAAAAATCTTCTTCTAAATCACAATCGTTGAGAGTCATGTGTTGTTGAAACAGTTAATTAAACTAAATTTCATTCCAGTTTATATATGCTATATATACTGTTTCCTTATCATAATTCGTAAAGTTTAATTGACTTTAGCCTGGCGTCCGACGTCAACGTCAACCTTGGGCAAGTGTGGTAGGCATAGCCATGCGCTTCGCGCGGCTATATATATATATATATATATATATATATATATATGTAGGATCCATAACGTAATTCTCGCGGTCATTTTTAAATTTGAATTACGCGCCAAAGGAAGCATATTACTTTTGAAGTTTTTGACTAACGAAGTAGAAAAGTGTAATGTGGGCAGCCTAACAAGAATAAGTAACATAACCACATATATAATTTTGCTGTGAATCGTCATTACATTTTTTGTACATTACTATTAAAATAAATAATAGTTTAATTAAGCCGGACATAGTTTATTTGATCCCACAAATTGGGGGCTCAACCGGGATTGCAATAAACTGTTGTTTGGAGAAGCAGAACGACTTTGTTGTCGAGCACGTGGCGGTTGATTTTGGTGCATTGTTGATGCAGTCATTTTTGCCGAATACGACGCAGAAGAAGGACGAACCGATGAAAGAAGATGTGGAAACAATGTCGACAAGTGCTTTGAAGAAGGAACTTGTGTCGCGTGGACTTTTGAAGACGGGGAAGAAAGAAGAACTGCAGGTTAGACTATTTGAGGCTCTCGATATCGATTCTACTGATAAGCAGGGCGAAGGGTCATTGAACGCTGCCGAAATAGACGCGTTAAAAATTGGCGAACTCAAAGAAAAGCTTCGCAAACTTGGACTCAAGACGACAGGATGCAAAGAAACGTTAAGGACAAGACTGAAGGACGCATACAACGTAGAAGAAGACGAAATTGACGACGAAGAGGACGAAGAAGAAGGCGACGCACCCAAAGGTGAGAAAAGTTGTGAAAAAGACGAAACTGACGATGACGACGAAGACGACGAAGACGACGAAGACGAACGAGCTTCGACGAAATCCAGCCGAAGGTTTAGACAACAACGACCAATGCTGACATTCAAAGACGTGGAAGAATCACTGGAAAAGTTTAGTGGCGACGGAAACCAGAGCGTACACCGATGGATGATAAATTTCGAAGAAACTGCTGATCTATGTGATTGGTCTGACGTGCAAAAAGTAATTTATGCAAAACGTCTCTTAAGCGGATCTGCCAAATTGTTTGTCGGATTCGAGTGCAATGTCAGCAAATGGTCACGACTCAAAACTGAACTTATGTCCGAATTTTCTTCGACAACAAACAGTAAACAAATTCATAAGCAGTCAAGTTCAGTTAAGAAGAAGTCTGGAGAGTCATACCAGGAGTACATATACCGAGTGTTGGAAATTGCCAGTCATGCCAAAATAGAGTTGGAAGCGCAGATCCAATACATCATCGATGGGATTCCTGATGACGAAGCCAATAAGGCATTACTTTATGGAGCAGCGGACATAAAGGAACTGCGAAAGAAGTTCGAACAATACGAAGTGCACCGATGCAGAATGAAGACAACGCCGAAGACCACCGAGAAGACAGGTTTTGGACAGCGCTCAGAAACGCAGAATCGCAGATATGAAGAAAAGAAGAATTGTTTCAACTGCGGAGACAGATCGCACTTAGGAAGAGATTGCCCAGATAAAGTGAAAGGCACCAAATGTTTTTCATGCAATGATTTCGGACATTTGTCTTCAAACTGCCCGAAGAAGAAACAATCGACTTCACGTGAGAATACGAAGAAACGCTGCGACGCATTGACTGCATCAAATAAGAAAATCTACAAAATGGTAAAAATACAAGGAAAAGAGATCAAAGCAGTGATTGACTCAGCAAGCGATCTACATCTGACGACTTCAAGTACGTACGTAAACCTTGGTTCACCGAAACTATGCACGACGACGATTCCATTTGGTGGCGTGGGTTCGGAGGGACTTCGTACTCTCGGAAGTTTCAACACAAAGATACTCATCGACGAAATTGCAGTCGAACTAGACATACATGTCGTTCCCGATAAGGTAATCGCCTATGACTTGTTGCTAGGCAGCGAACTTTCGAATTTTGTAGAAATTCGATTAAGAAGAGGACGTGTTGATTTTACTAAAATCGAGGATGATGCCAATGACGACACGACATTTAACGACGCCATGCGAGAAGTTATGAACATTGACATTCGAAATGAAGACGGAGAAAAAGTGAAACACATCAAAGAAGATGATACGAAGATGGAATTGACGAAATTAATCGACGAATACGTACCACAAAGTATTGATGACAGTGGTGTTCAAATGCAAATCATTTTGAAGGACGAAATTCCAGTGTATCAAAATCCTCGAAGACTTTCAGCCACACAACGTGATGTTGTAAATGCCATTGTGAAAGAGTGGATCGAGAAAGGAATCGTACGACCGAGCATTTCCGAGTATGCTAGTCCTGTCGTTTTAGTAGACAAAAACGAAAAGAAACGATTGTGTGTCGATTATCGACAACTAAATAAAAAGGTGATTAGGGATCGTTACCCTTTACCTCTGATTGAGGACCAGCTGGACCGATTAGCAGACGCCATGGTTTTCAGCACTCTTGACCTGGAAAACGGATTCTTTCACGTGCCGATCCTTGAAGAAAGCATTAAGTATACGTCCTTTGTAACACCAGATGGACAATTTGAGTTTTTAAAAGTACCTTTTGGCTTGTATAACTCTCCTGCTGTGTTTCAGAGGCATATCCGAGTGGTTTTTAGAGACTTAATTGAAGATGGGATTGTGCAAACTTACCTGGATGATTTGATTATTCCGGCGAAAACTGAAAAGGAAGGTTTAAACAAACTGAAGAAGGTTTTTGAGGTAGCGAGCCGAAACAATCTCCGAATCAAATGGAGCAAATGCAGTTTTCTGACACGACGAGTTGAGTATCTCGGTTACATTGTTGAAGGTGGAACTATAAAGCCATCGCTAAAGAAGATAGAAGCAGTTGCAAAGTTTCCAACCCCAAAGACGACCAAGAATGTTCAACAATTTCTTGGACTTACGGGTTATTTTCGCAAATTCGTAGAAAGATTTGCTATAATTGCCAGACCGTTGTCAAATTTACTCAAAGATGGAACAAAATTTGAATTTGGACCGGAACAGCAGTACGCTTTTGAACAACTCAAAAAGGCACTAACAGGAGATCCTGTATTAAAGCTATACAGAAGAGAAGCTGAAACGGAGCTACATACGGACGCGTCGATGTACGGATTGGGAGCAATCATTTTGCAAAAGGATACAGAACACGGATTACTTCATCCAATTTATTTTGCTAGTTGGAAAACTACGCCGGCAGAGCAACGTTATACGAGTTACGAACTAGAAATTCTAGCAGTCGTTAAGGCCTTAAAGAAGTTTCGAGTTTATTTGTTGGGTATTCAAGTGAAGTTGGTTACAGATTGCCGATCGTTTGCTCTAACCATGTCAAAGAAAGACACTTGTCTACGAGTTGCTCATTGGGCAATTCAAATCGACGAATTTAATATTACTGTGGAACATCGCCCTGGAACATCAATGAGACACGCCGATGCACTAAGTCGAAATCCTGTTTCAGTATACGCAATTGAAGAAAACCACGATTGTCTAGTGGCTCGAATTCGACGGGCACAAGAAGCGGAAGCAGAAATAGAGAAGTTGATTGAAGGAACACGAGAAGGAAAGAAAAAAGACTTTAGCTTGAGAAGAGGAGTTTTGTATCGAAATTGTGACGGAAATCCAATGCTCGTCGTTCCAAAATCTCTACAATATGACGTTATTCGACAAGCACATGAACGAGGACATTTTGGTTGGAAGAAGACGGAACATCTAGTGAAGCAAGAATTTTGGTTTCCAAATCTACGATCCAGAATTGAGAGGTTTATTTCAAGTTGTGTGAAATGCGTTTTGGCTGAGAAGAAACAAGGTAAACCCGAAGGTTTGTTGAAACCGATAGAAAAAGGAGACCTACCGCTGGATACGTACCACGTCGACCATCTAGGTCCTATGCCATCTACGAAGAAGTGTTATAATCATTTATTCGCAGTTGTGGACGGATTCACCAAATTTGTATGGCTCAACCCGACGAAATCCACAAATGCAGAAGAAGTCATTACCAGACTTAAGACTCAAGCAGTTACCTTCGGAAATCCGAGACGAATAATCTCGGACAGGGGAGCGGCATTTACATCGAACGTTTTTAACAACTATTGCGATGATGAGAAGATTGAACACGTTAATATTACTACAGGAGTACCCAGAGGAAATGGACCGATTGAACGAATCAATCGAATGATTATACCAATTTTAACGAAGTTATCACACCCGAACCCGGCCGAATGGCACAAGCATGTCGAACAAGTCCAGAAATTCGTGAATTCATCGTATCAAAGGAGTATCGGTATGACACCATTTGAGTTGCTGATAGGACGAACGATGCAGATGAAGGATGACTTAGATTTACGTAAAATTATCGATGCGGAAATTATCGACATATTTAAAACCGAGCGTTCAGCGATGAGAGACGAAGCGATGAAAAACATACAGAAAGTCCAAGCAGAAAATCGTCGAGTCTACAATCGAAAACGAAAGCAGGCTACTGTGTACCAAGTCGGTGACATAGTTGCAATCAAAAGAACCCAGTTTGGTAAAGGATTAAAAACTCATGCCAAGTTTTTAGGCCCATATAAGATTACTTCAGTTTTAAGACATAATCGTTATTCTGTCGAGAAAATTGGCGAGCATGAAGGTTCAAACAAGACGACCACCGCAGCAGACTACATGAAACCTTATCCGATTACTCAAGACTACGGTTTTGAGACTGATGTGAATTCAGACGAAGACTCTATCTCCGAAACTGAAAATTAGCATCGAGGACGATGTCTATTTCAAGGATGGCCGAGTTGTAGGATCCATAACGTAATTCTCGCGGTCATTTTTAAATTTGAATTGCGCGCCAAAGGAAGCATATTACTTTTGAAGTTTTTGACTAACGAAGTAGAAAAGTGTAATGTGGGCAGCCTAACAAGAATAAGTAACATAACCACATATATAATTTTGCTGTGAATCGTGATTACATTTTTTGTACATTACTATTAAAATAAATAATAGTTTAATTAAGCCGGACATAGTTTATTTGATCCCACATATATATATTTATATATAATGGACAGATTTACAAAAAAATAAAAAAGTATAAAATATATATTTATGCACGTGGTACCGTCGGAGAAAATACAGTATTTTTTTTAAAAAATTTAATTTGGACATTCAACATTTAATTGATATTTCTGAACAAGTATTTAATTGATTCTATCAGAATTTTACATAATCACATTTATTGTTAATGCATATATTTTTATATTTTTTTATTCAATATTGTCGTAAGATAGATCGTTATGCTGTGTATTTATGCAACCTGCGTTATGCAGGCAGCTCACTTTTGAAATAAAAGTTTTTCTTTCTTCTTCTATAATAATTAAGTATTACGATTAGTATAAAACCACTGAAAGTGGCTGAACTTTAGTAACTTTAGTTATTTTGTTTATTCAATATGATCGTCGTTTGTAAATTAAAAACAGCTCCCTTTTTGATCCTGCCAGTAGTCATATGCTTGTCCCATAGATTAAGCCATGGATGTCTCAGTACAAGCTAAATTAAAGTGAAACCGCGAAAGGCTCATTAAATCAGTTATGGTTCCTTAGATCGTACCCACATTTACTTGGATAACTGTGTTAATTCTAGAGCTAATACATGCAAATAGAACTCCGACCGGAAACGGAAGGAATGCTTTTATTAGATCAAAACCAATCGGTGGCGGGCTTGCTCGTCATCGTACAATTTGGTGACTCTGGCGATGCATCTTTCAAATGTCTGCCTTATCAACTGTCGATGGTAGGTTCTGCGCCTACCATGGTTGTAACGGGTAACGGGGAATCAGGGTTCGATTCCGGAGAGAGAGCCTGAGAAACGGCTACCACATCCAAGGAAGGCAGCAGGCGCGCAAATTACCCACTCCCAGCACGGGGAGGTAGTGACGAAAAATAACGATACGGGACTCATCCGAGGCCCCGTAATCGGAATCAGTACACTTTAACAAGGATCAATTAGAGGGCAAGTCTGGTGCCAGCAGCTGCGGTAATTCCAGCTCCAATAGCTTATAGTAAAGTTGTTGCAGTTAAAAAGCTCGTAATCGGACTTGTGTCCCGTGCCGCCGGTTCATCGTCCGCGGTGTTAACTGGCCTGCCGCGGTACGTCCTGCCGGTGGGCTTAACTCTATTGCGACGTTAGAGGTGAAATTCTTAAAGGGCACCACCAGGAGTGGAGCCTGCGGCTTAATTTGACTCAACACGGGAAACCTTACCAGGCCCAGACACCGGAAGGATTGACAGACTGAGAGCTCTTTCTTGATTCGGTGGGTGGTGGTGCATGGTCGTTCAAAGTTCGTAGAGTGATCTGTCAGGTTAATTCCGATAACGAACGAGACTCTAGCCTACTAACTAGGCGTACTCGACATCTTAAAGGCCCGTCGACTTGGGGTTCGCTCCTTGTCGTTTGCGGTTTTAACTGTCGGCGTACAAACATATCTTCTTAGAGGGACAGGCGGCTTCTAGTCGCACGAGATTGAGCCATAACAGATCAGTGATGCCCTTAGATGTTCTGGGCCGCACGCGCGCTACACCGAAGGGATCAGCGTGCCCTCCCTGACCGAACGGTCCGGGTAACCCGCTGAACCCCCTTCGTGCTAGGGATTGGGGCTTGCAATTGTTTCCCATGAACGAGGAATTCCCAGTAAGCGCGAGTCATAAGCTCGCGTTGATTACGTCCCTGCCCTTTGTTCACACCGCCCGTCGCTACTACCGATTGAATGATTTAGTGAGGTCTTCGGACAGGTACGCGGTGGCGTTTCAACGTTGCCGATGTTGCTGGAAAGATGACCAAACTTGATCATTTAGAGATAGTAAAAGTCGTAACAAGGTGTGTGAACCTGCGGGAAGGATCATTACCGATTTACTTTCACTTATTTTGCTCAAATGAGACAATGTAATTAATATGACTGAATGATTTATAGGTAGATGTCAATAAATATGTTAAATCCGTAATTATTCATCAAAAATGATTAGATACCGCCCGAAAGATGGTTGCCACCTCTCCGAAGGAGAGGGTAAAATTTTATCTATTATAGGTCTAATCATGATGTAATTTTAATGGTTCTCATTTATTAATACTTTTACTCACTTATATTCTGAACACGTCTTTTGAACAAAATTTGAACGCATTACATTTTTGTTAATTTTTTTTTTAGTCATAACGTTATAGTTACAAATGATACTGTAAATGTGCAATAAAACGTATTTGCAGCCACATTAACCAAAGATCACATATACCTAATCGACATAAATTATGTCATTCAGTCCCTTTGTATGTCAGGTTAAGGTGTTGATGAAATACAATGTTTTATTGCATCGTGTGCTTTAAAAACTGTGCAAAAAGCACAATATGCAAAAACATTAGTGTGAGAGTGCAACGATTTTATCCGTAAGCAATCTCTTTTTGTTTCGTTTGAGTTCTGCACAAATGTTTTTTTTTAGCGTACGACAATATTAGACTTGCTTTGCAAAAAAGTCGAGTTAACTGTTATGACAACGATAGACAAATTTTAGCATAAATCAGTATATAAACAGAAATTGTTTCAGTATATCTGCCGGTCGAGTTTGCACTTACCATAATGCAACTTTACTTTGAAGATTGTTACTTTAGTATGTTTATGTAAACAAAAACACTTATCAGTTAGAAGCTTTATAGTGTGTTTGTATTATTTGTACATTGATGATAGTAAGTAGTAAATATTGTTCTTCAATGTCATGCCTATTCAGAAATCTGAATGTTGATTGACTTATACAGAAGTTTGACAATTTGCTACTGAAATTAATATTTTCAAGTTGTGAAAACCGTGCGATGCACTAGCGCACTCTAAGTTGCACTTGTTAAAAGCGTTGATAAAAGTTAGTAGTAAGATAGTCAGTGAAAGTAATTTGGCAAGATTTTTAGCGTTACAGAAAAACACACGGGTTTCGCTTGTAAAGTACACATTACATTTTGTCACTCGCATTGATTTTTGCTATTCATTGTGTCTGTTGTCAAAATATGGTACATAGTGGTCTAGTCACTCTGATGTCATAAGTCCCATTAATGTTTTAATGGTCGATTGACTTGCACAGAAGTGTCGCACTTGTACGAAAAAGAAATACATCGCAATCCATTATTTGGCTTTTTAACAATAATTGTTGCAAATTCGAGTGTAAATGTGAAATAGCTTGCCAATGAAATATCTATTTGCAACAGTTTTGGTACACTAAATTGTTAAATACACAGCAAAAACCTTCAATTAAAAAAATAGTAGTTGCAGAGTCGAATTTCCATGTGCATTAATTTGCCGTGACCTCTACACTATTTGACAATTGAAATATGTTTTTTTGTTTTGTACGTGTGTGTGTGTGTGTGTTTAAAGATTTTCGCTTCTGTTGTACTGGTTTTGATATTAACTTTGTTGTTATATTCAAGTTTCGGCCTTTGCTATAATTTACATCCTATTTGATTTTTATATGAACACAATTGCAACTTTGACAAATAGCATGTAACACGTAATGGTGACTGTTAAACATTTTATGATTACCCTGAACGGTGGATCACTTGGCTCGTGAGTCGATGAAGAACGCAGCTAATTGCGCGTCTACTTGTGAACTGCAGGACACATAAACATCGACATTTTGAACGCACATTGCGTTCCTCGGATACTGTTCCAGGACCACTCCTGGCTGAGGATCGTATCAATTTTCACGACTGCTCGAATTTGTTATTAACTTAGCCAAATGTCGGAGCGAGTTCGATGCTCGCGGCAGCAGAGATTTTTTCTTCTAATGTCGCGGTATCGTAAAATGTGAAAGCAGCTTGAATATTATGAAAGAAAAGTTTAACAGACTTTATATTCCAATATTCTTGCAAAATTTATTATATTGATATGACGACACCACACCACAAGTGTTAAAATATTAATATAATTTGTAACATTGACGATCATTATGCACTATACTATAAAATATGTGTGTACGTTTGTCGTGTCCGAGTTTCACGCAACTAAATATATGAAATTAACTAGGATTTCCTTAGTAGCTGCGAGCGAACAGGAAAAAGCCCAGCACTGAATCCCGCGGCCGTTTCGGACGCTGGGAAAGGTGGTGTTAGGGAGGATCCATTTATCTTGAGATTGTGCGGCGTGTCCAAGTCCTTCTTGAACGGGGCCATAACCCATAGAGGTTGCCAGGCCCGTAGTGACTGCTGCCGATTTCGGGAGGATCTTACCTCAGAGTCAAGTTGCTTGAGAGTGCAGCCCTAAGTGGGTGGTAAACTCCATCCAAGGCTAAATATAACCACGAGACCGATAGCAAACAAGTACCGTGAGGGAAAATTGAAAAGCACTTTAAAGAGAGAGTTCAATAGTACGTGAAACCGTTCAGGGGTAAACCTGAGAAACCCGAAAATTCTCAATTTAATGTAAATGTTGCTGTGCGACAGGAGACAAATTCGTTTGTGTACCAGCGCCTGCATTTTTTTAAATTGTTTCGAATGCGTGCACTTTTCCACTAGTAGGACGTTGCGATCTGTTGGGCGCAGATCTAAGGCTCGTAATGGAGCCCAATCGGTTGGTTTTATTATCATTCCGTTTGGACTTACGGTGCCCCGGTCTGCTTGCTCGACGGTATATAGATGGTGCAGGGCCGCTTAATGCGTCTGACCCGTGGCAAGCACTCTTCTGTGTTGGCAATCGGACCTAGTGCCGTCTCCGATCTGGAGAGACTGTTTTAGCTGCGGTGTTTTCAGACAGACTCTGTTTAAACACCAATCTGCAACGCTATAGCTTTGGGTATTTTCAGGACCCGTCTTGAAACACGGACCAAGGAGTCTAGCATGTGCGCAAGTCATTGGGATTTAACTGAACCTAAAGGCGAAATGAAAGTAAAGGTTTAGCTTGTCCAGACCTAGGGAAGATCGGAGGTTTTAAAATTACTGTAGCCACCCCGCACTCACGGGGCGTCTCATTCTCATTACGAGAAGAGGCTCAGCAAGAGCGTACACGCTGAGACCCGAAAGATGGTGAACTATGCCTGGTCAGGACAAAGTCAGGGGAAATCCTGATGGAGGTCCGTAGCGATTCTGAAGTGCAAATCGATCTTCGGAACTGGGTATAAGGGCGAAAGAGTAATCGAACCATATAGTAGCTGGTTCCCTCCGAAGTTTCCCTCAGGATAGCTGGCGCTCATTGATACTGTAGGGTAACACAGATCACTCAATCGCGTATTGCTGGTTGCCGATCATTAAGGCGGGGAAAAGAAGGACATAGGGGGCACCAACCACTCGACTTTTGACAGTAGTTAGTTTTTGACATACCTTTGTCCTGTACTGATTGAAAAGAATAGATTTTCGTATTTTACTCAACCTTGGTTGATTCTTTTCTGTGTTTCACTAAAATACCCGCTACACTGGTGACCCCGACGTGATCGCGAGAGTAGCCACCAAGCTCCCACCATTCTGGAAAAAGCAACCACACCTATGGTTTTTACAAATCGAATCAAGCTTTACGATAAGCAATATCCGCGTGGACGACACGAAGTACCATTACGTAGTGAGCTCCTTGAGCGGCGACATCCTGGAGCAAGTCGGAAACCTGGTGCAGAATCCACCGCCCGAAAATAAATACAACGCGATAAAGAAAGCATTGACAGACATCTACGGACGATCGGACGACGAGAAGCTACGAAACCTCGTGTCCGGCTGCGAACTAGGCGACGAAAAACCATCAGGGCTGTTACGCCGAATGAAACTACTGGCGAACAATAAGGTGAGCGGCGAACTATTAAAAACAATGTGGTTGCAGCGATTGCCACCCAGCATGCAGGCAATTCTGTCCACGAGTTCGGAAGGCTTAGACACTCTGGCGGAAATGGCGGACAAGATTGCGGCAATCAGCCAACCGACGGAAGTATTTGCGATGGCGCCAACATTGCGAAACACCGAACCAGACAACTTAGCAGGCAAAATCGCGGAGATGCAATTGGAAATCAATCAATTACGCCAAAAAATTCGACCGGAAAACTGACGCAAGCAGCAGCAACGCCACAACCAGCGAGTACTGTTGGTATCACAGACGTTTCGGCGCCGAAGCAAGCAGATGACGACAACCATGCACGTTTCGTAGGGAAGCAAAAAACGACAAACCCGAGAGCAAGTAGCGGGTTGCACTCGGAGTACTACCAACCGCTTGTTCATCATAGACCCCACCAGCAAGGTACGTTACCTTATCGATACAGGCGCTGACGTTTCGGTTTTTCCAGTTTCCAATCAACAAAAACGAACCGGGCCGCACAAGCTGACACTTTTCACAGCCAACGGTGCCTCAATGCCGACCTACGGAGAGCGTTTAATAGCCCTAGATTTGAAGCTGAAGAAACCCTTCCGTTGGCCATTCATACTCACAACTGTGGACAAGCCTATCATCGGTGCCGACCTGTTGCGACATTGCAATTTAATCGTGGACGTAGCAAACAATCGCTTACTCGACGGTAATACTCTAGAACAAGCAAGCCTCGGTTCTCAGCAGGACGCTTCACCGCAAATTCTCGTTGTAGAAGCCTCCTCAAAGTACCGAAAATTGTTGATGCAACACCTCGACGTTACCAGATCTTCACCCACATTAAAACCCGCGACGCATGGGGTCGAGCACGTTATAGAAACCGTAGGCCCTCCAATCGCGAGTCGCCCGAGACGATTATCACCTGAAAAGCTAGCCGCAGCGAAAGCAGAATTCGATTTCATGGTTAAGCAGGGCCTCTGCCGGCCGTCCTGCAGCGCGTGGTCAACCCCATTACACCTAGTTCTAAAGAAAAATGGCGATTGGAGGCCATGCGGCGACTACCGTAGGCTAAACGCACTAACTACACCGGATCGCTACCCCATACCGTACCTACAGGACTGTGCACATTTCCTGAGCGGTAAATCAGTGTTCAGCACGATAGACCTAGTGCGCGCTTACCAACAAATTCCAGTGCGCGAATCAGACATTTGCAAAACCGCGATATCCACCCCGTTCGGCCTGTTCGAGTTTCCGCGGATGACCTTCGGTTTACGAAACGCAGCGCAAACCTTTCAGCGTTTCATCAACAAAGCACTTTTTGGTCTCTCGTTTTGTTACGTTTACTTGAACGATATCCTTATCGCATCGCGCGACCACGAGGAGCACACTCGGAATTTAACCACGTTGCTTAAGAGGCTCAACGAGTACGGCTTGACAATTAATCCCTCTAAGTGCGTGTTCGGCGAGAGTACGGTGAGGTTTCTCGGTTTCAACGTGTCAAGCAAAGGCCTCGAACCCATCTCTGAAAAAGTTTGAGCCATCGCCGATATGCCGGCGCCGTCAACTGTAAAAAGCCTACGCCGTTCCTTAGGGATGATAAATTACTTCTCTCGTAGAGGAAGTATTGTATTCATGAAAAAAAAAAAATTCTCCAGATTTCACTTTTTTCCACATTATAGAATGCGTAGATTACGAAAATCATATTCACTAATTTCCGTCTGTCGGTCTGTCGGTCGGTCTGTGCAATTCTTTAAAACACTATATTTCGGAATCTACTGACCCGATTAAAGCAAAATTTGCGTCCTTTTTTACTACCTGCCCATAGATGATATCGAAGAAAAAAAAATTATAAAATTCTCAAAGACCTGCGCGTTATAGGCCAAAAACATGCTAAAAATGGCAAAATCGGTAGATCCACTTAATCTTCTAAAGTTGCTGACCGATTTTAACCAAATATTGAACATATGTTTCGTGTATACCCCAAGTGGTGAATGCTCTCAAAAAATCTGGAGTTTATTATAGGGTTGAATTTTTATTAAGGGTTGAAGGGTCAAAAAGTTGTAAAAATGAAAAAGTTATAACGTGAATACCTGCTAGGAAGAATATTTGATTTGGACCAAATTTGGTATACATATTAGGGATACATTGAAGAAAATGCTGGAAAAAGTTTCATCCCTTAAAAATAAACCCCTACGACCCATTTGCCATTTAAGTTAATTGTTCAAAAATTGCCGGTGTTGTGATTCTTATATGGCAGCATTACCCACACTTTTCTATCAGTTATTTTAGTAATATTTACATAAAGAGTGAGTAAAAATAATTTTCGACCCTTACCACACATCCCCTCCAATATAGAATTTAAGTCATATGGTTCGGATTTTCTTCATATTCAATTTCTACTATACATTTTAAACATATTTACGAATAATATAATTTAAAATAGTATTCGACCCTTATTTTGCAATTTCAACCCTTAACATACCATGTACAGTCAAAATGCTCGGATTTCTTTCAAATTTGGATCCTAGTAGTAATTTAAGTTACTTAACTTATCATTATTTAGTTAATTAAATTAAAATTAGGCGTAGACCCACATTTCACAATTGTAACCCCTAATGCACCACTTACAGTTTGATTTGTCAGATTTCTTTTAAATTTGTTTTGTATTAATAAATTTAAATATAATTTAAACTAGTTTAATAAAAAATGTCCTAGAATCCTTAATTCGTGTTTTTAGCCTTTAACACACCCCTTACACCAACAGTGCTAGGACTTATTTTATTAAGGGATGAAGAGTCAAAATTGGACAAAGCTTGATAATTTGTGGAGCATATTTCTCAGACACTGATTCAAGTATTGGATCCAAATTTTGCACACATATTGTGACCATAATGGAGAAAAATGTACTGAAAGCGCATCCCATAAAACTTATCCCCCTTATGCCAGTTGTTCTTTGAGTTTTTTGATAAAAATCAGTTATGTATATGTCTCTTATTTGTCAATAATTAAGGATGACAACTAAAACTGACAGATGTCGAATTTAAATATCTTGTATTAACCAAAAGTTTCAGGTGTCAAAAAACTCACAAATGTCAAATAAAAAAATTACAGATTTTAATAAAAAGTGAAAAATGTCAATAAAAACTTAATAGCTGCTTTTAAAAAAATTAACAATTTCAACTAAAAGTAAAAAATGCTCTCTAAAAATGACATGTCATCTAAAAATGACAAATTTTTACAAAAAGTTGAAAATGCTTTTAAAAACGCTCAGAGAAAAACACTTAGATTTGATTAGTGTTGACTAAAATTGGATAGTAAAAATATGAACAAATAAAAATGAACAAATTAGAACTAAATTTGAACTAAAAGTAGCTGATAATGTCAACCAAAAGTGACACATGTTAAAAGGTTAAATTATAATTTTTGATATCTCATTTCCACACCACCCATGAGGTAGAGATAATGGCGCGTTTTTTTTCTAGTGGTATCCCCAAAAGGCCTACTCCACTATTTATTTGGGGTGCACTTTAACGATATTTCTATCGAGACTGCTACTTCTCCTAGTACTCTTGGGGTGCACTTTAACGATATTTCTATCGAGACTGCTACTTCTCCTAGTACTTTTCGGGTGCACTTTAACGATATTTCTATCGAGACTGCTACTTCTCCTAGTACTCTTGGGGTGCACTTTAACGATATTTCTATCGAGACTGCTACTTCTCCTAGTACTCTTGGGGTGCACTTTAACGATATTTCTATCGAGACTGCTACTTCTCCTAGTACATTTCGGGTGCACTTTAACGATATTTTTATCGAGACTGCAACTTCTCTCAGTACTTTTGGGGTGCACTTTAACGATATTTCTATCGAGACTGCAACTTCTCCTAATACAACAATAATTTTGAAAATGTTATTGTTTTATAACCTATAGATTCGTATTTCACGATATTTTCTGATTGAAAATGTAACTTACAACTACTATTCAATACACATTATTACCACTTATTTTGTATAATATCTATTTTTTGATCATAAAACATGAAAATTTTTTGAGTGAGTTTTTTTCAATAATAGTTTTTAAGTAATTCAACTTGCGTTCAAGAAAATCGTTCTAAAATATTATTCTGCAACATATGCCACACATGTGTTCTCATTTCTTTAACTTTATATGAAATAAAAGATGGATTATCTTTAAAATAAATTGAGACAGCGAATGCAATAGCAAATAGTCCACAATCCGTATTATTTGGCTGTTGCTGTACTCTTTGATGCACTATACTTGGTTTATAAGGATATAATATATTTAAATAAGTTTTATGTTGAGGTAAAATAGATGAATTTAAACTATCATAAATATTAATTTGATTCCCATCGTAATATGTACATATCCAATGTCCTACTATATTACTTTTATTTTCCGTTGCGAAATCACCATACAAAATTTGAATATGAGGATTATTTTGTACAATCGGAACTATAAACTGTTGTAAATGTTGATGACAGTAAAGAACATCTTGATGGTGGAATGTATTTTCATTAATCACTTTATCTGTAACTGAAAAGTTATTTAATAATTCACCAAATCTATTTATAATTGCATCTGTAAGTTCATTTCCTTCAATTAGTAAACTATTTATATCGAATTTATTTAACTGATATGTATAACCATTATTCATTTTAGAGTATGATAACTCACTAACAGTACCAGAAGAATCAGTAGTTAGAGGAGTAGAGTCAAATTTGTTTTGTGATTTTAATGACTGAGATTAAATTATTTCATGAATAACTAATTCATCGAATACACATTTTTCTGAGACATCTTTGATACTTATCACTGGAGATTGAGTTGGATCTATACTATTTTCATTGTTATTCAAACACACATAAATAGCTTTATGATCAGAAAAGTAGGTTTCGTAAATACCGCTATTAATTTGTTTCATATTAGAAAATATGACATCAATTTGTGTGTTAAAGTCAGTTGTTGCAATTTCCTTTTGTAAAGCAGTGGTTAATTTATATTTATCCATTAAACATTTTAAAGTATTTTTTTCCTCTTTATACATGTCATAATTAAAGTCGCCCATCACTACGATATTTTCAGTAGCATTTTGGTTTAACATTTTTTCAAAAAATTCAATAAATAATTTATCTGAAACACGAGGCGATTTATAACCAGTGATTAATACTATATCTTGATATTTTATACTAATAAGATCAATATGTCCGTGTATGCGTTTTTATTGTTAAATTCGTCTTTCTGTAAGTGCATTAAAACATTAATTTCACTAAAAGATCGTACAAAACACAAAATTCCACGGTTCTTTCGACTTTCCATATTACGGTCAGTCCTATAAAAAGTTGTGAAACCATGAATATCAAATTTATCGTTTTCAATAGTATTTGTTTCAGAAAATATTAACACGTCGCTATTTTTGTACCAGTTATCACAAATAATGTTATCATAGTTTTTCTTTAATGGTCGTATATTTTGATAAACAATTTTTTTAGTTGTTGCATTCTGTTTAGATTGATCTGAAAATATTAATAAGCGTTTTTCCAATTTTAATTTGTTTATTTCTTCAAATACTGGGTCATTTGGCTTCGGAGGTTTCGAAGCTTGAAATTTTTTGCCAATTATGTACAATCCTTGTAAATTTGTAACTCTACTAAGTGCAACATATAGTAAAGGTCGCGTTAGACGCTGGCTTTTTGTTAAATCTAAACAAATTTCCGAATATGTTTGTCCTTGACTCTTGTGTATAGTCATGGCTTCAGCAGGTATTAATGGGAATTGTTTTCTAATTATTTCGCAATTTGTTATAGTTGTGTTAATTGGATTTGCTATTTCTACAATCGGAGTCAAATTGGCCGCAATATTGTTTGTTTCCATGTACGTTTTATAACAGAGTTTTTTATTTTTGCCTACTCGATTTTCAACAAACTCCAACCATACAATCTTTAAAGTGTTAGTGTCTGAAAAAGTGATATGTTTTAGTAATCCGCAGGCTCCATTAACTAATCCGTCTGCAATGTCTAAATTTGTGGTTAGCATATATTTAATTCCAATTTTAAAATGAATTTCATAAATTAATCCTCCAGTATCTATTGGTTTTTTGGTTTTCATTGAATTTATTAATGATTCTTTCTTTTCTTTTGAAAGTGTAGATCTAATATAATGCTCGGCCACTGATGTATTTATTTGGCCTGGAAATTTAGAAATTTTAATATCATTGAATTGGTTAACAAGATCGTTTCTTGCATATAACCTAATACAAGAATCAGGAACATCAGATTCTTTAACAATTCTTGTTTCTATTAGTTTAATGTCTTCTTCAGTCATTTTTCCATCAGCCAGGTTATTCAGTGCTACTATAAATTTAACTTCATTTTTTTGTCTCATAATTTGATTTAACTCATAATATTTGAAATTTTCCCAGAGGGGTGAATCTACTAACATGCACATTTTTGTTGTAGATGCTGGTTGAAACACATACTTGTCGAGTACAGGGGGCAATTGTTTTAAATCTCCCACCATCAGTACAGATATACCTCCAAAATTTTCATCAATTCCCATAATTTGTTTTAATCTAGTATCTACTCTGCTTAGTAATCGCGATCCTACCATAGATATTTCATCAATAATTAATAATTTTAAATCGCATAGCTTTTCGCGTATTGAATTGGCTAAATCGGCAGATAGCTCAGGCATTTGTCCACCAAATTGAGTTACTGGTAAAGCAAACGCGGTGTGTAACGTAACTCCTTCTATTAAAAACACCGCTTTTCCAGAAGAAGCGCACAATAGTATCCATATTTTATCTACTTCTTGTCCCGGCAAATTATTAAAATATAAATTTAGCATCTGATAAATTGTATTAATTACTTTACTTTTTCCAACACCGGCTGATCCACTTAGAAATATGTTAAAAAGAACTTTGTGATTTTTAAAGCAATATAGAATATGCATCACAAATTTTCTTTGTTCATCATTCAGAATTTGCATTTGTTTACAAAAATCTTCATAAGATATAAGTTTAGGAATTGTATATCTATTTGGGACTGAATCATTTGTTGTTTTTTTCTTAACTGTACCGGCTTGTTCTAAAATATCGATTTCACCACTCTGATTTATTTTTTCGTTTTCAAATCGTTCTATTTCATCATCTTCTATAGGTTGAATCTCATTTTGTGCATGTTCTAAAGCTTTATCCATTACTTCTTCGCTAATTACCGAGTATTTTTTTCGATTATTTTCAATGATCTCTATATTTGCTTCATATTTAATCTTATGATCTACTTTTTCCACCTCATTAAGTTCATTTCTCCACGGTAAAAACAACATAATTTGTTCTCTATAATAATTTAGAGGATCTTGAATAAATTTGAACCTTCTGTATCGAAGTATTAAAGGTTTCTGTCTAACATTTATAGAATTTTCGTTGTCTTCATCATCATTATTATCATCATCATTCGAACTGTCTTTCGTAATTTTCGAAATGTCTTGTATTTTATAAATGGTTTCATAATCAGCAAAATAAACATTGTTTAAACTTTGAGCTCGCTTTGCATATTTTTCATGTTTACTAGATAAAAAATATTTCTGTACAATTTTTTTCTAAAGATTGCAACATACGGTCAGGTTTTAAAATTCTTACTCGTTCTTCGATTGACCCAGTATTAATAAATACAGAACCTCTACTACTTTTTGATAAAGGCATGCTTAAAATATGATAAGCTGCTTCTTGTGCGGATAAAACATTGCTATTTATAAAAACGTTAGCCACTTTACGTAACCTTTCCTTAATTCCTAAATTTCCGTTTTCGACATTTTTTACTGTTTTCCTCAAAAGTTTGGTTATACCGGAATCAATTTTGCTTACATAATTTATAATGTATGATGCACAACTATAAGCATTTAATACAAATTGTAAATCCATGTTAGCCTCAAACAAATTCAAAATATCGATATTGTAATCATTAATATTCACTTCCAAGCTTGTTCTTTTCAAAAACACCTGGGTTCGTGTCAATTTACTTCTGATAGCTAAAATGTAGTCATTTTTCGTCATGTTTAATTCAATTAAAATATTTTCAAAAGTTACATCTCTTTTATTTTTTTTTGTTTAAATTATTTGTAAGCTGTTTAATTTTTTTCCAATTTTCTTGCATTATTTCAGTTATTTCATTTTTATTTTCTAATGGTTCTAATATTAACGTTTCTGGCATAACAGGTTTTGGAAAATTAAATCTACATTTATCTTTGTTTTTCTGTCCTTTGTAACAAGTTTCACAATGACGATGTCTTTGAAATCCTATATATGAATTTTTTTCATCATATTTACATGTAATTAAACTATCAATAAAATTAACGCAAACTTGTTGATTGTCAGAATTGTATTGCGGTGCATTTTCTAATCAAATAAATATATGTTTGTGTGGCGAGCCTCGTGCTTGAAATTCCACTCTTTCATAGGTGTCTAGTACTTTATATGACCCAAATGCACCACCATCGCATTTTAAATACTGCATTAATCGTTTAACTTTAAAATCAAAATATCGGGCACATGTTACTGGATCAGATCGAATCAACTCACATTTCTTATTATCGATTAAATTAAAAGACTCTTGTAGAGTTAATTTTTTTTTCTCAATTAATTCATAAAGTGCTTTTATAAGTTCTGGCCATTTCTTTTCCGCTGCAGATATTGTTAAAAATAAAGTAGGGGGTACTAATTGACGAATCATTGCTAGTAAATCTTTTTTCTTAAGCTAAGTGTCCACTATAGAGTTTTTTAGGTAGAGTGTAGAGAAAACTCTGCGTTGAGACGAGTAGAGAAGTGTATACGCCCTGTAGAGCTCTACACGAGCGCTCTACACAAGCTCTACACAAGCATTCTCTCGCCTGACAACTCTATAGTGTATATGCAACTTTTTGGTGCGCGGTAGAGCTTTTCATATGCTCTACACTCTATTGAACCTGTTCAATAGAGTTTTTTGCTCTACAGAGTGCGCTGTGCATTCTCAACGTCACTGCCAATCTTTCTCCAGCTGGAATCGATTTTCGCAAGTGTGTGTCTTGCTTTTGGATTATCGGTGCAACCATTTGCAACAACGCTTCGAAATTCGAATGTGACATACGCAGAAAATTTCTGTACGCAGCTGAATCTTCTTCCTTTAGTTCAATTAACAAACCTCGATACAATCCAGCGTTTTGTTGTCTTTTCGCAATCCAATCCCGCTCCCAACATTTTCTTTTTTTTTGCTTCACCTTCTTCTAGCAATAATACGGCTGCAGCAGCACGTTTTTGTCGTGAACTCATTTTTTTAATTTTTATTTTAAACCAATATGGCTGCAGCTGCGCGCTCAACCATACGACTCTACAGCAGAGTCAAATACGTCTACAGCTATCTTGTCTATGGTCTACAGTGTATACAGTTGGTAGAGCGCATGGTAGAGCTCTACTCAAAATATCTCTACTGCAGCTCTAATAGAGCGGTAGAGTGGTAGAGACGCGCCGTAGTGTACACATTACAGGTAGAGTCTCTACACTCTACGCTCTACACTCTACCGAAAAAACTCTATAGTGGACACTTAGCCTTAGATTCCCAAAAAGAAGGTGAAGACCTAATTTGATTTAAAACTTTATAGCCAGCGTCATACTTTATCAAATCAGATATTGTATTTTTATTTAAAACGCGTTCAGCTGTTAAATTTTTAGTTTTGTTAACTTTACGTAAACAAATATTTATATTAGCAGCGCAAGCTCGTTCTAGTTTTTGTTTGGCCATATATAGTACTCTTGTTGATCGACATGATCTTCTATCACGTCTTCGAACCTCTGATTTTGCTCTTTCTGAGTAAGATATTCCTTTTCCTTTTAAATCAAATCCATATCCTCCAAATATACGAGGAAAACTCAATTCATCAATATCATCTATTATATGCCATGGCACCGGTACTTTTCCTTGACCAGGGGCAATAACTTCAATTCTATTATTTTCAGCTACCTCTTTATTCCTGTCAATTAATAACACTTCATCATCTGAAACATTGTAATCACTTTCACTGGTTTCTGAATCACATCCACACTCTGATAACTCATCAACATTAAAAGATGTGTTGAATTCATCTTCAAAATCAATTATATTTATGTCATCTATTCCTTTTATTTCATTGGTATGGTGTTTAGTTTCATTATGTGTTAATCCTCTATCCTCTTCTTCGTCTAGACTCAATCGTTTCAAAGATTTGACCAGTTTTTCAGTTTCACTCTCGTCAATATTAATTTTTGGTTGTTCAATATCGCTAGCATCAACATTTTCCGAATTATTTTTGTGTATATTTTCTGATTCTTCTTCTACACTCAATTGTCTCATGAGATTCAATAGTAATCCGGTTTTGTCAGCATTTAGGTTTTGTTTCTTTTCTATTTCTTCTTCATTGTCGTTTTCATTAATTATAAACTTAATGTTTTTATCCAAATGTCCTTCATAACGAAGAAAATAATCTTTGTTGACTAATATATCATACTTTTGATACAGCGGTGTGTTAACTAGATGAGCTAAAGCGTTACAAACAAACGCTGGTCGAATTACTTCATTCATATAGTCTGATTTATGTTCTATATGTCGTTTTAATTTAATTTGAATTGTTGCCATTTCATCAAATCGTCTGGGTAATACTTTTAACATTTCATTCACTTGTATTGGTATATTTATTACACTACCTTTTAAAGATAATTGTGGTTTTATGGCAAATGGCTTTAGAGCTTTTATCTGCATAAAATTTATATATGGAGCGACCATTCTCTGTTCTAAATCAGATAGGTCAGTTATACATGGTGGTAGATCTACAAATTTTAATCCGTTGCTAGTAGATAATTTGGGCACCCTACCTTTTTGAATGTAGTTATAACATGTTTTACAAGCAAATTGTGATTCTACATTTATGATTTTATTAATAAAACAATTAACATCTTCTGAAAGTTTTTGTTGCATTTTTTTCATAATTGTTGCTTTATTAAAATTAGTTATGATATTTTTAAAAAATAATCCTTCACAACTAGTACAAACACGTAATTAGGTAGTTCGCATCTAGAGTGTATAAATAATAGTTTAGCTTCAACTTCTATTGATGTATGTTGCTTCTGCAATGTATTTATGTACTGTTGTCTATATTTATAATAGTCATCACTTCTTAGATTTGTCTTATAATCTTTATCTTTTTTTCTCTCTTCATCCCTATACGCTGGATTTTTCCTCTTTACATTACTTGCAATTTTGTCATCTTGTCTCTTTTTTCTCTAATGTCTGGTTCTTGTCTTTTTTCTTTTTTTGCAATTTTATCCTTTTTGCTTTCTTCTTCTTTATAAGTTGGATCTTCCCTTTTAAGTTTCTTTGCAGTTTTGTCATCTTGTCTCTTTTTTTCTCTAATGTCTGGCTCTTGTCTGTTTTCTTTTTTTGCAATTTTATCCTTTTTGCTTTCTTCTTCTTTATAAGTTGGATCTTCCCTTTTAAGTTTCTTTGCAGTTTTGTCATCTTGTCTCTTTTTTTCTCTAATGTCTGGTTCTTGTCTTTTTTCTTTTTTTGCAATTTTATCCTTTTTGCTTTCTTCTTCTTTATAAGTTGGATCTTCCCTTTTAAGTTTCTTTGCAGTTTTGTCATCTTGTCTCTTTTTTTCTCTAATGTCTGGTTCTTGTCTTTTTTCTTTTTTTGCAATTTTATCCTTTTTGCTTTCTTCTTCTTTATAAGTTGGATCTTCTGTGACGCTGTTTTTTCCGCTGGTGGAAAAAATGCATGTATTATTTACTCGGGCGCCAGATTTTAAAGAGTTTACTCTCAAGGGGTAGTTCCACAGCCGAAGTTATCGACAGGGTTCGAAAGGAAAATACAAGTATAAGTTAGAAATTACGGTGACTATTTATTAAATCAAAACAAGTGAAGTTAAACATAACAGCAAGGATAATCAAAATAGTGAATAAGTGTATTTAATAGAGAAAGTGAATCTAGCAGGTAATGTTGTTGTAATTATTTTTGGGAAAATGGAAAGCGAGCTTACGTCATTATTTTAGCTGGTGAACGGCTTCGGGGATGTGGTCGGGGCTGGCTCCTGGTGATGGTTTCTGAACTGGTGTCGGCGGTGAAATTTGAATTTAACGAAGTTGTCGGATTACAACTGGGTATTCGACTGAACTGCTTTTACCAGTCGATTTCCTATTTTATAGTTTTAAAATCCTCGCAAAAACAACCACCTTTGGGTGTCATCAACGAGGTTAAAACAGCAGATGACCATACTTTTGACCAATCAGGAAACGAGTTGCTTTTGCACACGGCTTTTGCGGAGGTCTTTTTTATGCCAAAACGACGGTTTTGCTATCGATGTGGATTTATAGAAAAAAAATCCACATACCTCCATAACGGCGAGAATCGGGAATTATTCTAATTAATTCCATAACGGCTGTAATTAACGCAATCACGTGCTAATTCTGTAATGGGCTTAAAGAGCCTGAAAATGCGCTTCGGCTGATGCGGATTTCATTGCGGTAAGTCTAACTAATTAATTAATATTCGTAATTAACGGATTCTTTTGTTTCAGAATCAAGGTGATTGTGATGCAATCAATTATCGGGTCATCGGTAAAGGGTTCTGGTAAGGGTACAAGTTCTCAACTTGTAACATATCGTCAAATTAATTAATTAAACTTGTTTTTCCAGATCGGTCGCATTCGTTATCGCTCGTGATAGCGAAGCATGGGAAAACGCTTCGTTACATCCCCCTCTTACTTCGGGAAGAAAAATATAAATTTATATTTTTCTTGAGACTGGTGGTTGAGGTAGAGAGAAATCGGAAAAATGACGGTACAATTAGAAATGACGGTCCAAAGTATAACGGTAGTTTAAGTTTTATTGACGGTATTAAATATTTTTCTGGTTATAAACGGCAACGGCAAGCACGGGACATCTGTCCGCGATAGCCGCAACGAGAACAGAATAAGATGCGGCGGCCAGTGCACTGCCCCCGTAGATGTCCGCGCTGTCCGCATCGCCAGCAAAGGTCGGAGCAATGGACGGGTAAACGGGCGCTACGACTGCGAGACTCCTGTCGGAGCATCAGGGTTTGGGCATCGGCGTCGAAAAAACCCATGACCATTAGGGCCCTGGATATATCCCAGAAGTGTTGGGGGGATGCCGCAGGGAACGGAACGAAGTCCCTAGGCAGCATAGCGGCTTCAGGGTGGCGAACCCCGGCTAGTAACTCCCAAAGGTGTGGGTCGGCGGCTGGAAATACCCGGGTTGAGTCGGGTAGAGAAGGCGACGGCGGGGTTATTGGGCCCCAGGGGTTGGTCCGTTCCTGGACAGCGGCGGGTGGACTGGCTACGCCGGTTTCCTCCTCTACGTCCAAGGCGTAGAGGCTGAGGATCCCATCGTCTAGATTTCTGAAAAGAACGAACGGATTAAACGGTGGTCGGTCGACGCATATACAAAGGGAGCCGACGAACGGGTGAAATCAGCTCCCTAACTAGCTGTTTTAGACTAGCGGTGGCACCTCCTCGTCGGTAGTATTGTCGTCCTCGATCGGGGGAAGCGGGTGGAGCTGCATCAGCCGGGCTGCCTCCAGCCGTACGGACTCCGGGACCTGGCTGAACAAAGGTTCAGCCGAGGCGATGTCCGGCGGCATTTGGTCGGCAGTGCATGGACGGTATACGGCGGGCTGGGGCTGACGGCGGCGCTCGCGTTCCCACAACGCCAGACCTCGACGGCCGCGATAAAACGCCTGATGGTCGGCGAGGCGACGCTGTCTTGCCCTGAGAATGGCAAGATCACGGCGGGGGTCTCTACGAGGCGTCCTGGTAACTTTGGTGCTAAAAAAAACATTAGTCGGTGAGGTCGGTTATCGCTGGTTTCAGGTCCTTGATGTGTATACGGGGAAACCGTTTACCCTGTTGATCTTTTAAGGAGTAAACCACAGGGGAAAGGACTTTAACGACGGTATACGGGCCGGTATAACGGGGAGCGAGTTTGGCGGTAATACCTTTGGCGGCGGAAGAAAGGTAGTGTTCCTTTTTTATGACAAGGTCCCCGGGGTGACATCGCCAATCTCGGCGGCGGAGGTTGTAGTAGTGGCTTTGCTGAGTAAACGCCCGATCCAGGTTGACGCGAACCAACTTAAATACCTCCTGTAAGAGGGCGAGCCTCTCCGTCTGGGCCTTGCACAGTTCTGGTGGTGGGTTAGGGTCGGTTACCACGGGGTCTTCGCCATTCTCACGCTCGTCCGGAACGTGAGGCTGGCGATGTAGGGCGTTGGAAAGTTGTAACTCTCTCCCAAAGTTTAGAAACGCAGGGGAGTATCCGGTGGACTCTTGTTTGGCGCTATTGATAGCCATTAGGAAGGCGGGTAGTTGCTGATCCCACTTCCTATGATCCTGATTGCAGAATTGGGCAATCATTGTCTTAAGGACGTGGTTGGCTCATTCTACCGGGTTGGTTTGCGGGGTGTAGGGCGGTGTGAAACGGTGGCGAATTCCTAGATCCTTCAGCAAACTGCCAAAGACTCTACTGGTAAACTGGGTACCATTGTCGCTCAAAACCAAGTCCGGACACCCAAAGCGGGTAATTACCTCGTCAAACAAGGCGCGGGTGACGTTACTAGCGGTAGCACTCGATAGCGGTTTGCAGTGTACCCACTTCGAAAAACGGTCCTGGAAAACTACCAGGAATGTATTGCCCTTAGTGGACCGCGGTAAGAGTCCAACAAGGTCTGTACTTACCGTTTCCCAGGGTCGCAAGGTGACTGCTGGCTGCATCTTTCCTGCAGTGGTTTGCTGTTGAGCTTTGAATTGCTGACAGGGAATGCAACCCCGCACATGTTTAGTGATATCTCTAAACATGCCGGGCCAATAGTATCGTTGGGCAATTCGACTGATCGACTTAGTGATACCTAGGTGACCAGCCGTCGGGGCGTCGTGATTTTCGGAGAGTACTCTTTTGCGCAGAGGTGTAGGTACGCAAAGTTTTCAGGGGTCGGAAAATTCGCAGTCCTTCAGGTCGGTGTGGTCCCAAAAGTGACGGTAAAGGCGGTTTTCACGGATCTGATAGTCGGGAAAATTCGCGGGGTCTTTGGTTACGGCTTGGATCAGTTTGTCATACCAGTTGCAATTTCCGGCGACTTCGACGGTGCACACAACCACCCACATCTTCGTCAACAGAAGCATGCGGCATGGGCTCTCGGGATAAGGCATCGGCTACTCGGTTCAACGTGCCTTTGCGATACTGAATGTCGAAGTCGTATTGCTGGAGAAAGACACTCCATCTGGCTAACCGACCGGCGGGGCTTTTGATAGAATGAATCCAGCGCAGAGACTGGTTGTCGGTAATCACGGTAAACGGATATAACTCGAGATAGGGGCGCATCTTCTCTATCTCGTAGATGATGGCCAAGCATTCTTTTTCAGTGACGGAATAGTTCTTCTCGGCTGGGGATAGAGTCCGACTAGCATAGGCAATGACTCTGTCATGCCCATCTAAACGCTGCGTTAAAGCGACGCCTAAACCATAGTCGGAGGCGTCGGTCTGCAAAATAAAACGGTGAGTGCGGTTTTTAGTGCCTGAAACGCACTTTCGTGTGACTCACTCCAGGTCCAACGATAACCTTTACGGAGTAACTGGTTTAATGGACTTGCCATTTTGGAGAAGTTCTCGATGAACCGACAGTACCAGGAGGCGACACCTAGGAAACTGCGCAACGTCTTGACGTTTATCGGCGATGGTATTCCTAGGATAGCTGTCACCTTCTCTGGGTCGGTACTGATTCCTTCGGCAGTGACGACGTGACCTAAATAAGTTAATGACTTACAACCAAATTGGCATTTGTCCGGGTTTAGTTGCAAGTTAGCGGTTTGTAGTCTTCGGAAGACTTCACGGAGGTTGTTCAGGTGTTCCTCGAAAGTTCGGCCTAGAATGATGATGTCATCTAGATACGCGAAGGCATGCGGTTCCATGTCAGGGCCAATGATTTGGTCTAACAGGCGCTGGATGGTGGCAGGGGTGGAGTGTAAACCGAACGGCATGACTCGGAACTGAAACAAACCTTTTCCGGCAACGGTAAAAGCGGTTATTGGTTTGCTCTCGGGTGATAACGGGATCTGCCAGTAGCCTTGTTTGAGGTCTAGCGTACTGATATATCGCGCTCCACGGAGTTTATCTAGGATGGCGTTGATGTACGGCAAAGGGTATGCATCCTTTCGTGTCACATCATTGACTTTGCGAAAGTCGATGCAAAACCTAGGCTTGCCGTTTTTCTTCCTCACGATAACTACGGGAGAACTCCATGGGCTGTTGGACGGTTCGATGATTCCATCAGCCAACATCTGATCCACCTCTTTGTATACAATTTCTTGCATACGAGGGTTTTGGGATCTATATCGCTGCTTAATCGGCGTCGGGTCGATTAGGCTGATATGATGTTGCACGAGGCTAGTGGTTTCGGTCAGGCGGGTAAACGGCGGCAGTTCTCGGTGAAGGAGAGCTTGCAGGCGGTTTTCCTCTGCATGACTTAACTGCAGTTTTGGGAGCGGTTCTTGGGCTTGTAACGGGGCTGTGGCAATTTCCACAGTGTTCCCTACGGGAAATCCTACGGTACCTTGGATGACGTTGATTTGGGCGTGGTACTTCTTCAGCAAGTCCATGCCTATGATGACATCATTTACCAGGGTCGGCATACATAAAAATGGTTCGAGCGCCGTTGTAACACCTAGCTTGGTAGTTAGCGTTATGACTCCGGCATTCGAAGATACTGTACCATCAGCTAATCTGGTGCTACAATTGGTGCTCACGGGACAAACATCGGATAGTAGCTGGGTAACGGCGGCTCCAACAAAAGATACCATAGCTCCGGTATCGACGAGAGCTATGAATCGATGTTGGTTTAACTCGATTGGAACAAACAATCGGTTATCGGAACAAACAGTGGTTGAGACGGCGGCAGGTAACAGCTGGGACGGTCTCGGCGACATACAGCTGCTCCCTAGTTTTCCGACGCCCTTGGGCAACGACAATCCTTGGACAGGATTCCAGTCGTTCCACAACGCGAGCAGAAACTAAGGAACGCATTTCGACATTGAGTCTTCTGGTGTCCACTTTGACCACATCTCCAGCAGGTCTGCGGCGTTACTTCGATGCGGCGGGGAACGTTAAGGGGTTGAAACGGCGGAGGTGGCCTATTAAATGTGACCGGTGGATCTCGGATAGGGAACTGACTCGGAGTAGGAGTAAAAGGACGCGGTCGGGTATTCGGCGGAACGGGTATCGGTTTCCTTCTTCGAACGGGGTAACTTCTCGTGGATGACCTCCTGTTCTCGCAGTCGGTGTAGCAGGTCATCCATGGTCAGACAGTCAGCTAGGCGGATAAATTGCTGCAGCTCGGGGCGAAGGTTGTCATAGCAACAATTCAAAGTTGCTTCCGCTGATACTCCGCCAATGCGTTGCAATAACATCCGGATGTCTAGGAGATAAGCGACGCTGGATTCGCGAGTGCCTTGGACGCGGTTGCGGACGGCTTCCCAGGCGCGTTTCGCGTAGTCCACCGGTAAGAAATACCGGTTGAAACTGTCACAGAACTGATTCCAAGTACCGAGACGCGTTTGCTCTAACTGAAACCACGTCAGAGCTTTCTCTCGGAGGAGGTGAGGCATCCCCACAAGAAGTTGAGCCTGCGTGAGTCCGTACATAGTACGCATTTCCTCGATTCGGTCTAAAAACTCTAAGGGATCAGTGGTACCGTTGAAATGGATATTCCACCGTCGGATCCACTCGATCCCGGAAAAATCGACTGCAAGTGGTCGACTTGAAACGGTTCCACCAATCCCACTGGATTGGGACGACGCTTGATGCGCCAGTGTGGTGGAAAAAATGGGCGGTGGTAAACCAGTCGAGGCGGTGGTTAAAACAGGGGGCACGCGTAACGGAAATGTTGGGGCGGCGGTGGTCGGCATGGGAGACACCGACGGCTCCAAAAATCTAATTAACCGGTATCTCATGGCGGAAACGGTGCCATGAGTCGGTAAACTGCGGATTTGCAATTCGTTAATTAATTCGGATTTCTTTAAAGGATATGTCCATCGTATCTCCCGATCATATTCATCATCGGTCGGACCACCGGTGGCTTGATCTGAAGGAAGGCCCTCAAGACCCGTAACGTTCTCAGTCATGTTGAACAAAAAAAAAATTGTGAGAAAAGAAAAAATTTTTTTTTAAAAAAAAGAAAGAGGATCCTTTTTAACGAAATCCGGGTTTCGGAAAATCGGAAAATTTTCCCGGAAAATGCGACAAGGAAAACAGGTGAGAAAAAAAAATTCTCGGAAAATTTTCCGGAAAATTTCTCGGAACATTTCCCGAAAAATGCGGCGAAAAAAAAAATTAAATTTTTGGAAAATTAGGAAAATTTTTCCGGAAAATTGAAAAAAATTTCCCGGAAAACTTGAAAATAACTTGGGATAAACCAACCCTACCCAAATCTTGGCGGAAAGGGTGAAACAAACGCAGTAAGGTCAAACGGTGCAAAATTTTCCTCGGAAAATTCGTTTTCTGTCTGGACTGTTTCCAGGTGCACTTTGGGCAAGTATTTAAGTGACCACGCAGGGTGAAAACGGTTTAGACGGAGAGGGAGGGTGATTGTCCTAACGACTTACCCCTGTATACAGCACACCTATGACCCGGTATATACAAAAGGTCTACGTCACCAATGAATCGTTTGGATTCGTTTTCGCGATCTCTCTCAGTACCCCCGACACTGCGCGTCAGTTTGCTTGGGGCTGTCGACGGAGTACGTTCGTCACAATGGTACTTGTTTACTTTAATTAACGGTGGTTAATTATCAAATTGCTGGGCAAGTATTCGGATAACGTGGTTTAGAGTTTCGATACGGTCAAAGAGAACTCGTCTCAATACTAACGCGACAATCATCAACATTAAATTCAATAGTACAGCGGAAATTCAACCATATGTGCCACTATATAAAATAGCAGGAATTTAACAATCAGTGCAATATGGATTCAACAACGGTTAATAAAATGATCAACAATGGGCAAACAACAGTGGTCAATAATAAAATTGTGGAATCAAAACGGTATATAACATTTTAATAACAATGTGAAATCAACAACAGTCAATAAAATGAATAGCAATGGGCAAACAACAGCGGTCAATAATAAAAATGTAAAGTCAAAAACGGTAATTATTAAATTAATATCAATGTAAAATCAAACGGTATATAACAAATTAATAGCAATGTGAAATCAAAACGGTATATAACAAATTAATAGCAATGTGAAATCAAAACGGTCCCTGCTCGGGCGCCACTTGTGACGCTGTTTTTTCCGCTGGTGGAAAAAATGCATGTATTATTTACTCGGGCGCCAGATTTTAAAGAGTTTACTCTCAAGGGGTAGTTCCACAGCCGAAGTTATCGACAGGGTTCGAAAGGAAAATACAAGTATAAGTTAGAAATTACGGTGACTATTTATCAAATCAAAACAAGTGAAGTTAAACATAACAGCAAGGATAATCAAAATAGTGAATAAGTGTATTTAATAGAGAAAGTGAATCTAGCAGGTAATGTTGTTGTAATTATTTTTGGGAAAATGGAAAGCGAGCTTACGTCATTATTTTAGCTGGTGAACGGCTTCGGAGATGTCGTCGGGGCTGGCTTCTGGTGATGGTTTCTGAACTGGTGTCGGCGGTGAAATTTGAATTTAACGAAGTTGTCGGATTACAACTGGGTATTCGACTGAACTGCTTTTACCAGTTGATTTCCTATTTTATAGTTTTAAAATCCTCGCAAAAACAACCACCTTTGGGTGTCATCAACGAGGTTAAAACAGCAGATGACCATACTTTTGACCAATCAGGAAACGAGTTGCTTTTGCACACGGCTTTTGCGGAGGTCTTTTTTATGCCAAAACGACGGTTTTGCTATCGATGTGGATTTATAGAAAAAAAATCCACATACCTCCATAAAGGCGAGAATCGGGAATTATTCTAATTAATTCCATAACGGCTGTAATTAACGCAATCACGTGCTAATTCTGTAATGGGCTTAAAGAGCCTGTAAATGCGCTTCGGCTGATGCGGATTTCATTGCGGTAAGTCTAACTAATTAATTAATATTCGTAATTAACGGATTCTTTTGTTTCAGAATCAAGGTGATTGTGATGCAATCAATTATCGGGTCATCGGTAAAGGGTTCTGGTAAGGGTACAAGTTCTCAACTTGTAACATATCGTCAAATTAATTAATTAACCTTGTTTTTCCAGATCGGTCGCATTCGTTATCGCTCGTGGTAGCGAAGCATGGGAAAACGCTTCGTTACACTTCCCTTTTAAGTTTCTTTGCAGTTTTGTCATCTTGTCTCTTTTTTTCTCTAATGTCTGGTTCTTGTCTTTTTTCGTTTTTTGCAATTTTATCTTTTTTGCTTTCTTCTTCTTTATAAGTTGGATCTTCCCTTTTAAGTTTCTTTGCAGATTTGTCATCTTATCTCTTTTTTTCTCTAATGTCTGGTTCTTGTCTTTTTTCTTTTTTTGCAATTTTATCCTTTTTGCTTTCTTCTTCTTTATAAGTTGGATCTTCCCTTTTTATTTTCTTTGCAATTTTGTCATCTTGTCTCTTTGTTTCTCTGATTCCTGGATCTTCCCTTTTTATTACTTCTCTCGTAGAGGAAGTATTGTATTCATGAAAAAAAAAATTTCTCCAAATTTCACTTTTTTCTACATTATAGAATACGTAGATTACGAAAATCATATTCACTAATTTCCGTCTGTCGGTCTGTCGGTATGTGCATTTCTTCAAAACACTATATTTCTGAATCTACTGACCCGATTAAAGCAAAAATTTGCGTCCTTTTTTTCTACCTGCCCATAGATGATATCGAAGAAAAAAAGTTTATAAAATTCTCAAAGACCTGCGCGTTATAGGCCAAAAACATGCTAAAAATGGCAAAATCGGTAGATCCACTTAATCTTCTAAAGTTGCTGACCGATTTTAACCAAATATTGAACATATGTTTCGTGTATACCCCAAGTGGTGAATGCTTTCAAAAAATATGGAGTTTTTTCAAGGGTTGATTTTTTATTAAGGGTTGAAGGGTCAAAAAGTTGTAAAAATGAATAAGTTGTAACGTGAATACCTGCCAGGAGGAATATTTGATTTGGACCAAATTTGGTATACATAATAAGGATACATTGAAGAAAATGCTGGTAGAAGTTTCATCCCCTAAAAATAAGCCCCTACGACCCATTTGCCATTTAAGTTAATTGTTCAAAAATTGCCGGTGTTGTGATTCTTATATGGCAGCATTACCCACACTTTCCATCAGTTATTTTAGTAATATTTACATAAAGTGTGAGTAAAAATAATTTTCGACTCTACCACACACCCCCACCCCTCCAATATAGAGTTTGAGTCATATGGTTCGGATTTTCTTCATATTCGGTTTCTACCATACATTTTAAACATATTTACGAATAATATAATTTAAAATAGTATGCGACCCTTATTTTCCAATTTCAACCCTTAACATACCATCTACAGTCAAAACGCTCAGATTTTTTTCAAATTTGGATCCTAGTAGTAATTTAACTTACTTAACTTATCATTATTTAGTTAATTAAATTAAAACTAAAATTTGTTTAAAATTTAGTTCCTAGTTAAAATTTGAAAAGCATTATTAAATAACCCGATAAATGTTTTTCAGTAAAAGATGCTTCAAAATTCTAGAAATTTGAATAACAAATTTTAATATAGCAACGAGAGAAGTACTGTGGAATCTCATTTCCAGCGAATTTTTATCACCGCTTTATCAAACATGCCGCACACCTGCAAGTACCGTTATTAGTACCACTCGAAAATACGACACTCTCTTGGACAGATGAAATGCGTGCAGCTTTCTCGAAACTCAAGGACGCCTTAGTAAACGCCACGCTTTTAGCCCATCCAAACAAGACATATTCGCTTTGTATCACCGCAGACGCTTCAGACACCGCGATCGGGGGAGTGTTACAGCAAAGGGGCGCTAAAGGTTTAGAGCCACTCGGTTTTTTCTCAAGGAAACTGGACACCACTCAAAAGCGCTACAGCACCTACGATCGGGAGCTGCTAGCTATTCATGAGACCATTAAGCATTTTCGATTCATGCTAGAAGGACGACCCTTCACTATATTCACCGATCACAAACCTTTAGTGTTCGCTTTTCAACAAGCAACCGACAGATCATCATCTCGGCAAACGCGACAGCTAGCGTTCATCTCGGAATTTTTAACAGACATACAACACCTGGCAACGTAGTAGCCGATACCATGTCCCGCCTCGACGCTATAAATCTACCGTCCTCAATCGACTACAATCTACTGGCTCGACAACAACAGGACGACGATTTACAGATGTTGTACCGGAACAGTTCCCTCAAACTTACAAAGGAACGAGTTACGGACGCTGAGGACGAAGAAGATTTACATTGCGATATATCAACCGGACGCATTCGACCGTACATCCCGTCAATCATGCGCAGAACCGTTTTTAACACCATCCACAACTTATCACATCCGGGAATTCGCGCATCAGTTCGACTTATGACCGATCGCTTCGTTTGGCCCAATATAAAGAAGGATGTCGCGACATGGGCAAGATCTTGTTTATTATGTCAGCAAGCCAAAGTAGGACGACACGTCAAATCCCCACTCTCGACATTCCCTGTTCGGGACCAACGTTTTGACCACATTCACTTAGACATAGTCGGCCCTCTTCCGTACTCAAAGGGATATAGATACTTGTTGACCGCGATCGATCGTTTTTCAAGATGGCCCGAAGCCTTTCCGATTGAAGACCAAACAGCGGAAACAGTAGCGCGTACCCTTTTGGAAGGATGGATCGCTCGTTACGGCATACCGGGAAAAATAACGACGGACCAAGGAAGACAGTTCGAGAGTAACCTGTTCGCCGCACTTAAACATTACCTAGGTATCGAATCCGCAGTAACAACCTCCTACCACCCACAGTCCAACGGCCTAGTAGAGCGCCAACATCGGGCATTGAAGGCCGCACTCACGTGTCACCTACGAAACTCACCCGCATGGACCGACGCGTTGCCGCTGGTACTCCTCGGGTTAAGGAGTGCGATCAAAGAAGATCTAAACGCATCCTGCGCGTAGATGTTATACGGGTGCACATTACGATTACCAGGCGAGATGCTACAACGAACAAATCAGATACCACCAACAGCGAGTGAGCACGAATTCGTAACGAATTTAAGGCAAACTATGCAAGCGCTTAAACAGACACCGACATCTCGACACGGTGTTGATAAAGACATAGAAATCTGTGGTATTTCAACTAAGGTTAATGAAAAACCTATAATAATAATAAATACTTACAGATCTCCTTCAAATAGTGATTTTAAGGTTTACTGTGATACAATAAATGATGTGTTACAACATATTTATGATGCTTCAACTACATTTTATTTAATGGGAGACATTAACTGTGACCCACTACGCGATGTCGTTAATTTTAATACTTTGAAAAATTTATGTAATAGTTTTGGTTTGGTAGACATAGTCAAATCACCTACAAGAGGTAATAACATATTGGATCAAATATTTACTAACGACACTGATGTTATCTGTTTGATAAGTGAGAATTCCATCTCAGATCATAGAACTATCAATTTCTCTACCAGCAGCAGTGGTCGAGTGAACACTTTTTCGGTTGTTAGATGCCTAAGTGCCACCAATATGAATAACTTTTTTGCAGACATTCAGTACGAAAACTGGCTATCAGTATACCATAGCGTAAATTCAAATGAATCGTTTTCGTGTTTCATTGACACTTTATTACATTATTATAATAAACACTTTCCTGAAAGAAAGCGTAGTACAAATTCTCATAAAAAATTTTGGGTTGATACTAACGTAATTAATTCTAGCAAAAATCTTAAAGATTTATTTTTACTTGCAAATAAGTATCCCATTCTTAATGACAATTACAAAATTGCAAAAAATAAACATTTTAAATTGCTTCAATTAACTAAAAAACAATTTTATCAAAATGAAGTAAGTTTGTGTATAAATAATAATAGTGGGTTATGGAATGTTACTAATAAACTCACGAAAAATACAAAAGCAGTTAAAAATCTATCAGTAGAGGTCAATGATGAAATTATTGATGATTCTTATATGATAGCTGAATTGTTCAATAATTTTTTTATTGAAGAACCAATAAGCATTTCTAATCAAATTCCAAAAACCAAGTTTGTTAATAAGAGTCCACGATTACCATGTTCCATGTATTTAGAACCGGTCACTCAAGAGGAAATGAAGATGATCATACTGCACAAGCTAAAAAATAAACATAGTTCAGGGCCTGATTCTTTATCAAATTTTTTCTTGAAACAGTGTGTTGATATAATTTCTGAACCGCTGGCTTTTGTCATTAATTTGTCATTTCAAAATGGATATTTTCCCACTAATTTGAAGATAGCCAAAGTTGTACCTCTTCATAAAAAAGGGAATAAGTCTATTTTGAATAATTATAGACCTTTAAGTATTTCTTCCTCAATTTCGAAAATATTTGAACATTCATTTTTAATACGACTCATGAATTATCTTAATTCAAAAGGTATACTATCTCAGAATCAACACGGTTTCAAAAAGAATTCTTCAACTGATTCAGCAATACATTCTGTTTATAAAAAAATATTACAATGTATGGAAAATGGCGAATGCCCTGCTACTGTTTTTTGTGACCTCAGCAAGGCATTTGATACTGTTGACCATTCTGTTTTATTGAGTAAATTGGAAAATATTGGAATTCGAGGAGTTGCTTATAATTGGATCTGCAGCTTCATTTCTGAAAGACGACAATATGTTGCTCTTAATCATGTCTATAAGGACCAAATTAACTCTATCAATTCAGAGATAAGAATAAACAGTACAGGTGTGCCCCAGGGCTCAATCCTGGGCCCTGTCTTGTTTAGTATTTATGTTAACGACATGAAGCATGCTGTAACAAACTCGCGTTCTTCATTGATCCAGTTTGCTGATGACACATCTTACATTTATTCAAGTATGAACGAAAATGTGTTAAAAATGGCTTTAAATAAAGAACTTTCGAATCTCTCACATTGGTTTAATTCTAATTGTCTTTTTTTGAATAAAAATAAAACACATTATATCAGATTCCATTGTTATCAAAACCAAAATAATCATGATTTGAATATAACTATAGGAAATAGCTTGGTAAATCGTGTTGATAGTACCAGGTTTTTGGGACTTGAGTTTGATGAAAACTTGAATTGGAAAAATCACTGTAGTACTTTGTCTTCGAAACTTTCTTCCTTGGCTTATATGATGAGAAATTTAAGTGCTGTTCTTGAACAAAACCAATTGGTTAATGTATACTATGCATATATTCAATCGCGTATAGAATATGGAATTGTATTTTGGGGTGTATCTACACTTTCTCAAAACGTTTTTTTAGTTCAAAAAAGAATTATTAGAATTATATGTAAAGCTACTAGAAAAACTTCTTGCAAAAATCATTTTAAACCTACTAGAATATTAACTGTTTCATGTTTGTACATATTGAAAGTTTGCGTCTATATTTTTAATAATAAAAGCGACATTATTCTCAATAAGGATTACCACAACTACAACACAAGGAATAGAAATTTATTTAGGCCTGTTGCATGCAAATTGCAGATTACTGAAAGATCACCGTACTATTTTGGTATTAAATTGTTTAATCACTTACCACAAGAAATTCGCGATATTAGATGTATGAAGAAATTTAAATCGGCAGTCAAAAGCCTTCTGATTGAGGGAGTGTTCTATAACGTTAACGAGTATTTAAATGAAAAGTTTGACTAAACACGTCTACCAAACTTAATGCTAATAATTTTGTTGTTTATTTTGTACTGTTTGTATTTATTTTTGACATTATCCACATTCTGTAATATGAATCTTTGGAAATAAATCTTACTAATCTTACTTACTTACTTACTTACGGTGACACCAAAGTATTCGTACACCAGGAGCTCAAAAGTTCGTCGCACGTTTTCGTCAGGCACGACGCAGTCCGGCCCCCTCTACAACCACCGTACGACGGTCCATACCCGGTTGTCAACAGATCAAAGAAGTATTTCGACATCCTTGTTAAAGGCAAACAAAAGAGAATTAGCATCGATTGCCTCAAACCAGCATTTATAGACAGATCATGCGACGGAGCCACCCACAACCCTCCGGCACCGATAGATAGCGATTCATCAGAAGAGGAAGAAACCCCCGAAGTCAAACCCGGCCAACCGCAATCAAGATACGGAAGTAAAATCGTGTTACCTACTCGCTTACGCGATTAAGGGTCTATCATTCGATGGTCCGCAACCAACATTGCATCAAATTTGTAATAATTTGCTTCAATTTTAAACTATCACAACTTTTATATCAATAATATTGACGTAGAAGTTTATACATTTTCTTAAAGTAAAGTTATTTACAATTGTAAAATGATATTATGTACCCCCATAATTAATTTGATTGTCTTGAATTTAATTTAATTGTGGAGACTCATTAATTTTAAATTTTTACGTATTTCATTGTTATTTGTACACGTATTTTAAAGTTTTATATCTTAAAATGTTCAGAATTAGATTTCCAAAACGAACATTATTGAATATATATAAAAAAAAAATTGTACTATAAATTACATTAATTAGAATTTTTGAATGACAATTTTACATAATATTAAAAAAAAATATTGAAATTTTTCAATAATTGTTATGAAGAGGATGTATTTGCGCATCCGTTGACATTTTAGTTATCAAAATCGGTTTAATATTTAATCATTAATAGGGGTTTAAAGAAAGTATTGTTTTTAGTTACACACATTTCGACCCAGGTGTCGCGTCGATTTATAAGAAAATGCGCCGTCCTATTTGGGCGGAGTCAAATTCAAATTCAAATTCAAAAAATCAGATATTTGTGAAATCATGCAAATATTTGTTGCTGTTTTGACAATTAAATATTTTTATTCTTATAATGCTTTGTATTTGTATTATATTGATATTGCTATTTGACACAAGTACATATATAATGCAAGTACGGAAAGACAAATCTCGAAGCTTCATGCGGTCTCTGTCATCTCTCTCTTACATATTTGGGCCCATGAATTAAAGAGAGCTAAACGACTGTTTATGTATTTGAACTCTTTTACACAATTTTTTTGGATGTTTATAGATATTTTGGGTTTGGCATTATTTGACTTGTGTCTAAGATACTTTTTACATATTGTGTATTTTATTGTTTCGGTCGGTTTTCTTAATCGGTTAATTCTTTAGAGAAAAATTGAGAGAACGCGACCCGTATTATGGAGAGGCTACCGTTTTGCGTCTCTATGGATAATTTTTTTTTTATTTATTTTCGATTATTGTAAATGTTTTTTTTTATTTCAATGCATTTTTAATTTAATTCAAAAATTAAATTAAATATAAACGTATTTATTTTTTTAAAATTATATATAAATTATTTCGAAATAATTTTTTTTGCTAATTTCTACAAAATTTATTTTGAATTTATAATCAAAAGGTTTCAAAAGATGATTTTAAAAATTTGCTAATTTTTTAGAAAACGCGCTTCTGTCTATCGCAGCATGAATACTAAAGTCACTAGCCTCCAAATAAGATACGTTTTTATCTCACATCTCTTTTTATTTTCTTAGTTGAAAAGAGAAGAGTGATAAAAACACTTTTTGTTTGGAGGCTAATGTGACGTATACTCGTATACATGCTGCGGTAAAAAGAAGCGAGTTTTCTGAAAATATATATAAAAGTATCACAAACTTCAGAGCAAACTTCTAAAATCTTTATAACAAAAATTACTGCAATTTTTTCAAAAAACTTTCATACATATATTTATTTACATTTCATTATACATTAAAAAAAATTATTTACAATTTATTTAATTGTATTTATTTACATTTCATTATACATTTTAAACAAATTCTACATTTGCAGTAAATGTGTGTAATAGAAGAGGAAGAAGGCGATGATTTGTACCAAAATTAATAAAAATAATTTTATAAAGTACCATTTAATAATTAAATTTTACTTATTTTATTATTTATAGTAAATTTTAAGTATTGTGTTAATTAATAAATATTAAAAAAAAATGTTAAATTAATTACAAATAAATTTTTTTAAGTTATATGTAGTTTTAAATGCGAGAGTAGCGCGCCAAACAAATTGATCTTTTTTATCGGATACGAATTCGTTTTTTTTACTTTTGGGCCAGCGAACAATTTTAATTTGAACCCATGCTAAACAGTTTGCATGTTTGTAGTTTTCCCCTACTAATATCAATTTCTCGCTACTACGCTCAGAGTGGGGAATATTCGGACTGCCTTCTTTTCGTCTGACTTCTATCTTCCGCTTGCCCCCCAAAAAATTCTACCGCGGATTAACCGTAACTATCAAGCCTTAAATCATCCGTTCATACTCACCGTATTTTACTAGGGGGGGAGTATGTAGAGTAACACAGATCACTCAATCGCGTATTGCTGGTTGCCGATCATTAAGGCGGGGAAAAGAAGGACATAGGGGGCACCAACCACTCGACTTTTGACAGTAGTTAGTTTTTGACATACCTTTGTCCTGTACTGATTGAAAAGAATAGATTTTCGTATTTTACTCAACCTTGGTTGATACTTTTCTGTGTTTCACTAAAATACCCGCTACAATACGAGTCTTCTCTGGTAAAGCGAATGATTAGAGGCATTGGGGTCGAAACGACCTCAACCTATTCTCAAACTTTAAATAGGTGAGATCTTCGGCTTGCTTAAATGAATTTTTTTGAAGCCGCAAGACACGGATCAGAGTGCCAAGTGGGCCATTTTTAGTAAGCAGAACTGGCGCTGTGGGATGAACCAAACGCCGAGTTAAAGCGCCTAAATCGACGCTTATGGGATACCATGAAACGCGTTGGTAACTTAAGACAGCAGGACGGTTGCCACGGAAGTCGGAATCCGCCAAGGAGTGTGTAACAACTCACCTGCCAAAGTTACTAGCCCTGAAAATGGATGGCGATGAAGCGTGGAGATGTGGAGAAGGGTTTTGTGTGAACTGCTGTTGCACACGAGTCAGTCGATCCTAAGCCCTAGGCGAAAGCCGATGTTGATGTAGTGTTGCATAAGCTTTGCTAAATATTTAAATATATTTCTATTCCGGAACCCGGCAGCGGAACCGTCAAAAAGCCGGCCCTCATACGAGAGTTTGTCGGGGTAACCCAAAAAGACCCGGAGACGCCGTCGGGAGATCCGGAAAGAGTTTTCTTTTCTGTATGAGCGTTTGAGTTTCATGTAATTCTTTAGCAGGAAGATATGGTTTGGAACGCGAAGAGCACCGCAGTTGCAGCGGTGTCCGGATCTTCCCCTCGAACCTTGAAAATCCGGGAGAGGGCCACGTGGAGACGTCGCGCCGGTTCGTACCCATATCCGCAGCAGGTCTCCAAGGTAAAGAGCCTCTAGTCAATAGAATAATGTAGGTAAGGAAAGTCGGCAAATTGGATCCGTAACTTTGGGATAAGAATTGTCTCTGAGGATCGGGGTGTGTCGGGCTTGGCGAGGAAGTGGGTTACAGTTAACGTGCCGGGCCTGGGCTAGGTAAGAGTGTCTTTGGATACGTGACTCCGAGCTCGGTCCCGAGCCTTGACCTCCCACGGAACCGTCTTGCTGCAAGACCTGGGATACATACACTCGCAAGGGTGTCCTGGTGTTCCCCTGGGCCACCATTTAGCGGTCAACTCAGAACTGGCACGGACCGGGGGAATCCGACTGTCTAATTAAAACAAAGCATTGCGATGGCCTTAGCAGGTGTTGACGCAATGTGATTTCTGCCCAGTGCTCTGAATGTCAACGTGAAGAAATTCAAGCAAGCGCGGGTAAACGGCGGGAGTAACTTGGCTCCCCTTTAAGGTTGGGTGGACATTGCACGATTAGCAAGATGGGGATTTAACTCTGAAATGGGAAAATGCTTTGACGGTTAGCTGCCGTTTCCTGAGCGAAGTGTGCTAGTCCTCCTAGCTTGGGAAAGGTTCGCGTCGGTTTAACCGCCGCCAATGGACCGCGTCAAGGAAACTTAAGACAGGTCTGTGTAACGGTTCCGGGGATTCAGTCAATTACTACCCCAAAGCATGGAAGTCAAATCGCAAAGCACTCATACCAAAAGAAGGCAAAGACACCAATAAGGTGGAAAACTGAAGACCCCTGACCATCAGCTTAGTCACTAGTAAAATCTTCTCGGGCATAATCGACCAAAACATTAGGCAAAATACAACTTTCAGCCACCGACAAAACAGTTTTACTAGTGACAGCGAAACTTTCAACAACATGGCAATACTTCAAGAAGCCATCAGGAGTATGAAGAATGGAAGGGGGGGGGGGGGAGTTTGCAGGCTGCTGGATATTTCAAAAGCGTTTGACACCGTCCTCCATAATGCAATCACACCAGCATTAAAGCGAATTGGCATACCGAATTGCATCGCAAGATACGTCCAAAGCACGTATGAAGGGGAGAAGGCACGTGTCAACATTGGCTTTCGCTGACGATATAATCCTGCTAAACAAAGAGACAGATGCGGCGAAGCAAAACCTGGTAATCACGGAAAAATTCTTCATTTCGCTGGGAATGAGTCTAAGCCTAGCCAAATGTATGACGTTCCAGATAGAAACAAAAAACAGAACATGGGTGATAAAGGACCCAAGAATCAAAATAGAGGAAGAATTCATAGCCTACATAAGCCCGAATGAAAATCTAAAATACCTTGGCATAACGTTCACCCCATGGACGAACATATCAGGTGACGCAGTGTGTCAGGATTTAATAGACTGTGCCAACAGGGTAAGAAACGCAAGGGCACATTCTAGGGGGGTGCCCAGCAATGAAAAAATGCGTAATAAATAGGCACAACAAAATTGTAAATCTCATTGCAAAGGAGTTTGCGAAAGAACACCCCGAAGCAACAATAATAAAAGAACCTGAAATCAGCACGCCTAATGGTCTGTTAAAACTCGACCTCGTTATAAAAAATGGGGAAAGAATCTTTGTGGTCGACTTTGCTGTCCACTACGAAGGGACAGACACCTTGAAGCAAGCTGCAAAGGAAAAAAGGGACAAATACCAAAACTTACACAAATACCTGCCAAACTACCTAAAGAATCTACCATCGGAAGTAATCCCAATTGTAGTGGGAAGCAGAAAAGCCATAGTCAAAGAAACAGTAGCATGTATAGGAAGGCTGTACAAAATTAGCAAAGAATCTCTACTGACTATCTCAATGATAGCTCTTCGCTGCTCTATCGAAATGCTAAACAACTTTATGGTCACATTTCATCTAACCACTAACATGTAAACTAATCAATTTTCTTTCAGGCAAAGCCAACTTGGGGGCATATCCGGGGAAAGCAACCGCAAAAATAAGTGAGTGGGGGAAAATATGGAATCGGTAATCCGTTCGTCGGCTCATGATGATTCTCCGTTGATCTTGCCTGTGCGCTAATGATCCGGTTTTCTGACAGCCAAATGCCTCGTCATCTAATTAGTGACGCGCATGAATGGATTAACGAGATTCCCACTGTCCCTACCTACTATCTAGCGAAACCACTGCCAAGGGAACGGGCTTGAAAAAATTAGCGGGGAAAGAAGACCCTGTTGAGCTTGACTCTAGTCTGGCACTGTAAGAAGACATGAGGGGTGTAGCATAAGTGGGAGATAGATTTATCTATCGCTATAGGGAGGTAAGGCTATAGGGAGATCACTCATGCTTTCTCTTTCTAATACATGTCGATTTAGGTATGAAAATGTAAACATCCGGTCTTTATAAATGTATTGTGTTCTCTTTCTAATTTTTTATCAAAACCACAAAACCGCAACATCCGGTGTTTAAGAGATAGCGCGTATGCATAAATATAGTGTGGTGTCTTATAAATAAAAGTTATCGCATCCGCTTTTGCGCATGCGCTTCCTTCTGCAGGCGTCGGGGTCGGCGCCTTGACGTCACGTCACCTTATCCGTATGTGGGATCGGATGATGGGAATGAAGAAAAGTCATGTTTATATTTTAGAATAAACTTTTTTATTAGATAATGTTTAAATATAAATATGGTACATAAGGTTATATATTATTAAAATATAAAGCAAATACATAATGTAGAAAATAAAAAGAGCATTTAAAAAATGAAAAAACAAAGTACAGATTTTGAATAATATAAAAAAAAGTCAATGTGACATATCTTTTATGAAAGAGGTATTGTACATCATAACTATCTAAAGATTTTTTGTTGATTGTAATTGAATAAATTTGATGATGTTTTGATTGAATGGAGTTGAATTTTGAATAACGAACATGTTGGTTAAATAAAATATCTTTGTAAGTATTAAAATTGAGTTCTTTTAATGACATTTTGCCGACACCTTTAGCCTTTTTAACACATTCTGTTTCAGTATTTGATAGAACACTTTCAAACGTAAAAGAATACATTTTTGCTTTTAACCCAACAAATTCGGTAAAAATTTTCCTTTTTAATTCATCTTTCATATATTCAACTTTTTTTTTATTCACTCTTGGTATTTCAAAAATATTGTTTTCATGATAGTCACTAGTATCAAAAATATTCACACAATCTTTTCGAATATTATTCGAATAGAAATCATTGCATTGTATGTGATAAATCAGACTAAAAGTGTCTGTATATAATAATTTAATGGATCCTATATTGTCAAATTTTAAAAAATAATTATAGTGATAATCAAAAACTAAGCTTTTGGATAGATCAAGTATTGTAAAACCAACATAAATTGGTTTATTGAATCGTAATTCGGTTTTGTTCATTTCATTAGCTACTAATTGTTCATTAAAAATTGTGTGTGAATGATAGTTGGGTTCAGCAATTAAATTTCTTGCACCATATCGACCATCCCATTTAGTAACAAGTTTTATAGTTCTATGGTTTCTAATATTTTCTAAAGTTTTTCCAAAAATTATATTATTTTTTAATTTGTACAAATCTTTTTCGAAGTGTGTTTTAGCTTCTGATCGAAATTTTGTATTTAGATCAATATATTTTTTAAGCCATCTAGATTGATTAAATTTCAAAACACGATGTATTTTTTCTAATTTAAAACCTAAATTTAACGCTTGGATTAAGTTTTTATAATGAATTACATATTTTTCCCTTAATAAAAAGGTACTAGTTAATTTCTTTGTTTTACTTTCTGTTACTAAATGATGTGGTAAAATAGGTAAATCGTTGTGAAGTTTGTGAAGATTTGGTGGATAAGAAACTGTTACTTCTAAAATATAACCAATATCGTCATTGCAAGTGGCTTCAATCGTGTTATTTTTTATATATTGATGTGTAGAGTGTTTAAAAATATATTCAACTTCCCTAAAATCCTCTACCCATTCAAAATTTGAAACAGGTAATGGACTACTCATTGCAAATGCATATAAGTTATTATTATCAAATTATAATATGTAAGATTCTAGATCGTTTTTGTTATAATCTTTCATATATTTATTATTGGCACGAGCCCATCTATGTGAGCAAGAAACAAGTCCTCCTCGAATACCTTTTTCAATAAATAAAATCATATCATTATCAGTTAAAAGTTCCATTTGCACTTTTGTATATTTTAACATAGCATCCCACGAGAAACTAGCGGCCGTATAATAATGAAGAGGATCTAATTCATATTTTTCTAAACAGAATTTTCTATAATTTTCAAAAACATCACTTAACAATAAAACATCTAGTTTGAGATATAAATCTGAATATTCACCAAGAGTTTTTATATTAAAATGTGACCAAACTTTTTCACCATGTTTAAATTCGCTCTCCAAAATGTGTTCATTTTTAAGTTTACTGAAAAAATCTATCTTGTGAGGCAATTTTGTTTCATTTAATTTTTCAAAAGAATTTAAATAATCGTAAGGAAATACACCTTTACGACAAATTAATTTAAAATCTTCCTCTTTGGGAAAATGATTTTTAACAAATTTAAACTGATTAAAATTTAATGATTGAACTAGGTTTTCTAAAGAGGACGGTAAAAATCTCATACTGTCTAAAAATCTAATATATAATTTATCACTCACCTTTTTACTAAACGAAATATATTTTTTGTGCAACCGTTCTAAAATGTTAGTAATTACAGACTCCATAGCGACCGCGAAATTCGATTTCGTGTCCGCTGTCATTAGAAGCGGACGCCAAAAATTTTCGCGTACTGCATCTGTCATTTCGCGTCCTGCAAAATAAATCCATTAAATGCATCATAAGTTTTTTGGTATTGTCTCTTAGACTTCTCCGGCACTAAATTTTTAATTGCAGAAGCTGCAATATCTTTTAATTCTGGAGGAGTACAAGAAACATCACTATCGCTCTCCATTTTACTTTTAAATGACATAATTGCAACATTTGTTTGTTCAAAATCAAGTTACGTTTTCTCTTTCCCGATCCGTTTCCATAGTTACGAAAACATACTATGGAACTAGATTATACGATAAAAAAACCAAACACCATAATTACCAAAAATTTATTGCGTATTTATTAATATTTGTAATGCGGTTGCACAAAAAATGTTGTGTATATCTCGTCTGCGAAATGTGTTTAACGTCCTCCAGATTTTTTAGCCTCGGCTGACGCCTCGGCTAAAAAACATATCTCTCGGACGTTAAACAGTCATTTCGCAGCCTAGATATACAAATAACTATTTCGGTTGTGATAGGTAATATTGATATTGGATATTCATTAAAATTTAATTCATTAATTAAAAGATGTTTATCGTAATTAGTTGGGTTATGAAAAATAATTGGCCCGAAATTTGGTAGCGTACATTGTAAATTGCAATTATTGCAAATTGTTTGTCTATATTTTCCAGTAATATGACAATGATCCATAACTTTAATATTATTAAGAGAAAAACTATTATTGCATAAATGACATTTGTTTATTGAATTGTGTAACTGAATTTCTATATCACTTATTGGTAAAATATCTTTTTTATTAGATAATATTTGATCTATCATTAAACAATGTTTTAAAATTTCCGAAATTAACCACTTACATGGATTTTCCCCTCGAAACATATTAAATTGAGACAATGAATCATCAAAAGAACAAACCAAATGATAAGCTACACTGTATGGAACATGTTTTTGATAAGGATTTGTAAATGATCATTCTAAAGATGGTTCACAATTTTGAATATTAACTGTTAAACATTCAAAGTCACAGTAAAAAGCAAATGGAACTTTTAACGTTTTTTTAAAACTTTTGAATCCTAATATTTTATTGTCAGGTGAAGGTAATATTATTTTGAGCGGTTTTACTTTCACACAATCGTTTAAATGTATAGTTAATTTTCTTTCCGATGAAAAACTACATAAACATCTATTACAAATACTTTTTTTTCCTTTATATAAATTAATTTGACCGTTTACTAATTTATTTAAATCAATAATATAACAAAAATGAGATTTATTTTTATGCCTCAACAATAATAAGTTTAAGTGATTGTTTTTCATTGATTTTGTATGATATAAAGAACCAATAACCGTATTTTGTTTGTAATCATAACCAAAAACTGATATTGATATATCGAGATTTTGTTTTTCAAATATCGAAATATCTTTTATACTTATTGGTAATTGAAGGTTTTTTAAATTAAGTATTTCATGATAATTTTGGGGATAATCACCAACTTTTGATGATCTTATTCCAGATATACCAGCTAAAACTGACCAAACAAAACAAGCTTTATCACAATTTTTGATATTCAAAATGGATTTCCGAATTTTTTCCGGAGATTGTATAAAGGTACCTTCACGCAAAAGATCGTAACGAACAACACAAATTGTTAAATTAAATATTTCTTTCAAACTCCACCCAGAATCTTTTTCTTGAAACTCACTCATTTCATTTAAAAGATATGTACAAATATTTTCATAAATTTCTTTTAAATCAGAATATTTAAAAATTTCATAATTCATTGTATTAAAATGTTTTAAATCAGTTACCTCATGTTGATCCGCTTGCATTTTGCAGTAGTTGCCAAATAAAATAACGTTACATTTTATGGCGTTAAATTTTTGTAGCAACTTATTTATTTGAAACTGAAAAATTTCAAAACATTCGGTTAAAAAGGCTTCTAGAAGTGTATGTGATAAATTAACAATCACACCAGTAACTATTCTCTTTTGAAAGGCGGATGTTGTCTAGAAAATACATAAAAAATTATAATAAATAAACACATAGATAGATTAAAAACAATTTACCTGTTTCCATTTCACTCCTAGGTGATTATGACTATGATGTTGTGACCAAGTTGATGGTAAGGCATTGATTATATTTTCATCAGCAGTTTCATTTTTATTCAAAATTTCATTTATTTTAAATTGATAACAGTATAATTGATTTAAAATAAATTCTAAAGTTCTTTTTCTATTGTTAGACTCATTACAATTTAAAATCTGTACCTCTAATATGTTTATATTTTCCAAATTCAAATCATATAAAACTTTAAATTCTTCATTAGTATGAGATATATTGAAGAGTGTTTTAACACTTTTGAGTAAATGTTTCTCCATTTTCTAAAATATTTTATTTATAAGCTAATATAAGTGGCAAAACAAAAAAAAGCAAACGCAAACTATTTTAATTAATTGTACACATCTATAAGAAAAAAAAAGTTGTTAACATCACAAAATGTATATGTAAAATAAAAAAAAAATATTACCTTTGTTTAAAATTGATTAATGTTTAAAATTGCACAAATATTTCCTTTGATGATTTTGTGCTTTATGACTTCTAGAAAAACTTTTTCACGATAATTTTCTTTGAAACTTGTTATGGTGACTGGTGTAAATGCATCGTTATATCTTCGAGGTAACCACACATTGAACTGCCCCAAATCGGCAAGAATTGAAGGACCGACTGAAGTATCTTTAATGTCAATATCATAAATGACATATTTTTTATTTAAGTCTAAATCGATGAGTTTCTTAATATCTTTTAATGAAGATACATTATTAATAGCTTCGAAATTCATTTTCTGTTCAAAAAATTAAACTCAAATACAAAAGCGTTACTAAATTGAATTGAACTTACGTTTTGTTAAATTAGTGAAGGCGAAGTGATGAGATGAACTGGAACTGGTAACTAAACTCACAATTATTTTTGTAATAAACTATTTGTCTTTTTCTTCACTTTTTGTAAAAACTACCACTGATATGTTTTCACTAACAAACGAACACTAATGATGAATTATAAGTTTTGAATCGTTGGTTTTTATACTAAAACGCTTAACCACACACCGACAAATTACCAAACTGAACAATTTTTTCCAAACCACTTATTTTTTAGATAAATTTGTTTCATTCTATGAATTTTCCGTAATACACATATTTTATTAAAATTATCTAATATGTTATAAATTTTATTTGCAAAATCGTCACCATTTAATATAATTAATGTAAAATTTACGTTTATCAAATGTAAAAATTCTTTAATGCGCTGGATTTTTTCTTGTTCTAAAGTTTCACTGTTGATTTCACTTGCACAAATATTTCATGATTTTATTTAATAATTGAAAATGTTTGAGTTATAATATACTAATTCAATATGTTTAATTTTTTCAATAAATTTTAATTGACAATCAATTTCTGTCTCTTCACTTGTATTGAAAAATTGATTAAAGTTAGTTTTTGAAAGCCAAACCCCAGAAGTATTTGTTAAACCCAAAACTAGTAAAGATTTGCAACTATTCAATTCTGAGGTGTAACTCTTTGCAATAGACATTTTGAATGATTTTTCAACATTAAAAATATTGATTAGTGTGAGTAGCGGGAAATATTGGACAACCAGAAATTAAAACAAATTTAATTAAGTTTATGTCAATACATACATAATTTTAGATAACAAATGACTAAATACAAAAATTGTTTGATATATAAATTAATTATACACATATTTGTTTACAAAATCATCTATAACTTTTTCTGGATAAAATTTCACATATTCTAACACACATAAGGATTCAAAATTGTTATTTATATTACAAAGAACATTTATGAAATCTAAAATATAACAATGATCTACACAATTAACATTCTGCGTAGAAAATGAATTTATTGTATTAAAAATAATATTTAATATTTCATTGTAAAAATCTTTAAACCGCAAATTTGTATATAATCGTAGTTTTAAATTAAAAACATGTTTAAATTTAATTATATCCTGAATGTTAGACTCATCTAATAATATTGAGTTCTGTTCTGAATTTATAATTTTAACCACTTTTTTTCCTTCGCTAAAACACCCCTCGATCTTGTAATTATTGTATTCAATGGAAAATTTTCTTGAATCACTTGAATCATTCTCATACCAATGGAAGTTGAAATATTCGGATTGAGCACGTTTTAAATACTTTACAATGTTCCACCAAACAAAAGAATCAAATGTAATAATTTTTTTTGTGTTTATGTCTTCTAATTGAATAACCGGACGAAAATCTTTTTCTGTAATTATTCCCATGTTTAAAACTAAATTTAGTTTTGTTGTCGCACTTGATAATTTATAAGTAGATTGGTTTATTAAAATCGAATTTGTTACCAATGGAGATTGCAATGCGTTTGTTTTATATGAGACATCTTGAAAAAAATTATTAATAACATTGTCCACCTCTGTCTGATCAAAACAAAGTGTTGTTGAATTTTCGATCTTATTTGGTTTTTCATCTTGTTGATTAATGTTTTTTAATTTCTTCGAACTTAACTTATCCTTTACAATACACTTATTCTTTTTTTGCCTCATTTTTTTGCCTCATGTCTTTACCCATTTTAAACTCAATGCAATGAAATTACAACTAAATTGTAAAAATGTGTGTATTCATATTTATATTTCTAAAATCAAATGACGCCCCTCCCAATTTGATTGACAATTTCTTTATAAATATATGTATATGCAAATCTATATACATAGAAATGATTAAATTTATTGAACATCCGTATTTTTAATCCAACTATTGCGTGTTTTATCGAAACCCAACCATTTAACATATAGTTTATCACCCTTTTTTCGTAATACTTTTTCAATTAAATAAATATCTGACTGTTGAGTTTTCTGTAATTCAACTTCATAAAATCCGCCACTTATAGGTGTACCATGAAGATCTTCTAATAAATATGTTATAGGATTCGTTATTCGTATTTTCATAATTTTGAATAATTCCGTGGTCCAATTAGGGGTATATCCTTTACCAAACACATGTTTCGATTTACTTATACGTACAACATCACCAACCTTAAATTTATATTTAAGTTGTTAAGTTGTAATTGTTGGCATGATTATTATATGATTTTTTCAAAATTTCTGATTCATTCTCCTTGGAAACTTCATTTGGTTTCATTTTAATCGTTCGATGAATGGTGTTGTTATATTTATTTTCCAAATCGTATAAAATACATAACCATTTATAACTTCCGTTTAAACTAAACATACGATATAATTTTTCCTTTAATGTTCTTATTACACGTTCTACTAATGCGGCTTTCATGATGGAAAATGTATGTTAATGATTTATATTATTCTTTTTCATAAGAGCTTTAAATTGATAATTGTAGAATGCTTTTCCTTGATCGGTTTGTAAGTTTTTGGGTGTACGATTTGATGTGTATATAATATCTTCTAAAGCTTTTGTTACATAGTTGGCTGATTTCATTTTTATAGGTCTACACCACACATATTTCGAAAAACAATCTATTACAACTAAAATGTATTTAAACCCTTGATTTTCTTTTGCAAAGTTGGTAACTTCAGCTAGATCGGCTTGCCATAAGTCATCAAAACCTTTAATTATAGTACGACGTCTCTTAAATGTTTTTCTTGCAGGTTTGTGTAACTCGTTCACAACCAACTCTTTGGCACTAGGTTTGTTCACCATTTGGAATGAAATGATTTCTAAATTGATTTTATAGATTCTTTGGGTTATATTCTTCTTTTTGGTACAACAGGTAAATCATTCTCAACTTTTTCAATTCTTTGGGTCAACTTTTGAACTTGATTTAATACATTTGCAAATGATTTATATTGTGTTTGTAATTCTATTATAGAGTTTTGTTAATAAATCACTTTATTATCTAAATCGTTTGTTATATTGATTACTTTTGCTATATCATTAAAATTTTCAGTATAATTATTTTTAATTGTTTTCTTCAACGTTTCGTTTTGGATAGAAAAATAATCTAATGCTTTAGTAATTTCTTCCTGAATATATTTAATATCGGTTTTATTAAATTCAGATTTAAAAAGATTCAGTTTTTTTTCAATTGTTTCATTGATTTCATTAGTATATTTATCTAAGTGCGTTTGATTAGATATTTCCACGTCATTAAATTTTTGAAAAAATTTTTTTTTTACATTTGTTAGGGATTCAGACATTGATTTATTTAAATCAACAATAACGTTGTTGATTATCCTTTGTTGGTTTTTATGTTTTACATTGCTATTATCCAACACTGTTTGGATTTTTTTATCCAAATATTGTTTGTTTGTTGCATCGAGGATATTAACGGGTGAATTTATATTACACAGTTTGTGATTTTCAAAGTCAAAATCTCCATCTTCAGTATAAGCAATTTGTTTTTTATATTGCAACACCGCACTTTCACAACTTTTATCTTTACGTTTGAAAGATCGTCCAAACTTGTCAACACTCATTTTTTAAACAACGTCAATCGTCATCAACATGGTTGACGGTAATAAGTGTGAAATATGTCTCTCTGATATCGATCCTTTGGATTCTAAAACTGTTGTGCAATGTATTGAATGTAAGTGCTACATACATGGCAAATGTGATGATGGAGTTAATTATCGTGGGCTTCACTCTCGAAAACATCTCTGGAAGTGCAGTAAATGCATCAAGTTTGCAACATCTAATTCTGGGTCAACTGATGGTGGAAACCCAAACACGGACTTACCTAATTTTAGTAGGTTACTTTCCAAGAGAAAATTAAGTGAATCTGATGTGGGTTATTCCTTGGTCGAGGAAATGATGGAACTTATGGGCAACATGGCAAAACAGCAGGAGGTGATGCAAAAGTCCCTCAACTCAATGGCAAGTGAAATCAAGTCCTTAACTAATGAAACACAACTATTACGCGGTGAAATTAGCAGCTTGAAGTCAATCAACACAGAACTGAGTACTAATGTAAATTCACTACACATTCCTGCAGAAAATGTAATAAAGCCGTTCCCTCCAAAAGCAATAGACAGCGCGGGCACTCCGCCACTATCATGAGTGTTGGCAACCAGCAAATCAATGCTTCATCTAGCGATACTACACCTTCGTATGCATCAGCTGCAACTGTTAATTGCCCACCTACGGCCAATTCAACCGAGCATACCGCCTTTCAGTTGGTACAGAATAAGCGAAACTTTAAGAAAAAAGCTGCTGCTACCAGAGGCACTGCTACCACAACATCTAATGACGAATTCAAAGCTACTCCTTCGAAAATGTGGCTGTACATAGGCAAAGTTTCGGAATCAGTCACCACTGTTATAGTTGAGAAATATGTCCGTGATAAATTGGTTAATGGTAATATCGACCTGATTGTTGAAGCTTTGCCTGTAAAGGGGACAGCAAAGTCCTTTAAACTAGGCATAAATTTTGAAAACCACGCTTTACTCAACAAAGCTGATTTTTGGCCTAATGGAGTGTTGGTGAGAAGATTCAACATCAAGCGTGCGGACCCAAACAAGCCAAATTTTCAGGAAAATCTGTCAACAGAGCCAAAAACATAATTAATCCTTTTATAGCCAGTAAATTAGAAATTTACTACCAAAATGTGCGGGGTCTGCGGACTAAGCTCAAAGAGCTCTGCGTATCAGTTGCTTTGTGTAATTATCATGTGATTGTTTTGACTGAAACTTGGCTAAATGCGGACTTTGTTAACTCAGAACTAGGAATATCAAACTACTTTATTATTAGGAGTGATCGTGATGCTGCAGCTACCGGTAAAAAACGTGGTGGTGGTGTTCTTTTTTTAGTGCGCAAAGACTTAATTTACTCGAGTGTCTCATCTGAAAATCCATGCCAATTAATGGAGGAACTCTGGATCACTGTCAAGTTTAAAAACAAGTTGTTTCTTTTTTGCGCTGTCTATATTCCGCCGTCCTCGCCAGACCTTGTCTATACTTCCCATAGTGATTCTGTAAACCAAATCATGGACATGCATAACTACTGCACTACGCATATTTTTGGTGATTTTAACTTACCACATGTGAATTGGGTCAATGACGAAATGGGGATTACTCCAAACAACTACCCAGCGAATGCCACTTCACTGATCGACACATTCACATTGTTCAACTTATTTCAACTGAATGATACAACAAATAGTAATAACGTGCTGCTTGACTTAGTGTTTACAAATTGTACCGATAGTGCGGTGGTTTTGTGTCGCGAGCATCTGTTACCTGTCGATGTACATCACCCTCCGCTTTATGCAACTGTTGTCATTGATCAATTCCCTGACTCCTTAGATACAAATGAGTGTTGCTACAACTTCAAAAAAGCAAATTTTGAAATCATTAGTTATAATATGATTCATATAAACTGGGATACGCTATTCATATATAATAGTATTGAAGAGTGTACAAATCTTTTTTACAACGTCCTTTTTGAAATTATTGATATTGCAGTTTCCAAAATCACTATTCGTAACAACAGTACTTTTCCAATATGGTTCAATAAGTCACTTAAAAGTAATATCTATCTTAAGCGTGAGGCACATAAGACGTATAGGAACTCTGGATTAGACAGCGACTACAATGTTTTTCGGCGATTGCGATCCCTATGCAAAACACTAGCTAAACAATCTTATAATGAGTATATTCAAAACGCCGAATCTTCTATAAATGTTGATCCGAGTTACTTCTGGAAGCATGTTAACAGATTGAGAAAAGATAATGTGATTCCTTCTAGCTTGTCTCTCGATGATAACATTGCTACTGAGGGACTCGCTATTGCTAATCTGTTTGCAGAGTATTTTGAATCAGTATATGTTAGTCATACTACTGGGTCAAGTACACATCTTGAGGACGTATGCACTAGCAATGT
>OY744570.1:2937315-2939815 GCA_963556235.1 Cryptophagus acutangulus
AAAACGTATTGTATTTTGATAGTTATGGAAATTTAAAACCACCCTAGACTTGATGCACTATTTTAAAGATTGTAATGTAACTTATAATAGAGAACAGATACAGTATAATGGGTATAATTGTGGACATTTATGTTAAAATTTTTGAATAAAAACCATACATTTTAAATTTGTTTTTTAGTTATGTCTACGACTTTTACCTTAACAGGTCGCACCAGTCACCTATCTCAATATTATTATCCACCAATTGAATTGGACATTAGCGGAAATATTCTCTAGCTCTGATCGGTTTTACTACCTACAATTCAATACAAAATATTGAGGAAACATGCAAATAATTATATTTTCTATCGAGATAATAGACTACTTTCATCAAAAATTCCGACGGGGTCTTACGAATTATCTGACATTGAATTGTACTTACAAAAACAATTTGGCAAAGAAAACAATGCGATAACATTAAAGCCTAATAATAGCACAGCAAATGTAAGTTGCGGAGTGTATATGACATTGATTTTACCCCTAATGATAGTATAGCCAACATATTAGGATTTTCAAGAGAGAAACTGATTGAAAACCAAGTGCATGAGTCTGATTTACCAGTAAATATAATTAAAGTTGGAACTATAAGGATAGAGTGTAATATTAGTAATGGTTCATTCTACAATAACAAATCATCACATACGTTATACGAATTTACCCCAAGTGTAGACCCCGGCTATAATATAAACATAGAACCACGTAATTTTGTATATCTACCTGTAAATCGAAAAAAGATTGATAGTATATCAATTAATATATTAGATCAAAATTCTGATGAAGTTAATTTTCGAGGTGAAGAAATTATTGTGCGATTAGAATTAAAAAAAAAATGTAAAATGCCTTTAAGTTTCAACAACTACTTAAAGCTTGCAACACCATCTCCATATTCATTCAACAATTCTAGTTTGGTGAAGAGCCGTTTAACCACCAACAAGTTATCGTCTGAAAATATATTGTTTCTACAATCGTTGGGTTATCATGTCAGAAAAATTGCAAATATTCAACCAACCAATATTCGATGAGTCCATCATTAAAGAAGAAATACATACATATCATCCAGATACTAAATCGTTTGATAACAATGATGAAATTGAAATAAACATCAATCAACAAGATGTGTTAATGGAAATGCATAATGCTAATTTATATATTGAAGGACAATTCGATGCACCTACTTTACCAAATGATGTTAGTTCATGTGAACTTGTAAATAATTTTGGTGCATTTAATTTTGAATCAATAAGCTATGGATTAAATGGAAAAGAAGTGGATAAAATTCGAAATCCTGGAATAGTTAGTACAATAAAATCGTTTTTATGTTTGAATCCGAGCGAAAGCAAAGCCTTACAAATTGTTGGTTGGAATTGGCCACTTGGTATACGTTAAGCCAAAAGTCTAAAAAAATTTGTGTTATTAATTAGTCTACATTATTTTCTGGGAATATTTGAAGATTAAAAAAAGTTATTGGCGGTAAACATACGATAAAATTAGTGCGTTATCGGTCGGATGATAATTGTTATAAAAGTACTGGTACTAGAAAAGGAAAAATTATAATAAATAAAATTGAATTGAAAGTAAAACACATTTATCCGAATGATGCTGAAAAATTACGTATTCTTGACAAAATAAAATCTGATAAACCTTTGTACATTCCATATCGACAATGGGAACTTCATGAATTACCAGCTCTTCTTAGCACAACAAAACAAGTGTGGGCGGTGAAAACATCAACAAATTTAGAGAGACCACGATACATTATAGTAGCATTTCAAACCGATCGTAAAGATAATTTTAAAGAAGATCCAACATATTTTGATAATGTTAGTATTATTCGTTTCAAAATTTTTCTCAATTCAGAAAGCTATCAATATGAAAGTGTAAAAAGTGAATTTGATAAAAATAATTTTGTTGAATTGTATAAATCATATGTAGATTTTCAAGGAGCTTTTTATGGAGATCGAAAACAACAGCAACCGCTATTAGAATATTCTCAATTCAAAAATCGTGCTCTATTTATAATTGACGGTTCAAAGCAAAATGAAGCTACAAAATAAACAACTGTTGATTTAAAAATTGAATTTGAAAGCAGTGAAGTTTTTTCAGATAAAACTCGTGTATTTTGTCGCATTATTCATGATAGTGTTGTAGAATATAAACCATTAAGTGGAATCATAAGAAATATATTGTAATATATTTAAAATAAAATCCTAAAAGTTGCAGTATCAATCAAGTTTTTCATGAAGTTCATTATATTAGACGTTCAAGGTTTTTTTTCAAATGAATATTTTATGCCTAAAGAATTGGCAATAAGTGATGGAAAACAAGTTGTACATCATGTTTTCAAATCTGTGAAACCATTTCACACATTAAGTGAAGAGGAAAAAATCAAGTAAAATTTTTGGAATTTAACCATCACTGTATCAAATATAGCGCTGGGAACACTCATCTTTCTGAACTGAAT
>OY744570.1:2944815-2987315 GCA_963556235.1 Cryptophagus acutangulus
ATTTATTTTGAAAAGAATAAATATTGTGCAGTGTAATTGTGTTTTGTTTAGTAGTGAAATTGTGTGTTTTGTGATTAAGTGAAAAATAGTGAAGTGTAGTACGCGTGTTTGTAATTTTGAGAAAAATAGTGAAGTGTAGTGCGTGTGTTTGTGATTTAGTATAAAATAGTGAAGTGTATTGTGTGTGTGTGTATTGGCCAGGAAATAGATTTTACACAGTAAGTTTTATTTCAATTTTACCGACCAACTGACAATGCCAAAAACGACAATGACAAAAACGTTCTCAGACCTCCTCTTCAAGTCAATATAAGACAAAATCCCAAGAACGTAAACGAAAACGACAATTATCACAATCTGATGAAAATTCGTCGTTTTCGTCATCAGTAACATTAACTTCCTTGCCATTGCCGGTAGAGTCAGAAAATTTAGTAGTAAATGTACTACCAACAACAACAACACCTAATGTTGTTGCTGAGGATGTAATTTTAACTTCTAATGCAATGCCTGCACCCCCCTCAGGGACTGCGATGGCTTGCACTATCGCAGTACGGGCTCAGCAAACCCGAGGTACCCGAGCTTCCGTAAACCTTGTGGGCTGCAACGACCCGGACGGGAGGGGATCGGAACCCAAGCGTACGGTAGTAGCTACAAGGAACGGTGGCTTGGCTACCCGGCCAAGTCGCGAGGAGACAACCTCTATAATAAACCCCAATCCCAAGCAGTCGTGCGCGGAGACGGGATGCGTGACTGGTGGGAGACTAGTATTTAGCGGCGAACCTTGGGTACCGGGCGACCCCCATTGTACATAGCCTTACCAGCACATGCAGGCACTGTGCTGGCGGATCCTTTATTTCCTGAATACTCGTGGGAACAATATGGACCATTTAAACTTAATTAAAACAAAATCGGACGACGTAAGGAACTACCAGGCTAGTCCTGGCAAGGAACTTACCTCGTCACCGAAACGCGTCGGTAAAAACGACGCTACTCAGCCATCCGGCAGTGGGGACTTTGTAGCCGAGGGCCCTGTCAAGGAGAACTCCGCAGCAGAGGCACAACTGTCTGGTGACTCGGCAACACCTGCCAAGAAAGCAGGTCAGCTCTCAGGAGCACAAAAGAAGAGATGGCGGAGGCTGCGTCTCGCAGCTCAAGCCAGCTCTTCGGTGATGCAGGAAGTAGTGGCCTCCACGTCTTCGGGCTCCAAGCGGGACCGCAGCGTGGGGGACACTCCTCCCAGCATCACCCAAACGGCTAAAAAGCGAGGCCTTCCGCCAACGCTTTTAATTACGCTCAGGCTGCTGGACTGAGATACGCTATCGCTCCTTCGGATTACCCCGAAGTAACGATAACGAGGGAACAAAGTTTGTTTGTTTCCTCGGCGGTCTCAAACAAGGCAGACTGCATTGAGGGTAGCTTCTTCCCGCGGTTTGGTGGGTTTCGGTTGTCGGAGTTGGGGACGATCAACGTCTCCTGCGAAGACACCCGCACTGCTGAATGGCTGGAAGAGGTTTTCCCAACAATCAGCTTTTGGGAGGGCTCTAACCTTCGCTTGGAGAAGGGGGGAGCAATCCCTAAACTGGAAAAGTTTATCGCCGTGGGGGGAGAAACCTCAGGGACCACGGCTGATATTCTTAAACGTATTGGGCGCAACCATCAGTGCCTCAATACTTTGTTGTGGAAGGTGCACGATAGCAAGGATGAGGATTCCAAGATCCGTTTAGTCTTTGGTATCGACCCGGCATCGGCGAAGCACTTGGAAGCTCTCAGCTTCTCGGTGTACTCTCGCGTAATGAAGCTCAAACTTCACAGATCCCAGCCCAAGACGAAGGCTCCTCCTCAAGGTCCTTCAAGTAGAGCCAAAGTCAACCCTTCTGTGGAAATGGTACCCATGGAAACCGAAGTGGTTGAAACAAGCTCTACTGTGGAGAAACCTCTTCAAGGCAACTCCACAAGCAATGAAGGCGGGACCACCTCTGCTAACACACCTGGTTTGGTAGCGGAAGGCGGAACTGCTGGAGCTAACCAGCCTGAGAAACCGACTTTAGGGGGACCAGAGCCACAAACCGGCAAACCCTAGTATCCTAGCAATGGCTAAGGAAATAGTGTTTGCTCAGATTAACTTGCACCATAGCAAGGCGGCGTCCTTCCTTATAGGGCGTCAAATAGCTATGGGGCATACACACATATACCTCATACAAGAACCTAGGATAAACAAGGGAATCGTAAAAGGGCTTTCAGGGTGCGGAGGGAATACTCACTATTGCACCTCGCACACCCACCCTCGCGCCTGCATATTTATCTCCGATAAGTTACAGGTCAAACCCCTCTACAACTTTTGCAGCTGGGATCTGGTAGCTCTACTGCTACCGACTGGTAAAAACGGAACGGACCAAATAGTGATCTGTTCAGCCTACCTACCTTATGACTCGCCAGGGCCTCCTCCCTCCAGAGAATTTGAGGACCTGGTAAAATTTTGCGAGGCCAAAAGGTACGAACTCCTGATAGGCTGCGACGCCAACTCTCACCACACTGTGTGGGGAAGCTCGGACGTCAACCTAGGGGGGGAAAAACTATTAGAATATCTCTACACGACAGATCTGGACCTGCTAAATCGCGGTAGCTCACCAACTTTTGTTACCGCGAGCAGGCAGGAAACCATTGATGTCACACTAGCTTCTAACAATCTTTCTCAGAAGATTGTCAATTGGCATGTATCAGACGAACCGTCACTGTCGGATCACAGATACATAGTCTTTAAACTGGCTGCTGAGACTAACAACACAGTTAAGTATCGCAACCCAAAAAAGACAGATTGGGACAATTATAGAGTCTCTCTGAGCACAAAGCTAAGTGACCTTCCACCCACACCGCGTAAAGTGTGTGACTCGGAAACCATTGCAAACTTTCTTCAGGAGGCGGTGGTATCTTCTTATGAGAAAAACTGTCAACTGAAAACACAAAAACTGGGGAAAAGGGTGACTTGGTGGAACCCCGAAATCCAAACAATGCGAGTGCAAACACGTAAATTACTGAGAACCGCCTTGCGCACAGGATTCCTGTCTGACTGGGACCTGTGCAAAAGCGCGCAACGCAGGTATAAAAACCTCATACGGAGGTCCAAACGGGAAAGCTGGAAGAATTTCTGCTCAGAAATAGAAGGTTTTCCAGAGGCTCTTAGGGTAAATAAGGTTATATCTAAAAACAGAAACGCAAAGCTGACGACTCTGAGGCTCCCCTCAACTTCCCCTGAGGAGACTCTAAGGCATCTAACGGCGGTTCATTTTCCTGGCTCTGAGAATGCAAGGATGACAACTGCTCGGGCCCCACGCCTAAGGGCTCGACCGATGGACTGGGACCTTGCATCAAAAGTTGTCACCTACGACAGAATCAATTAGGCAATAAAATCCTTTGAAAGGTACAAAAGCGCCGGTATAGACAGGATCTTTCCGGCCTTATTACAAGAGGGGGCAAACTGCCTGCAGGCACCACTGTACCACCTCTTCCGCTCCTGTTTGGCTCTGGGCTACATACCGGTGGCCTGGAGAACGGCAAGAGTAATCTTCATTCTAAAAGCAGGCCGTACCAGCTACGACCAAGCAAAGGATTTCCGACCTATCAGCCTGACATCTTTCCTACTAAAAACATTGGAGAGACTGGTAGATAGGTTCATCAGAGATGGGGCACTTGTAAGACAACCTTTACACACCCAACAACATGCATATCAATCGGGACGCTCGGTAGACACAGCACTTCACTGTCTTGTCTCCGGGGTGGAGAAAGCGATTGAGCAAAAGGAAATGGCACTTGGCACTTTCATGGACATTGCGGGGGCTTTCGATAACACTACTTTCGAAAGCATAAATAACGCAGCAATTCAGCACTCGGTCGAACCCACCATCGTTAGATGGATTGACAGGATGTTAAGCGAACGTCTTGTCGTGTCTGCACTCGAGGGGGGGACCGTTGAGGTCAAAGTCAACAAAGGATGTCCGCAGGGTGGTGTTCTTTCACCTATACTGTGGTGCCTGGTTGTTGACGAACTCATACGGGCCCTGAACCAATCGGGTGTATACGCACAAGGCTACGCAGACGACATTGTCATCTTGGCCATCGGCAAGTATCCGAAAATAGTGTCGGAGATTATGACGAGGTCACTGAAGATAGTCACTGAATGGTGTAAGGCAAGAGGACTGTCGGTAAACCCGACTAAAACAGTCACCGTGCCGTTCACAAACAAGAGGAAAATCTCGTTTGAAGAACCCAAACTCGCGGGACACACCCTTACACTCTCGGAGTCGGTGAAATATCTTGGAGTGATCTTAGATAAAAAACTGCTCTGGGCAAAACACGTCGAAAGACAAAGCAAAAGGGCCACCGCTTCCTTATGGATGTGCAGCAGAACCTTCGGGCCCTCATGGGGGCTCAAACCCAAAATCATATACTGGATTTTCACTACGGTTGTAAAACCAATACTAACCTATGGTGCGCTGGTCTGGTGGCAAGCCGGCAAACGCCTCACCATACAAAGCCAACTTGCCAAAGTGCAAAGACAAGCACTGCTCTGTATAACCGGAGCTCTGCGTAAGACTCCCACGGCATCACTGCAAGCGCTCCATCTATGTGTTGAGGCGGAGGCCAGAAGAGCTGCATACAGACTGTCATGCGGAGAATGTAAACTCTTGATAAGAAGACCGGGACACAGCAGGGTCTGGTCCGACGTGACTCAGACCCACAACTCTTCAACTATGAGGAGGGATAGATGTGGACCACTCTTTAATTTCGAGAGGAAATACGAAATTGGCATATCATGCTTAAACGATTGGACCTCCAATCCAGAGGGGCTTCTTAAACCTAGTGGACCGGTCTGGTTCTCAGACGGCTCTAGGTCCGAAAACGGCACTGGAGCAAGCATTACATGCGAAAGACCTAAATATAGCCACACGCTTTCTTTAGGAAAAATGGTTACCACGTTTCAGGCGAAGATTGTTGCAATCTTGGCTTGTGCGCAAGAAAACCGAAACCGAGGGACAATAAGAACCTCACCATCTGCACCAACAGTCAAGCTGCGCTAGGTGCCTTGGGTTCGTACCAAAGCAACTCGGTGCTCCTCCAGGACTGCATAAAAGCCCTGGGGAGACTGTGTGAGCAAAACCGAGTTCGCATTCTGTGGATCCCTAAGCAGGTTGACATTCCAGGCATGTCCAATGCCAGCCTGCTAGCTGACAAAGGTTCCAAATCAGAGCTGATTGGACCCGAACCAGCATGTGGCATTACCCCAAACACGGTTAAAACCGAAATAGGGCGATGCTTTGAAACAAAATTCAGCCAACACTGGAAAAACCTAGATGGTCTGCGGCAGAGCAAACTCTTCATAGATGGGCCCTCGAATAACAGATCACAAGCACTACTGGCACTGAACAAACAGCAGCTACGAAACGCAGTTGGACTTTTGACGGGACACTGCACCCTAAACAAACATCTACACACCATGGGTCTTATAGGAGTCGCCACCTGCAGATGCTGTGAAGAAGAGGAGGAAACTCTATTCCACCTAATCTCCGAATGTCCGGCGTTTGCCGAAATAAGAAGAGACATACTGGGTGACACAGTTCTGTCACCTTCCACTGTGAGGACCATGCCCCTGGGCAAACTACTATCCTTCTTGGATGTAGCTGGCCTAAGCACAATGGAGACTCGCTGAGGAGTTGTCAAGCGCAATGGGCCTACATGGCCTGAGCGCTTGCATCTTTTCATTTCATAGGGTTCACTTGCTCCGGTTAGCTCACGCGCCGGCAACACCCGTAAAAAAAAAAAAAAAATGCCTGCACCACCGCCACCACTACCACCGGCACGTCTACCTAGACGTCGCCATACTATTGTAGAGCATAGAGTCACTTATCGTCAAGCTATATTACTTAATACTGTAGCAGAAACCCGTCGAATTGTTTAGCATTGGCAATTTGAATCAAGTTTGTGCGCATTGTGGAGCATTACATTTTGAGAAGAAAAGTAAAAACAGGCAATAACAAAGGCGTAAATGTTGCTTAAGTGGTGATGTAAAATTGCCCATTATCGAACAAAGTCCTGACGAGTTGCGAAATTTGCTAACTTCAAAATCTAAACTGGCAGTTTAGGAATAATATTCGTGCAGTCAATTCATTGTTTGCTATGGCCTCTTTTAAATCATCAATTCCTGCTGACAGAAATGTAGGTCAAGGTAATTGGTGTTTTCACGTTTGTGGGCAAGTATATCATTATACAGACCAATTGCCCAGAACGCCACAACAACAAGAACCTCGACATAATCAGTATTATTTTGTTGACGCCGGCCAAGCTATTGACCGTCGTGCAACGTTATTGGGCGATCGATTGGATCGTTCAACAATTGCATTGTTGGAGACGCTTTTGCAACGGGTAAATCCGTTTGTACAGAGCTATCAAACAATGCAAGAAGTAATAGACGACATGTTGCGCAATGGCGCCGAAATGGATAACATTGTCCTTGCATTCAAGAAAAACATACAATCCGATCTGCGTACCAATGACTTGGCTGAAAGTCGTAGCGACATTGTAGCCGTTTTTTACGGTCAAGATCCACCGTTTGAAGTGGACTTGAAAATTTATCCACGATCTGCACTCGGTCTCCATGAAATTAAAAAGGTAAATCGTTTGTCAGATCCAATGGTCTGCCCAATTTTGTTTCCTCATGGGGAATTCGGGTATGATCTTCATTTGAAATTAGTGAGAGACCCACAAAAACGGGTCTCAATTAGACAATTCTATCGATACCGATTGCAGATTCGGGATAAATTTTCAATTATCCAGAATGCGGATAAATAATTCCAACAATACATTGTCAATGCATGGTGCAGAACGGAAGCCAATGTACTTTGGTGGTACCGACAAAATCAGGACAAACTCAGTAAGCGCATTGCGAGCCGCGAACACGTGCAACAAATGTTGGCGGCTCGTGGTCAAAATAATAATATTAAAATTGGAAATTTGTATTTTTTGCCTTCCAACTTTATTGGAGGGCCGCGACACATAACACGGCGCTATCTCGATGCAATGACGATAGTTTCTAAATTGGGCAAACTAGATTTGTTTTTCAAACCAAACTACTTGAGTTTATTGACGATTTGCGCAATAAACAAATATATGGTGTTATTCTGACATACATGTATGTCATAGAATTTCAGAAGCGTGGATTACCACACGCCCATATATTAGTAACATTAAGACCCGAGGATAAGTTAGAAACTGCGGCCAGCAATGATGAAATTGTTTGTGCGCAATTTCCTGATCCTATCGCGAACCCAAAGCTTTTTGAAATTGTCAAAAATTGTTACATTCATAGGCCGTGTGGTGCGGCAGATAATCCAGATGCACCATGCATGAACGATGGACAATGTACTAAACATTATCCCAAGTGTTTTGCTAGTCATACAACTCTTTCGAATGCCCACTTGGGGCAACCAATCTATAAACGGCCAAATGACGGTCGTTCTTTTATGTATAATGGTGTTGTTATTGACAATCGCCGCGTCATACCTTACAACAGGTATGCTGCGGCAAAGTATGATTGTCACATCAACTTTCAAATATGCGGTTCGATTAAATCAATCAAATATTTACACAAATATGTACATAAAGGAAATGACTCGATTACGGTTCAGATGAAAAATGACGAAAGCGTTTTGGATTGGAACGAAATTAAAAATTACGTAGCTTGCCGTTATGTTAGTTCAACGGAGGCTGTTTGGCGATTTTTTGAATTTCCTTTAGCGGGCCGAGAACACTCTGTGGTTGTGTTACCGGTTCATCTGCCGGAAAATCAAATTGTCTATTTTGATGAATACGATAACGAGGATGAAATTTTAGATGCTGTTAATAAACCAACAAAACGTGTGGCTTGGTTTACAATAAATTCCTTTAATCTAGCATCACGGCAACATACGTACGTTCAAATTCCTGAATATTACACTTGGGATAATAAAAATGCTCGCTGGGCCAAACGGTCCAATGTGAGCAAGGTATTTGGATGTATTGCGGAATTATCACCACACGATCTCGAAAGGTTCTATTTACGTATGCTTTTAATGCACAAAAAAGGTGCAACTTCATTTGATGATTTAAAAACGATGATTGATGGTCGTGTGTGTGATACATTCCAAGATGCATGTGTTGGACTAAATTTACTCGAAGATATCACCGAATATGATCGTTGTTTAACCGAACCATTTTTAGACGGATCGGCAAAAAAATTAAGAAATTTATTTGCTTTAATTTGTAGCGTCGCAGTAGGCCATGTTTTACATTACATTTTTGGTTTTTTTTTCTTAGTCATAACGTTATAGTTACAAATGATACTGTAAATGTGCAATAAAACGTGTTTGCAGCCACATTAACCAAAGATCACATATACTTAATCGACATAAATCATGTCATTCAGTCCCTTTGTATGTCAGGTTAAGGTGTTGATGAAATACAATGTTTTATTGCATCGTGTGCTTTAAAAACTGTGCAAAAAGAACAATATGCAAAAACATTAATGTGAGAGTACAAGGATTTTATCCGTAAGCAATCTTTTTTTGTTTTGTTTGAGTTCTGCACAAATGTTTCTTCGTACGACAATATTAGACATGCTTTGCAAAAGTGTCGAGTTAACTGTTATGACAACGATACACAAATTTTAGCATAAATCAGTATATAAACAGAAATTGTTTCAGTATATCTGCCGGTCGAGTTTGCACTTACCATAATGCAACTTTACTTTGAAGATTGTTACTTTAGTATGTTTATGTAAACAAAAACACTTATCAGTTAGAAGCTTTATAGTGTGTTTGTATTATCTGTACATTGATGATAGTAAGTAGTAAATATTGTTCTTCAATGTCATGCCTATTCAGAAATCTGAATGTTGATTGATTGAAGTTGGCTCTGCGTTCAAATAATCAACAGTCATTTTTGTGCTTGCATACTTTTATAGTAAAAAGCAAAGAAATATTCATAAGAGTTTTATTGTTTGGTGTTTACCACTTGTATTTTAAGTCGTTGAAGTGACTAACATAGAATTTTTATTGGATTTTTGCTGATTCGAAACATTTTGAACAATATAAAAAAAAGACATTTGACAACTAGTATTTGAATACATACCTTTAAAACGTGGATATAATTGATGCATTTCTAAGAGCTGTATACTGCTTAATAAGTGCCATATTATGTGCATATTGCTCTGAACCTACGGCCAATACTTATGCCTTACAATGTAATGAAGCAAAGAGTCACAAATGGTTCCATATAAGCTGCGAAAATATCAGTAAGGAAGATCACAAGCGTTTTGAAAAGGAAAAGAAGAAAACAAATGGGCAAAGATGGATTTGTAATAGTTGTACATTACCTGAACCAACGCCCAGAGATTTAATGAGAAAAATGAATCGTATGATGGAACAACTATCTGAAAAACTAAATAATATGGAGAGTATGTATGATGATTTACTTCAAAAATTTAAAAATCAAGAAGTAAAAAATAAATTAATGGAAAAGGAAATGAATGATATAAAAAAAGAATTAGAACTTAACAAACATGAAAAAAATAGAGCGGAACAGATGGACCTTCGAAAAAATGTTATAGTAAATGGAATTCCAATTGATCAACAAGATGAAAAAACTGAAATAATTGTTAAAAAATTGATGACAAAATTAAACATTTCTAAAAATGAGTTCAAAGCTTTTCGATTGGGTAAAAAAGTAGTTGGTACATCTAAGCCGATAAAAATTGAATTTTATAACGAATCAGATAAAATAACATTACTTAATACAATCAAAAATAATAAAGTTAATACTAGTGATCTTGGATACTCTGAAAATAAAAATATTTATGTTGGACATGATTACACAAAAGCGAATCAAGAAATATTAAAAATGGCAAATGAACTGAAGAAGCAAAAAAAACTAGCATATGTTTGGTTAAAAAACGGTTATCTTGTCATTAAGAAAACAATTGATGGAGAAATTTTTTCAATTAAATGCATTCAAGATTTAGAAAAATTATACAATAATAATATTTCGAATTCGGAAAACGTAACTCAAACCCATTAAGATTTTTGTATATTAACATTAGGAGTGTACAATACAAATTAGATGATCTAGAAATTTTATTAAGAAATAACGATTATGACTTTGTTGCGCTTACGGAAACGTGGCTTTATCCAAATCAGGTGCCAGCTTTTTGTGTAAAAAAATTTAACTCAGTTCATTCATGTAGAAAAACCAGAGGAGGTGGAACCGCTTTGCGAATAAATAAAAAATATGATAGCTATAATATATTATTTGAGTATAATGATTTAAATCATAATATCATAGTAAGTAAAATTGGAGAATTAAAAATAAAAGTTGGAGTTGTATATAATAACAGAGAACCGAAAACAATTAACAATGATTTCTTTACTTTATTAGAAAATCAATTGACTAATCACAAAAATTTAATATTATTTGGTGACACAAATGTAAACTTATTGAAAAATAGTGTGATAAAAACTGAATATCTTAACATATTGCAAAGTAAAGGATTTAAAGTGCTTAACAAAATATCAGAAGAATATGCAACAAGAATAGATAAATTCACAAATTCAAAATCAATACTAGACCATGTTTTATCTAATATCGAAAACATTGAAATTGCTATTGATTTAAAAGACCATTATTTATCGGATCACAAAATTTTAAGTATTTCCATCACGCGAAACAAATCCAGAAATTTAAACAAACAAATAGAGAAACAAATTTATAAAACTACTGTTATAAATTATGATCTTTTGATAGAAAATTTGCAAAATCGATTTGAAAATGAAGCATCAATAAATTCTTTTCAAGATTTGATATTAATTATAAAAACTAAAACTGATGAAGTGACTACAATCATAAAGAAGCATTATACAAATAACATAAAAATAGGATGGTTCACAAAAGAGTTGAAAGATTTAATTCATCAACGTGATAAAGCATACATAGTTTGCAAAAAAAATCCTCTATCAAATCAATCAAAAAATAATTTTTTAAAATTAAAAATTGACGTGAGTAATTTAATACTTAAAAATAAACAGAAACACATAGAGTCAAAATTTGAGGCAGCTGGAGGTTCATCAAATGAACAATGGAATATTATCACAAAAACATTAAATTTCAATAGCAACAAATCAAAAATTTCTAAAATTTTAGATGAAAACAATGAAGAAGAAACAAACCCTGAAAAAATTTCCACAATTATTAATAAATATTTTACAAACATTGTCAAAAATGTAACATTAACAAAAACTACACGAAAAGCTACACTGAAATATATGTCTCCTGCATCAAAGTATTTAAGAAAAACGTCAGAAACAGAAGTAGCAGAAATAATAAAAGAACTAAGAAGTGATGCTGCACCCGGATATGACAAAATTAAAACAGGTCTAGTAAAAAAACTAACAAATGTGATAACTCCAGTGTTAACCAAACTTATTAATAAAAATATTGAAGGTGGAGTTTTTCCAGAAGTTTTAAAAGTGGCTAAAGTGACTCCGATTCATAAAAATGGTCCAAAAAACATATCGAGTAATTATAGGCCTATTTCAGTACTACCTTGTTTCGCCAAAATTTTTGAACACATTATAAAAAGAAGACTGATAGAACATTTGAAAATTATTGATTATATAACCATTAAACAAAGCGGTTTCCAATGCCGAAAGAGTACTCAAACTGCAGTCGCTAGTATAATGGAATATATTTATACAGAAATCAACTCAAAAAATAATGTACTGGCAGTTTTTCTTGACTTCTGTAAGGCATTTGATATGGTAAATCATGAAATTTTATTGATGAAGCTCAAACAAATTGGAATACATGATAGAGCATATAATTTATTACTATCCTACCTACAAAATCGCCAACAGTTTGTAATAATAGAAAACGGTAAAAGTGAATTAATGGATGTAACTAATGGTGTACCACAAGGAAGTGTTAAAGGTCCTATTTTATTTTTAATATATATCAATGATATAAGCCAATTGAAATTATGGGGAAAAATTTCGATATTCGCAGATGATGTTGCATTATTCTACTCTGGAAAATTGATTGATAATTTGCAAAAGGCTCAACAGGATATAAATATAATCGATAACTGGACTATTGAAAATAAAATGAAGTTAAATCCTGAAAAGTGTGAATATATGGTTTTTAAAACAAAAGAGCTACAAAATCAAAATCTTTACATTAATAATATTAAACTGAAAGAATCTAGTAATTTTAAATATTTGGGATTAATTTTGGATAAAAATCTGACATTTGGAGAACACATAAATTACCTTGTAGCAAAACTGTATAGTCTTTTACACAGCTGGAAAAGAAATGCAAAATTCTTCAACAAAAATATTAAATACCTAATTTATAATACCTATGCAGCTTCTATTTTAAACTACATGGCGGCCTTTTGGGGTATGGCAAATAAAACTGAATTGAATAAATTACAAGTGGCACAAAATAGACTTTTAAAGAATTTATTCAATAAAAATAGAAGAACACACACTTTTGATCTTTACAGTGAACTTGAGTTATTAAATATAGAAAATTTAAAAAAACTGGACAGCGTTAAATTGATCCATAAAATTAAATTTAATAAGATAGATACAGACCTGGACCTACAGTTTAATTATAACTATCATAATTATGACACTAGATCGAGTGAGCAAATTCATTTAAATTCAACAACTACAAACGCTGGTCTAAGAAGAGTCAGTCATCAAGCTGCAAATTGGTTTAATTTATTACCAATAGAATTAAAAGAAATTTCTTTATCAAAAAATTTTTCCATGGCAACAAAAAAATATCTTTTATCAAAACAAAATAAATTGCAAAATACACATAATTTTTAAATTTAGTACATAATTATAATAGCTATTTATGCAACCAGTTAGGAAATGCATTTTTTTGTGTAACGAGCGGATTTCTGCGGGACGAGCGCAGCGAGTTCTGCAAAATAACGCGAGTTACACAAAATAGCATTTCCTAACATGTTGCATACAAGATTTTTTCTAATTTTTACAAGAACCTTCTCAAAAAAGAGTTTTTTAAACTTATGATATTAATAATTTAGTGAATTTTATCAAAACAAGTAGGCTTTATTCGGAACTTTTCATCACCAGTTGTGAAATATTTTTCATTACATCACCAGTTGCGTAAAATGTGCCGTTTGCCAACTACAATCGATTTTGAAAAGTCACATTTTACATGCCAAAATTAGAAAAAAGTTTTATAATATATTATTATTGTACCCGGTATAGATTTTCTAAATCTTTTTGGGTTAATTAATAAATTAAAAAAAACTTATACAGAAGTTACCGTACGATGCACTAGCGCACTCTAAGTTGCACTTGTTAAAAGCGTTGATAAAAGTTAGTAGTAAGATAGTCAGTGAAAGTAACTTGGCAACATTGTTAGCGTTACAGAAAAACACACGGGTTTCGCTTGTAAAGTACACATTATTTTGTCACTCCCATTGAGTTTTGCTATTCATTGTGAATGTTGTCAAAATATAGTACATAGTGGTCTAGTCACTCTGATGTCATAAGTCCCATTAATGTTTTAATGGTCGATTGTCTTGCACAGAAGTGTCGCACTTGTACGAAAAAGAAATACATCGCAATCCATTATTTGGCTTTTTAACAATAATTGTTGCAAATTCGAGTGTAAATGTGAAATAGCTTGCCAATGAAATATCTATTTGCAACCGTTTTGGTACACTAAATTGTTAAGTACACAGCAAAAACCTTCAATTAAAAAAATAGTAGTTACAGAGTCGAATTCCCATGTGCATTAATTTGCCGTGACCTCTACACTATTTGACAATGCGCTGTATTAGTGTGACGTATTTTTGAATGAAGTAAATCTAACTTCTGGGTCACACAAACAACTAGATCAAAAATCGACTTACATCAAATGCGTCAATGAATCAAAAATCAAAATAAAAACGTTGAATAAAAACATTAGGCAAACAATCAATATCAATTGGTTTACTTACCTTATACCAATTTAGCAGGTAAACATCTTTAAACTGAACATAAACCTTTTTAAAACATTAATATGAATGTATGATGTAGGTTGATACTATTGACACTTCCTATTGACAGTTGTTTGTTTGACTCAAGAGTCAGTTTTACCCCAACAAAAATTTCGTGGCTACGTCATCACTAATACGGTGTATTGAAATATGTTTTTGGCAATTTGCGATTAAAATTACATGTTTTTAGTTGCCATTTTTGATATTGAAACAGCCTTCTTTTTTTTATTGTTCTAAAAAAAGCGTGAAAAAAAACTTCTATTCACAATCGTTATTGTAATGTTGTGATTACCAACGATTTAGAGGTCGGGAAGTTGAACATTACATACCTAGGTTCGTAATACTGTCAAATAATAAATATGATTGTTTGACACTTGCAACAGTAGAATTTACACAAGTATTTAATGTATTTCGCTATTTCCACACTTTTAATTACATTTAAAGATTAATCTAGTCCAACAGCACAACAAATTAATGAACTATCGTAAAAAACAACACGCAACACTGTATTTTTGTTTTGAACTGGAGTTTTGACAACTGCAATTTCACTCCAGATTTGCTGATCGAAAAGTGCATTTCCACCACGGTCGAAAATGTGTTTTTATTCATATATTTTTAATTATTTTTTTGATAATAAATTGTTCGATTGTGAATAAAATAGTATACATACCTCGGTGGGAATTTCATTACAGCCTTGCGCTTATATCTGACCTCGAGGCTTCGCCTCTCGGTCAGATATTAGCCCTCGTCTGTAATGAATATCATTCCCAACTCGGTTGTAATATACTATTATTCACAATCGTTATTGTAATGTTGTGATTACCAACGATTTAGAGGTCGGGAAGTTGAACATTACATACCTAGGTTCGTAATACTGTCAAATAATAAATATGATTGTTTGACACTTGCAACAGTAGAATTTACACAAGTATTTAATGTATTTCGCTATTTCCACACTTTTAATTACATTTAAAGATTAATCTAGTCCAACAGCACAACAAATTAATGAACTATCGTAAAAAACAACACGCAACACTGTATTTTTGTTTTAAACTGGAGTTTTGACAACTGCAAGAGTCAGATTTGCTGATCAAAAAGTTCATTCCACCACGGTCGAAAATGTGTTTTTATTCATACATTTTTAATTATTTTTTTGATAATAAATTGTTCGATTGTGAATAAAATAGTATACATACCTCGGTGGGAATTTCATTACAGCCTCGCGCTTATATCTGACCTCGAGGCTTCGCCTCTCGGTCAGATATTAGCCCTCGGCTGTAATGAATATCATTCCCAACTCGGTTGTAATTTACTATTTTTCACTGTTTTTCTACTTTTTTCATTCTTTTTACTTTTTTTCATTATTTTAAAAATTGCTAAAAGTGTGGCAAAAAGTTATAAAACCGCAGTGTTTTATTTATTAACAATATTAATTGTACAATTAGTAAAATTATTTAACTGATCAAGAACATATAAGCAACATTTCCATTAAATTTGAGTTAGCAAACACTTCTATTCGATTTGAATTATGTGAAGGAAGCTGTTTGATTTTTCGTTCCTAGGGGCGATTTCCATTGTTTTATCAATGCTTGCTCTAATTAATAACAAATTAAGCTTTGATTCAAGCAACCGATTGTCATCTGATTATTAACTAATCTTTAATATTTTTTTTATTTAAATTAAAAATTGCAAAAAAATAGTGTATACAACTCGAGCAAAATTAGTTATTTTTTCACTTGTCGTATTGTCCGACGAGGCGTCAGCAGAGTTGAAATTTACGACTCGTGAAAAAATAACTTACATTTTGCTACTTGTTGTATAAATAACTATTTTCGTTTTGTACGTGTGTGTGTGTTTAAAAATTTTCGCCTCTGTTGTACTGGTTTTGATGTTAACTTTGTTGTTATATTCAAGTTTCGGCCTTTGCTATAATTTACATCTTATTTGATTTTTATATGAACACAATTGCAACTTTGACAAATAGCATGTAACACGTAATGGTGACTGTTAAACATTTTATGATTACCCTGAACGGTGGATCACTTGGCTCGTGGGTCGATGAAGAACGCAGCTAATTGCGCGTCTACTTGTGAACTGCAGGACACATAAACATCGACATTTTGAACGCACATTGCGGTCCTCGGATACTGTTCCAGGACCACTCCTGGCTGAAGGTCGTATCAATTTTAACGACTGCTCGATTTTGTTATTAACTTCGATCATTATGCACGATCATTATGCACTATACTATAAAATATGTGTGTACGTTTGTCGTGTCCGAGTTTCACGCAGCTAAAACAAAAGAAACTAACTAGGATTTCCTTAGTAGCTGCGAGCAAACAGGAAAAAGCCAAGCACTGAGGATCCATTTATCCCGAGATTGTGCGGCGTGTCCAAGTCCTTCTTGAACGGGGCCATAACCCATAGAGGGTGCCAGACCCGTAGTGACTGCTGCCGATTTCGGGAGGATCTCACCTCAGAGTCGGGTTGCTTGAGAGTGCAGCCCTAAGTGGGTGGTAAACTCCATCCAAGGCTAAATATAACCACGAGACCGATAGAGAACAAGTACCGTGAGGGAAAATTGAAAAGCACTTTGAAGAGAGAGTTTAATAGTACGTGAAACCGTTCAGGGGTAAACCTGAGAAACCCGAAAGTTCGAAAGGGGAAATTCAATCGTGTCTTAATTTAATGTAAATGTTGCTGTGCGACAGGAGACAAATTTGTTTGTGTACCAGCGTCTGCATTTTTTTAAATTGTTTCGAATGCGTGCACTTTTCCCTTAGTAGGACGTTGCGATCCGTTGGGCGCAGATCTAAGGCTCGTAATAGAGCCCAATCGGTTGGTTTTATTATCATTCCGTTTGGACTTACGGTGCCCCGGTCTGCTTGCTCGACGGTATATAGATGGTGCAGGGCCGCTTAATGCGTCTGACCCGTGGCAAGCCCTCTCCTGTGTTGGCAGTCGGACCTAGTGCCGTCTCCGATCTGGAGAGACTGTTTTAGCTGCGGTGTTCTCAGACAGACTTTGTTTCAACACCAATCTGCAACGCTATAGCTTTGAGTATTTTCAGGACCCGCCTTGAAACACGGACCAAGGAGTCTAGCATGTGCGCAAGTCATTGGGATTTAACTAAACCTAAAGGCGAAATGAAAGTAAAGGTTTGGCTTGTCCAGACCTAGGGAAGATGGATGGTTTTACAATTACTGTAGCCACCCCGCACTCCCGGAGCGTCTCATTCTCATTACAAGAAGAGGCTCACCAAGAGCGTACATGCTGGTACCCGAAAGATGGTGAACTATGCCTGGTCAGGACGAAGTCAGGGGAAATCCTGATGGAGGTCCGTAGCGATTCTGAAGTGCAAATCGATCGTCGGAACTGGGTATAGGGGCGAAAGACTAATCGAACCATCTAGTAGCTGGTTTCCTCCGAAGTTTCCCTCAGGATAGCTGGCGCTCATTGATACGAGTCTCATCTGGTAAAGCGAATGATTAGAGGCATTGGGGTCGAAACGACCTCCACCTATTCTCAAACTTTAAATAGGTGAGATCTTCGGCTTGCTTAAATGAATTTTTTTGAGGCCGCAAGACACGGATCAAAGTGCCAAGTGGGCCATTTTTAGTAAGCAGAACTGGCGCTGTGGGATGAACCAAACACCAAGTTGAAGCGCCTAAATCGACGCTTATGGGATACCATGAAAGGCGTTGGTAATCCGCCAAGGAGTGTGTAACAACTCACCTGCCGAAGTTACTAGCCCTGAAAATAGATGGCGCTGAAGCGTGGAGATGTGAAGAAGGGTTTCGTGTGAACTGCTGTTGCACACGAGTCAGTCGATCCTAAGCCCTAGGCGAAAGCCGATGTTGATGTAGTGTTGCATAAGCTTTGCTAAATATTTAAATATATTTCTTTTCCGGAACCCGGCAGCGGAACCGTCAAAAAGTCGGCCCTCATACGAGAGTTCGTCGGGGTAACCCAAAAGGACCCGGAGACGCCGTCGGGAGATCCGGAAGGAGTTTTCTTTTTTGTATGAGCGTTCGAGTTCCATGGAATCCTTTAGCAGGGAGATATGGTTTGGAACGCGAAGAGCACCGCAGTTGCAGCGGTGTCCGGATCTTCCCCTCGGACCTTGAAAATCCGGGAGAGGGCCACGTGGAGACGTCGCGCCGGTTCGTACCCATATCCGCGGCAGGTCCCCAAAGTAAAGAGCCTCTAGTCGATAGAATAATGTAGGTAAGGGAAGTCGGCAAATTGGATCTGTAACTTCGGGATAAGAATTGGCTCTGAGGATCGGGGTGTGTCGGGCTTGGCGAGGGAGTGGGTTACAGTTAACGTGCCGGGCCTGGGCGAGGTTAGAGTGTCTTCGGATACGTGACTCCGAGCTCGGTCCCGAGCCTTGACCTCCCACGAAACCGTCTTGCTGCAAGACCCGGGTGTTCTCTTCGGCCACCATTTAACGGTCAACTTAGAACTGGCACGAACCGGGGGAATCCGACTGTCTAATTAAAACAAAGCATTGCGATGGCCTTAGCAGGTGTTGACGCAATGTGATTTCTGCCCAGTGCTCTGAATGTCAACGTGAAGAAATTCAAGCAAGCGCGGGTAAACGGCGGGAGTAACTATGACTCTCATAAGGAGTACTTGGCTCCCCTTTAAGGTTGGGTGGTCATTGCACGATTATCAAGATGGGGATTTAACTCTGAAATGGGAAAATGCTTTGACGGTTAGCTGCCGTTCCCTGAGCGAAGTGTGCTAGTCCTCCCAGCTTGGGAAGGGTCCGCGTCGGCTTAACCGCCGGCCAATGGACCGCGCCAAGGAAACTTAAGACAGGTCTGTGTAACGGTTCCGGGGATTCAATCAATTACTACCCTAAAGCATGGAAGTCAAATCGCACAACACTCATACCAAAAGAAGGCAAAGACACCAACAAGGTGGAAAACTGAAGACCCCTGACCATCAGCTCAGCTCAGTCACTAGTAGAATCTTCTCGGGCATAATCGACCAAAACATTAGGCAAAATACAACTTTCAGCCACCGACAAAACAGTTTTACTAGTGAAAGCAAAACTTTCAACAACATGGCAATACTTCAAGAAGCCATCAGGAGTATGAAGAATGGAAGGGGGGAAGTTTGCACGCTGCTGGATGTTTCAAAAGCGTTTGACACCATCCCCCATAATGCAATCACACCAGCATTAAAGCGAATTGGCATACCGGATTGCATCGCAAGATACATCCAAAGCATGTACAGTCACGGCCAGAAAATTCCGCACGGTGTGATTTTCGTTTGTAATTGTGGTTTTTAAACCACAGCTGCCTATTTTTCTATTTCTGATATGTCAGTTTAATTTAAAAACTAGCAGATTTGTCAGTTTTATTCTTACTTTTACAAAGTTTTATATGCCGTATCATACGTTAACCGAAGCTGAAAAAGGTTTTGCAATAGCAAAATTGGATGAAGGATGGTCGATGCAACGAGTAGCTGACGAAATTCAGTGCGGAAAAAGCACAATTTTCGATTTAAAAAAATAATTTTATTTGTTGTCTTCGAATGTGATTCAATTTTGTTATTTTTATATCTAATTAAATTAAATAACCTAATAATTTTCATTAATGATAAACTTCAAAATAAAATTGTTAACTTTTTATTTATTTTATGTTTTTATAATTTGAAAATAAATTGTACGCCACTGAATTTCTGAATGTTTTTTAAAGTTGGATTCACTATAGAAATTTTTTTCAAAAACTTACCCACTTGATTAAAAATCGTGCGGAATTTTCTGGCCGCGACTGTACCAAGACTGCTCCAATGTAATAGAAGGATGCGACGGAACAACTACAATAACAATTGAACGGGGTGTAAAACAGGGAGATCCACTATCCCCTTTCATTTTTAACGCGGTGGTTGACCCACTACTTTGCTACCTGGAAGACCTTGACACCGGAGTGAACCTGGGGAGAAGGCACGTATCAACATTGGCTTTCGCTGACGATATAATCCTGCTAAACAAAGAGACAGATGCGGCGAAGCAAAACCTGGTAATCACGGAAAAATTCTTCACTTCGCTGGGAATGAGTCTAAACCTAGCCAAATGTATGACGTTCTAGATAGAAACAAAAAACAGAACATGGGTAATAAAGGACCCAGGAATCAAAATAGAGGAAGAATCCATAGCCTACATAAGCCCAAATGAAAATCTAAAATACCTTGGCATAACGTTCACCCCATGGACGAACATATCGGGTGAAGCAGTGTGTCAGGATTTAATAGATTGTGCCAACAGGTTAAGAAACACAAGGGCACATTCTAGGGGGGTGCCCAGCAATGAAAAAATGCGTAATAAATAGGCACAACAAAATTGTAAATCTCATCGCAAAGGAGTTTGCGAAAGAACACCCCGAAGCAACAATAATAAAAGAACCTGAAATCAGCACGCCTAATGGTCTGTTAAAACCCGACCTCGTTATAAAAAATGGGGAAAGAATCTTTGTGGTCGACTTTACTGTCCGCTACGAAGGGACAGAAACCTTGAAGCAAGCTGCAAAGGAAAAAAGGGACAAATATCAAAACTTACACAAATACCTGCCAAACGACCAGAAGAATCTACCATCGGAAGTAATCCCAATTGTAGTGGGAAGCAGAGGAGCCATAGTCAAAAGATAGGTTCGGAATTAACGAAATGGAGCTGGAGTGAAAAGAGTGTGAAGCTTGATCTCGTGGTCACAGAGTGAACAGAGTTGATTGTTAATACTCGAACGACTGAGCGCTGAAATCAGCATATTGACACATGACAGTTGTTTTCTCTAGAATTATAAGGTTATAACATCTTCTTTTATAGAGTTATAAAAGTTCTTTAAAATAATTATTAAAATGATGCCTTTTGGTGTAATAATACAGTTTGCTCAATATGCTTTGATGGACATGTCTTCAGACGAAGAAAATGAAGCGATTGAAAAAATTTGTAATTTTGCGGAGACTACGGTTCCTAACATGAACGATAACCAATTTAAACTCCACTTCAGAATGCTACCAACTACATTTGAAGATTTATTTCACAAGTGTGGTACTTTATTAAATACAAGTTCTACTGGATATCCAAGAACAATTTTAGAAAAGGAATTAATGGTTACTATATGGTATTGCAGTAACATTGAAAGCTTTCGGTAAATTTGTAATTTTAAAACTATTATAAAGTGTTAATATTTTATTAATAGGTCGGTTGCTAATAGATTTGGCATAAGCAAATCAACCTGTTGGTCAATTTTTTATCGGACATGTCATTTGCTGCTACAAGTCAGCAAACATTTTAATATTATTTGCTGGCCTTCAGAACAACGACAAAGACTAATTAGCAACGATTTCTTTAACAGTAGTGGAATTCGAGGTACGAGTACCTTATTTATAAATAAAATAATCGTAATTTAATGAATACAAATGTTAACTAATTGCAGGTGTTATTGGTTGCATTGACGGTAGTCATATAAGAATTACAGCACCTAAAGAGAATCATAATTCTTTCATAAACAGGAAAGGTTACCATTCAATATTGATGCAAGGCGTTTGTGACAATAAGATGCTATTTTCTAATCTGTATGCAGGAGAAGCCGGTTCAATACATGATTATACCTTGTACAAAAGATCAGACTTGGCTAAAGAAATAAGAAATAATAATATACAATTTTATGAAGATAACCATATAATAGGAGATTTAGCTTATAAACTGTGAACAAACTTATTGGTAGGCTTTAAAAACAACGGCTATCTTAATATTAGAAAAAAAAATTAATGTGTGTCTGAGTAAAATAAGAGTAAAAATTGAAAACGCATTTGCATTACTATAAGGCCGATTTCGCCGTTTGAAATTTGTAGAAACTACAAGACTAGATTTTATTTCATTATTAATCGTATCTGCGGGTATACTACACAATATCTGTATATTAAATGGTGATTTGCTTGAAGGTGACATTAATCTCAACAAAAAGTTAGCATTTGAACAGGAAAATAATCCGAATAACAATATCGATATTGATGAGAAAAATGAAAGGAATGATGCTATTGTAAAAAGAAATAATATTATGAATGGTCTTCCAATTATTATTCGACAAAATTAATTTTGTAATGTGAACTTATATGTTTGTACTAATACTGGCAAATAAATCAAGATTTTCAAAAAATTAACGCATTTTCATTTTCATAAAACTTAAATGAACTACTAACATTAATATATCTTTTTGAATAAAATAAACAGTAAAAAAAATGCTAACTAAATTGTTAACTAAATTATTGTTTTTCAACATATCTTTCGAATATGTCGTTAAATCTATCTAATCTGGCCATTTTATCAGCATGACGTGTTTCGGCCTTGTTTTCCTTGTTCTTTCGTTTCTTCATAAAAGAGCTAGATGAACATTCATTATCTTGTTTTGTAGTATGAGTACCTTAGGTATCATTCGTACATGAATTTTCTTCTGGTAATACTAGTCCGGCTGTATTGCTGCAGGTAGCTAATGGTGTTATTTCAGGTTTCCGATACATGAATTCGTGAAGAACATCGAAATACTCCCGGCGTCTTCGCGGCTTTCCAGATGTTTGATTTTGTAACAGCACACTTTTATATGTTCGCTTTAAGCTTTTCCATTTTGCGTCACAATTTTTTTCGGTTACTGCAACTTTAAACTTTTCTGTACACTCTCGGCCAATTTTAATCCATACGTTTTTTTTTATATCCGTATCAAATTGTTTTCCATATTACTTAACCAGACTGATAAAAAACAATATGTTTTCTTCCGTCCATAATTTGGTGCTTTGCTCTGATAGATCAACACCCTGCGTTTTAACACTACTATCAGAATCTTCTTGGTGAATGTTAGTGTCACTCATTTGGGCATTTAGATTAAACATTCGAATAATATCTGCAGATAACTCTACGTATAAATATCCTTCATCTAATTAAAATAAACAATAGAAGATTATTTATTGGTTTTAAAACAAGAGTAAGGGTTTGTTTATCCAACGATATTTAGCAATCGCAATAGCAGTAGGCATAAAAGTTGAACACGTGTATTTCAATGGAACCATTCATGCATATTTAGCAATAGTGCGCTATTGCTAAAACTTTTTCAACTTTATGGCTAAGTACTAAATCCTTATATTGAAGGTTAAATAATACACAATATGATTTACAACTACCTTCTGGCATACCTGCGTCTGAGAACTGTGTTAATTTCGTTTCATGCTAAATCCTTAAATATTTCGTGCATGAATGGTCTTGAATGTTATGGCTTATTTTATTGTTATTGCTACTGCTATTGCTATTGCTATTGCTAAATACCTTTGCATAAACGAACCTTAATGTACTTACTATCTTTAGATTCTAATAAAATATGATTGTCTTGAATGATATGTCTATTGTAATCATCAAGTACAGGAAAATGACTCGAAGGAGAAACATTAACTGTTGCAGATGTCATTTTGGACAGTTAATATGCGCAAACAGTTAATATTTTAATAATTTGTTATTCTGTGGTTAATATGCGCATGCCCGATCTGTACACCCGCTTGCCAGAGCTTGTGCATGTAGAGTGAGCTCCACTTACTCTACATCGTAATACCCGAACTCAAAAGTGTTTGCTCTGTTCACTCCAAATGGCAATAGTCGGACAGATTAGGGGCGTTTAGAGTATGTAGAGTCAAAGGAGTTAGCATCCCGAACCTACCTAATGAAACAGTAGCATGTAAAGGAAGGCTGTACAAAATTAGCAAAGAATCTCTACTGACTATCTCTATGATAGCTCTTCGCTACTCTATCGAAATGCTAAACAACTTTATGGACACTTAGTCACATTTGATCTAACCACTAACATGTAAACTAATAAATTTTCTTTCAGGCAAAGCCAACTTGGGAGCATACCCGGGGAAAGCAACCGCAAAAATAAGTGGGTGGAAGAAAATAGGAAATCGGTAATCCGTTCGTCGGCTCATGAAGATTCTCCGTTGATCTTGCCTGTGCGCTAATGATCCGGTTTTCTGATAGCCAAATGCCTCGTCATCTAATTAGTGACGCGCATGAATGGATTAACGAGATTCCCACTGTCCCTACCTACTATCTAGCCAAACCACTGCCAAGGGGGGAAAGAAGACCCTGTTGAGCTTGACTCTAGCCTGGCACTGTAAGAAGACATGAGAGATGTAGCATAAGTGGGAGATAGATTTATCTATCGCCGTTGAAATACCACTACTTTCATTGTTTTTTTACTTACTCGGTTAGGCGGAACGCGTGCGCCACTCGCTCACGAGGCAGTGGCTGTCACGGTGTTCTCGACCCAAGCGCACAGAGTGGAGTTCCGTGCGTTGTGTGCGTGTTGAGGTAGTAGTCGATGTTCGGCTGGATTTCGGTTAAGTCAGCGTTGGCTTGCTATGCTTCATGTCATGCGACGTTTCGGGCTCCAATATATGCTCTTGCGTGATCCGATTTGAGGACACTGCCAGGAGGGGAGGTTTGAATGAGGCGGTACATCTGTCAAAGAATAACGCAGGTGTCCTAAGGCCAGCTCAGCGAGGACAGAAACCTTGCGTAGAGCAAAAGGGCAAAAGCTGGCTTGATCCCGATGTTCAGTATGCATAGGGACTGCGAAAGCACGGCCTATCGATCCTGTTGGCTTAAAGAGTTTTTAGCAAGAGGTGTCAGAAAATTTACCACATGGATAACTGGCTTGTGGCGGCCAAGCGTTCATAGCAACGTCGCTTTTTGATCCTTCGATGTTAGCTCTTCCTATCATTGCGAAGCAGAATTCGCCAAGCGTCGGATTGTCCAACCCGCTAAGAGGGAACCTGAGCAAGAAATGGCCTCCGACTTTCACCGGCCGAAATTTTTTTAAAAAATCACATTATGCTCAAGGACGAATAAAAGACTGAAAAAAACATGTTCAAGTATGAGTGGAATTTGTAGGAGTCAAAAATGGCCAAAAAATTGACAAATTTTTTTATAATTTTTTTTTTGAAATATTTTTTTTAAATTTTTCCACAATTAGTGGAGGATTTTTAATATCCGAATACACAATGGGAACATGTTTGTGATTTTTTTTTGGAAAACCACTACGCTCCACCGTTAATGGTTCTTCAGTTATAAAGCGGTAGGGAAAAGTGTACACGAGCACGATTTTTTGACTTCTTTGATTTTTGATTTATATTTTTTTTTTATTTGTAATTTTGTGGTGAGTTTGGGAAAATTAATGAAAAAATTCAAAAGTTTTATTTCAATGGAAATAGTTATTTACGTAACAAGTCCGGAAAGTAGTGTCTTGCAGGACAAGCAGACAAGTTTCAGGCCGACGCCGCAGGCGGAGGCCTGAAAGTCGGCGTGTCCTGCAAGGAATCTTTCCGGACATGTTGCGTACAATATTTTTTGTGTCGAATACTCTTATAAATACATAGTTCTTCAAAAAAATGCTAAATAATAAATTGACAATGCAAAAAAAAATAGAGCCATCTTTTGTTTTCTTTTGACACTAACAAATGTCAATGTCATATACAGTAATTGCAAACTTTCAAAATATGGATACACCAAAACATATTTTAAAAGCTGCAGAAAATGTTATAAACAATTTATTGCCACAAAAATCTTCAGGCCCATATTGGAAAAATAACTAACTATGGAAACACTTTGGAAAAACTTTGCAGGAAAAACTAAAAATGGAAAAAATATGTAACTATGGAAACACTTTGCAGGCCGAGGCCGGCAAAAACCCTTTTCTGGCGGATTTTAAGATGTAGAAATTTAGTCATGCCGTATGAAGGCGCAAAATAAAAAAAAAGTCAAAAATTTGAATACAATTAAAAAATAATCTAATCGACTTGATTTTTAAAAAAAAAAATAATTAGAAATTATTGTGCATTTTTTTGTATCTAGAATTTTTTTGAAATTTTAACGCATGCGCCAACTTTCAACTGTCAGTTTTGACATTTTTTGAGTGAGGTCAATGGGCGATACGTTGTTGGATAGGTATTGGCTAAATTAAATTTTTTTTAAAAAAAATTTTCAAAAAAATTCAAAATTTGGAAATTTTTGAATTTTTAATTTTTTGTTGAAAAAACAATGTTATATCTTAATCGATACCTCTCGACCTAACTAAAATTAAAAAAAAAATGTTTTAACGTTATAAATTTTTGAAAATTGATTTTTGATTTTTATAAAAATATTTCGCACAATTTTTTTTTTTTTAATACTTATTTTTTTTATTTACAATAAAAGTTTTTTAGCTTTTTTGTAGGCCAAGAAGGGCTTAAAATTATGAAATTATTTTTAAATTTTTTGAAAAATTTTGATTTTTTTTTGCAGTTTTTTTTTTGCGGTCATGCAGGAGGTGTTTGCATATTTTACTTCTCTCGTAGAGGAAGTATTGTATTCATGAAAAAAAAAATTTCTCCAAATTTCACTTTTTTCTACATTATAGAATGCGTAGATTACGAAAACCATATTCACTAATTTCCGTCTGTCGGTCTGTCGGTCTGTCGGTCTGTCGGTCTGTCGGTCTGTCGGTCGGTCTGTGCAATTCTTTAAAACACTATATTTCGGAATCTACCGACCCGATTAAAGCAAAATTTGCGTCCTTTTTTTCTACCTGCCCATAGATGATATCGAAGAAAAAAAGTTTATAAAATTCTCAAAGACCTGCGCGTTATAGGCCAAAAACATGCTAAAAATGGCAAAATCGGTAGATCCACTTAATCTTCTAAAGTTGCTGACCGATTTTAACCAAATATTGAAAATATGTTTCGTGTATATCCCAAGTGGTGAATGCTCTCAAAAAATCTGGAGTTTATTATAGGGTTGAATTTTTATTAAGGGTTGAAGGGTCAAAAAGTTGTAAAAATGAATAAGTTGTAACGTGAATATCTGCCAGGAGGAATATTTGATTTGGACCAAATTTGGTATACATATTAGGGATACATTGAAGAAAATGCTGGTAAAATTTTCATCCCCTAAAAATAAGCCCCTACGACCCATTTGCCATTTAAGTTAATTGTTCAAAAATTGCCGGTGTTGTGATTCTTATATGGCAGCATTACCCACACTTTTCCATCAGTTATTTTAGTAATATTTACATAAAGAGTGAGTAAAAATAATTTTCGACCCTTACCACACACCCCCACCCCTCCAATATAGAGTTTGAGTCATATGGTTCGGATTTTCTTCATATTCGATTTCTACTATACATTTTAAACATATTTACGATTAATATAATTTAAAATAGTATACGACCCTTATTTTGCAATTTCAACCCTTAACATACCATGTAAAGTCAAATTGCTCGGATTTCTTTCAAATTTGGATCCTAGTAGTAATTTAACTTACTTAACTTATCATTATTTAGTTAATTAAATTAAAATTCGGGTAGGACCTATATATTACAATTCCAACCCCTAATGCACCCCTTACAGTTGGATTAGTCAGATTTCTTTTAAATTTGTTTTCTAATAATAAATTGAAATATAATTTAAACTAGTTTAATCAAAAATGTCCTAGAATCCTCAATTCTAGTTTTTAACCCTTAACACACCCCTTACACTGATAGTGCTAGGATTTACTTCAAACATTGATTTATATTGGTAATTTTAAATCTAGCTTCAAATAGTTTCATTAATTAGAAAACAAGTTTTCACTTTTTAATCTTTTCATACACACGTTTCAACTTTATCGCTTAAATTGGTTTAAAATTTTGTTCCTAGTTAAAATTTAAAAAGCATTTTTAAATACCCGATAATTTTTTTCAGTAAAAGATGCCTCAAAATTCTAAAAATTTGAATAACATTTTTAATATAGCAACGAGAGAAGTACTGTGGAATCTCATTTCCAGCGAATTTTACTCCTACAAAGTTGATCAGACAATTTTTCTGCATTTTTAAGCAAAAATTGTTTGGTAGTTTTTTTTTTCAGGCTAAGTCCAAAAAGGAATAAATTAGTGAGAAATTTTTTTTTTTTAATGATAAATACATTCTTATATGAGAAGCCAATCAAAAGTCCAATATTTTCAAATCTGAACCAATCACGTTCGTTATTAAGTGATAAAAACCGCTATCAATAGGTGGAAAAAACGATAAAAACCCGTATTACTATTTAATAGGGGTTGCCATGACAATTATCTAGTATGCTTTGCTATTTTTTGCTATTAATGTCAAATTAATGTTACAAAATTGAAAAATGCAGGCTCAAGAACGTTTCGGTAACTGTTCACTTCTAAATATTGAAGATGCAATTAATAAGACAATTCAAGATGCAATTAATAAGACATTAGCCTCAATCATGTATTTATCTCCCTAAAATACATTCGAGATTCAATTTTCATCAGGATAATTTTATTTTAAATTTACTCAAAATTTGTTGCTATTTGGAAATATCTCTCGCAGAAAAGACATGAGAAAATCGCTCCAGCTGCGCTGTCGCGATTTTCTCATTTCTTTTCTGTTCGAGATATTTCCATAGCAACAAATCTTTCGTATTAAAATAAAATTATCCGGTGAAAATTGAACCTCTTATGTATTTACCCCCGATAAATCCGTTTCAGGTCATTCTGAGCATTTTTGGGTTGGCGCCTGCGCAGATGTTTTTTTGTGCATCTTTTTTATTTACCGTACGATTTTGCTCAAAATTGGTGTGTAGTATAGCAGTAGGATGCTCTTTCAGGATCCGGTTTCAGATTTGACCAGCGGCCATTTTGAAATACATTAAACTTTATTTTTTATTTTTCTCAAAATTTTGATAAATTTTTAAAAAAAAAATACTTTTAATTTTTTGATAGAAATATTTTTTTTATTTGTTTGAACAAATTTTTTTTTTTAATTTTTTTTTCAATTTTTTTTTTAAATATAATAAATTTTTTTAAGTTAAAATGGATTTGTCTTAATAAAAATAAGAATTATAAAATAAAATATAATAAAAAATTAAATATTTAATAATTTTTAAAAAAATTAAAACAAAAAGATAACTTTTTTATTTAAGGACAGATTTCAATAAAAATTGATATTTGAATAAATTTTGGAATGCTGAATTGAAATCCGTTGACAATTTTTATATATCTTTATATTTTGAAAGATTTTTTTTTATGATAAAATAAAATATATTAAAATTACAGAAAAAATAAAGTTAAAATAAATATTTATTTATACTTCTATTTACTTCTATTTAAAAAAAGGGGCTTTAACTAATTGAAAACATTATAAATACGTTGCTTGCATTAGAAAAGTTCATATGGAGTTTAATATTCGTGCAGTGCTATAATTTTTGCCGACGTTTTTAAAATTGTAATTTTATTTTTTAGATTTATTTTGAAAAGAATAAATATTGTGCAGTGTAATTGTGTTTATTCACAATCGTTATTGTAATGTTGTGATTACCAACGATTTAGAGGTCGGGAAGTTGAACATTACATACCTAGGTTCGTAATACTGTCAAATAATAAATATGATTGTTTGACACTTGCAACAGTAGAATTTACACAAGTATTTAATGTATTTCGCTATTTCCACACTTTTAATTACGTTTAAAAATTAATCTATAGTCCAACAGCACAACAAATTAATGAAAACTATCGTAAAAAACAACACAACACTGTATTTTTGTTTTGGACTCGAGTTTTGACAATCAATCAGATTTGCTGATCGAAAAGTGAATTTCCACCACGGTCGAATATGTGTTTTTATTTATATATTTTTACATTTTTTTGATAATAAATTGTTCGATTGTGAATAAAATAGTATACATACCTAGGTGGGAATTTCATTACAGCCTCGCGCTTATATCTGTATCGGAAAGTGTTCACTTTCCGATATCTGGAAAGTGTTCACTTTCCACCCAAGAGAAGACTTTCCAACCTTGAATTTCCATAGAACCAACACAATAAAACAAAATTACCAGCTTGATATTGATCGGAATTTTGTTTTAATGTTGGTTTGACAGTTCAAAACTTCAGAAATTTAAATTTATTATCAATTATTTTTAATTTTATGTATAATTGTAAATAAAATAGTATACAAACCTCGGTGGAATGTTTCATTTCTGTCTCAAGAAATAGTTGACCTCGGCGCTTCGCGCCTCGGTCAACTATCTTATCTCTCGACAGAAATGAAACACTGTCCACCTCGGTTTGTAATATACTATTTGTGTAGTAGTGAAATTGTGTGTTTTGTGATTACGTGAAAAATAGTGAAGTGCAGTACGTGTGTTTGTAATTTTGAGAAAAATAGTGAAGTGTAGTGCGTGTGTTTGTGATTTAGTATAAAATAGTGAAGTGTATTGTGTGTGTGTGTGTATTGGCCAGGAAATAGATTTTACACAGTAAGTTTTATTTCAATTTTACCGACCAACTGACAATGCCAAAAACGACAATGACAAAAACGTTCTCAGACCTCCTTTTCAAGTCATTATAAGACAAAATCCCAAGAACGAAAACGAAAACGACAATTATCACAATCTGATGAAAATTCGTCGTTTTCGTCATCAGTAACATTAACTTCCTTGCCATTGCCGGTAGAGTCAGAAAATTTAGTAGTAAATGTACTACCAACAATAACAACACCTAATGTTGTTGCTGAGGATGTAATTTTAACTTCTAATGCAATGCCTACACCACCGCCACCACTACCACAAGCACGTCTACCTAGACGTCGCCATGCTATTGTAGAGCATAGAGTCACTTATCGTCAAGCTATATTACTTAATACTGTAGCAGAAACGGTCGAATTGTTTAGCATTGGCAATTTGAGAAGGAAAGTAAAAACATTTTGAGAAGGAAAGTAAAAACAGGCAATAACAAAGACGTAAATGTTGCTTAAATGGTGATGTAAAATTGCCCATTATCGAACAAAGTCCTGACGAGTTGCGAAATTTGCTAACTTCAAAATTTAAACTGCCTCATCAGTTTAGGAATAATATTCGTGCAGTCAATTCATTATTTGCTATGGCCTCTTTTAAATCATCAATTCCTGCTGACAGAAATGTAGGTCAAGGTAATTGGTGTTTTCACGTTTGTGGGCAAGTATATCATTATACAGACCAACTGCCCAGAACGCCACAACAACAAGAACCTCGACATAATCAGTATTATTTTGTTGACGCCGGCCAAGCTATTGACCGTCGGGCAACGTTATTGGGCGATCGATTGGATCGTTCAACAATTGCATTGTTGGAGACGCTTTTGCGACGGGTAAATCCGTTTGTACAGAGCTATCAAACAATGCAAGAAGTAATAGACGACATGTTGCACAATGGCGCCGAAATGGATAGCATTGTCCTTGCATTCAAGAAAAACATACAATCCGATCTGCGTACCAATAACTTGCCTGAAAGTCGTAGCGACATTGTAGCCGTTTTTTACGGTCAAGATTCACCGTTTGAAGTGGACTTGAAAATTTATCCACGATCTGCACTCGGTCTCCATGAAATTAAAAAGTTAAATCGTTTGTCAGATCCAATGGTCTGCCCAATTTTGTTTCCTCATGGGGAATTCGGGTATGATCTTTATTTGAAATTAGTGAGAGACCCACAAAAACGGGTCTCAATTAGACAATTCTATCGATACCGATTGCAGATTTGGGATGAATTTTCAATTATCCACAATGCGGATAAATAATTCCAACAATACATTGTCAATGCATGGTGCAGAACGGAAGCCAATAAGCTTTGGTGGTACTGACAAAATCAGGACAAACTCAGTAAGCGCGTTGCGAGCCGCGAATACGTGCAACAAATGTTGGCGGCTCGTGGTAACAAAATAATAATATTAAAATTGGAAATTTGTATTTTTTGCCTTCCAACTTTATTGGAGGGCCGCGAAACATAACACGGCGCTATCTCGATGCAATGACGATAGTTTCTAAATTGGGCAAACCAGATTTGTTTATAACTTTTACGTGCAATCCGCATTGGATGGAAATCCAAAGTAATTTGGAGCACCAACAAAAGTGGCAAAACAGACCTGATTTAGTGGTGAGGGTTTTTCAAACCAAACTACTTGAGTTTATTGACGATTTGCGCAATAAACAAATATATGGTGTTATTCTGACATACATGTATGTCATAGAATTTCAGAAGCGTGGATTACCACACGCCCATATATTAGTAACATTAAGACCCAAGGATAAGTTAGAAACTGTGGCCAGCATTGATGAAATTGTTTGTGCGCAATTTCCTGATCCTGTCGCGGAGCCAAAGCTTTTTGAAATTGTCAAAAATTGTTACATTCATAGGCCGTGTGGTGCGGCAGATAATCCAGATGCACCATGCATGGACGATGGACAATGTACTAAACATTATCCCAAGTGTTTTGCTAGTCATACAACTTTTTCGAATGCCTACTTGGGGCAACCAATCTATAAACGGCCAAATGACGGTCGTTCTTTTATGTATAATAGTGTTGTTATTGACAATCGCCGCGTCATAACTTACAACAGGTATGCTGCGGCAAAGTATGATTGTCACATCAACTTTGAAATATGCGGTTCGATTAAATCAATCAAATATTTACACAAATATGTACATAAAGGAAATGACTCGATTACGGTTCAGATGAAAAATGACGAAAGCGTTTTGGATTGGAACGAAATTAAAAATTACGTAGATTGCCGTTATGTTAGTTCAACGGAGGCTGTTTGGCGACTTTTTGAATTTCCTGTAACGGACCGAGAACACTCTGTGGTTGTGTTACCGGTTCATCTGCCGGAAAATCAAATTGTCTATTTTGATGAATACGATAACGAGGATGAAATTTTAGATGCTGTTAATAAACCAACAAAACTTGTGGCTTGGTTTACATTAAATTCCTTTAATCTAGCATCACGGCAATATACGTACGTTCAAATTCCTGAACATTACACTTGGGATAAAAAAAAATGCTCGCTGGACCAAACGGTCTAATGTGAGCAAGGTATTTGGATGTATTGCGGAAGTATCACCACACGATCTCGAAAGGTTCTATTTACGTATGCTCTTAATGCACAAAAAAGGTGCAACTTCATTTGATGATTTAAAAACGTTGATTGATGGTCGTGTGTGTGATACATTTCAAGATGCATGTGTTGGACTAAATTTACTCGCAGATATCACCGAATATGATCGTTGTTTAACCGAAGCATTTTTAGACGGGTCGGCAAAAAAATTAAGAAATTTATTTGCTTTAATTTGTAGCGTCGCAGTAGGCCATGTAGCTGCCCAAATGCCACAGCTTTGGGAGAAACATAAAGAAAATCTTATTAAAGATTACGTGGAAGTCAATGAAATGCCACATGAAATGGCACAAGCTAAGGTTTTGCGCGACATTTCGGTGGTATTAAAACGAAACGGTGATAATGTCACAATTGGCCAATTCGGCTTGCCTCAAATCGATCAACAATATTGTCACGTTCCACGCTGACTGGGGAACGTAGCGGGTTCAAATTTCAATAAATTAGTCGAGAGGCCAGTGTTAAAATGATATTTATGAATTCACGTATTGATCCCCGCACATAAGAGCATTAATTTACTTACATCATTATGGGTCCTAGTAGCAACGAGCGGAGGGCAATGTTCATCTTGGCACTTGGTCTTCTAAGGTATTTCTCTGACACCAGTTTGCGACGCGTTTATTAAACTTGGATCTACCTATATGGTTCGAACCTCAAACACAGATTAACTCTCTTCTGCATTACAATAATTATTGTTACTTTGCAATTTGTGTCAGCTCAGCGTTTGATCACCTTGCTGGCACCGCGGCTCGTGTTGCTTTTCCGGTGTCTTCGATAGCGTCAGACTCATGAAATCGCTGATAAGGCGAATCATTTGTTATTTGCATAATGCTAAATACTTCCACAATAATTTGAGTTTTGACAATATGTTGATTTATTTGATGACAATTTAAATGACAATGCACAAGTATTACCAACTCCAAAAACAACAAAAGTAGATGATTATGATATATCTTTAAATGCCGATCAAAAGTTAATTTTTAGTATTATCAAACAATGTGTTTTAAATTATTTGGCAGGTCTTCCTAACCAATTCAATATGTTTTATATTGATCGGTGCGGAGGTACTGGCAAAACTTAATTGCATAACAGATTGTTGGAGCAAATCCGTTCAATGTGTCAAAATAACGTCAAATCAACACTTACAGTCGCTTGGACTGCAATTGCGGCGACTTTGTTGTTGGGTGGTACGACTGTGCATAGGGCATTTAAACTTCCCCTTACACTGGAGGAAAATTCAAAGGTTGGATTTCCTTTGGGCTCCATTAAATCGGAGCAAATAAAGAATGCAGCCATCATAATTTGGGACGAGGCCCCAATGACTTCAAAAACTGCCGTCCATTTAGTCGATGTTTATTTGCGCGATCTAATGAACACATCCAACAAGCCAATGGGAGGTAAAATTGTTGTGTTTGGTGGAGATTTTAGGCAAGTTTTGCCTGTTGTTGCACATGGCAAAAGATTTGATTCGATTCAAGCATGTCTTAAGACAAGCCATTTGTGGCCGCATATGCAACAATTTACGTTGCATAAAAATATTCGTGCCGGCCCAAACGAACAACAATTCTCCGATTGGCTTTTGCAGTTAGGTGATGGTCGACAACAATTTGTACAGATTAAAACTAAACATATGACCGCTCCAAACGATTTGATTGAAATGCCCAAAAATTGTATTGTGCAAAGAACAGATGAATTGGTAGATAAAATTATGGATAATAATGTAGATGAGCTTGATTGGTCAGAAAAAGCTATTTTGTGTCCTACCAATTTATCTGTAGATAACACTAATAAATTAGTTTTGAGTAAACTACATGGTGAAGAGCGGTCTTACTTTAGTATTGACGATTACGAAAACGATGACAATGACGAACTTTACATTCCAATGGACTTAATGGACTTAATGCAGTCAATTGTGCTTCTTTGCCTCCTCATGAGCTTACCCTCAAAGTTTGTGCAGTAGTAATGATTTGCAGAAACTTGGACATTGACAAAGGACAATGCAATGGTTTGCGTTGCAAAATTCTCGCTTTAAAAGACACTCTCATACAAGTATAATTACTGACGGGGACGCACAAAGGACACATTTTGTATTTGCCACGAATTAAAATAAAGGACAGAGATGTTTTACTACCAAAAGAAATTACCAGATTTCAATTTCCTATCAAATTAGCTTTTGCGATGACTATTAATAAGTCTCAAGGTCAAACTTTTAAAAAAATTGGTATTTGCTTGGAACAGTAATGTTTTTCACATGGACAACTTTACGTGGCTTTCTCACGTGTTGGTCGTATGCAAAATGCCTTCATTTATGTTCAAAACACTACAAAACAAGGTAGTTTTAGATTTCCGACAAAACGAAAATTTACTAGAAACGTTGTATACGAGACAGTAACTGACAATACTTCAATAATCCCAATTTTAAATGACGATGACATTGACGATAATAACGACGAATTTGTAAATGACATATTTGACCATGACAATTATTTTGACAATTTAATAAATGAACACTTTTCAGACAACAATGACGTTATTCCAGACTCAAGAAAATTGCCACCAATGACTTCCTATAAACTTCTTCACTTGGTGTCTTCACCTCGAACTGTTAACATGGCGATCAAATGCTCGTCATCTGAAAATCCAGTTTCGCGATACGAAGATACAATTACCTGTACAAAGAAATGTGCTCAAGTTTTCCACATTAAGTGTGTAAATATTACTTTGGAGGATTTCACTGCATTGAAAGTGAAAGGTCAAGTTAATAATTGGAGTTGTGCGGAATGTTTAGTGGAATGTGTGCAACAAAAAGGTTCTATTAAATCAAGTGCCAGTTCTGGACTTTCATCCAATGATTCTAATTCTGATGACACAATGACGGGTTTACCTGTCGTATCAGTCATCAATAGGTACTTACCTAATAGGAAGAGGAAAGATCCCGACGAGGGAGAATATTTAATCGGCGATCTTGTTGTGTTAATCTCACAGATGATTAGCAAACAAGACGTTATGCACAGCACAATTATTTCTATGGGGAACAAAATTGAGGCACTCACTAGTGAAACGCATTTATTGCGAGATGAGTTGAACACCGTAAAACAGGGTATTTGTTCTAACAAGAATAACAATAATTTGCTAGGAATTCCGAATATCCGTGATAAGGATGCTGCTGTTCCCGCCACAACACCCAGCTCGGGAACAAAGTCTAGATCGGTACGCTCGCATACCAGCATAGTGAACCAGCCACACGCTGCCGCCTCGACCGTCTTGCCTGGCGCTCCATTATCATTCGCGAATGTTGTTTCCGACGGCTTTCAAACCGTTGTGAAGCGTAAGAAGAAAACAACTTCGACCCAAGGAACTGCATCGGTTGCACCAGATGACGCTTTCCAGAGTGCCCCTAAAAGAATGTGGCTCTATGTGGGTAAAGTTGCTAGCACGGTTAACACTGAAACCATAAAGAACTACATCACATCTAAACTAGCCAATGTTAATGCCGTGGACGTCATTCAGGCCCTGCCAGTTAAAGGAGCAGCAAAATCCTTCAAACTTGGATTTCGTCAGGAATTTTACGATCGCCTAAAAGAAGCAGAGTTTTGGCCTAAAGGGGTCATAGTACGACGCTTCAATTTTAGTCGATCAAGTAACCAGTATGCCAACTTCCAAGAATCGAGCCCGGCTGCTAAACCCTTGGAAATTGGATCTACCACAGCTACCCAAGTTGTTGATGGTGCAGCTAACACAAATTTTCGGGACGGGGAAATGACAGATCCTCCGGCATAGATATAAGTCTATACTACCAAAACGTTCGAGGACTAAGGACTAAGTTATGTGCGCTATCACACTCTACTAAGTTAAGTAACTACAACATCATCGTATTAACGGAAACATGGCTAAACTCCGATTTTAGTCATGCTGAACTAGGCCTGAACAACTACGTTGTTTTGAGGAAAGACCGTAGTGCAGCAGACACCGGAAAATCCAGAGGAGGGGGGGTGTTGATAGCATTGCACAACAGTCTATCACATCTCTTCATCCCATCTCCAAACGGCAACAAAATACTGGATGAATTATGGGTCCTCATTAAGCTTCCGCACACCGACTTGCTCCTGTGCAGTGTCTACATTCCTCCTGGGTCACCCCGTGAAACATACGACTCCTTCAGCAAGTCCGTTGAGGTAATCCTAGCGCAGTATAGTGAATCGACTGTCTATATTATTGGTGACTTTAACTTACCTTCCATCGACTGGGCTAATGATGAAATGGGCATTTCAATAGCAAAAGTTCCCACAATTGCTGAGAGCTTAATCGAAATGTTTATGTTTAATAATTTGTACCAACATAATAACGTGTTCAACCAAAACAATGTGCAATTAGATCTGGTCTTCTCTAACTGCATCGAGTCATCTACTTCAGCGGCCATCGACGTGCTTTTACCCATTGACTTACATCATCCACCCCTAGCCATCAGTATTTTAAATAGTGCAAGTGTTCCAATTCTTATCACTGACGTAACGTGTTACGACTACAAGAAATGCAATTTTCAAGCTTTAAGTGACTGTTTATTGAGTGTGCACTGGGACAGTCTGTTTTCAGGTCTAAACACAGACCAGGCAGTGTTCGTTTTCTATGAGTGTGTATATGATCTTTTTGCTAAATTGATTCCCACTATTTGCATTCGTAACAAAAATAAGTTTCCAAAATGGTTTAGCATCGATTTGAAACAAGGAATTTTATTGAAGCGTTCAGCGCATAGGCAATACAAAATATCCGGCTCTGAAAACGATTATGCAACGTTCAGCAAACTCAGATCAGCTTGTAAATCACATGTCGAGTATTGTTACAAGGATCATATTAAAAGGGTAGAAACCTCAATCAAAGACGATGCTAAGCAGTTTTGGCACTATATTAACAGCCTCAAATCGGAAAATCAAATTCCGGCTACTATGACTTTGAACAATTCCACGGCCAGCACGGCTAACTCAATTAGTGAGCTGTTTAAGGAACATTTTGCCACTGTATATGAACCTAATGATGACAATTCAGACTCACACTCTAATATTCCAGAATCTACTAATTTAGTCAGCTGTTTTTCGTTTACCATATCGGAAATTTTGCACAAGCTGAATGAATTAGACATTAGAAAGGGTAAAGGACCGGACAATATTCCACCTTTAGTTCTCAATCGTTGTGCTTTTGCCTTTTCCAGACCCTTATGGTTGTTATTCAATTTGTCACTAACAACTGGCAGTTTTCCGGATGTATGGAAAACTTCCTATGTTACGCCTGTTTTCAAATCTGGCACGAGAAGCTTAATTGTCAATTACAGACCTATTTCAATTATGTCTACAATACCTAAAATGCTCGAATCATTGCTAACAGAAAAGTTGTCCGTATTATTCAAAAACCGTATAGCTAAGGAACAGCATGGGTTCTGTAAAGGACGCTCCACAGTTACAAATTTGCTCATTTATGAATCTTACATAGCCAATGCCGTTTCCAGGGGAAAACAAGTCAATTCAGTCTACACCGACTTTTCAAAAGCGTTTGATAAACTAAATCATTCAGTACTCCTTTTAAAGCTGAGCAAATTTGGTATCGTTGACCCTATGCTGTCCTGGTTTCGTTCATATTTATACAATCGATGTCAAATTGTTCATGTTAATGGTGGGTACTCAACAGAAATGCATGCCACTTCTGGAGTACCACAAGGTTCACACCTGGGACCACTATTGTTTAACATATTTATGAACGATGCTGTAGATGTCTTTGAATTTTGTGAAGTCTTACTGTTTGCGGATGATGCAAAGATGTTCTCTACAATCGAGAGCAACGATTGCATCTTAAAATTTCAGATTGATTTAGACAACTTTTCTTGTTGGTGCAACTCGAATAAACTAAGCCTTAACACTAACAAATGTTCTCACATATGTTTTAATAGGAAAAAAAAACCATTGGAATGCAACCTTTATCTAAATGGGCTAATTCTAAATACAGTTTCAAGCATCCGCGATCTAGGGATTATATTCGAGTCTAATCTGTCATTTGATCTTCATATACAGGGCATATGTAGCAAAGCACTAAAATGTTTAGGTTTTATTAAAAGACACACTAAAGATTTCTTCGATTTGAGCTGCCTCAAAATACTTTTTAATTCATTGGTGAGATCTCATCTTGAATATGCGTCGAATATTTGGTCACCATATTCCAAGTGCCATATTGACAGGATTGAGCGAATTCAAAAGAAATTTTTAACTTACGTGTCTTTTAAAATGGGAATACCAAAAGAGCAAAAAGATTATATATTTTTACAGAACTCACTAAATTTGCGCACTTTGGCGGAAAGGCGGATTAACAGCGATATTTTATTGATGTACAAAATCATTAATAATATTATTGATAGTCCTGACCTTATTGCACTCGTATCCTTTTATGTACCAGCTAGACCACTTAGAAACAGTCGCACTTTTCACACAAAGTCTTATAAAACCAATTTTTGCACTAATCACGCAATTAACCGTATTTCGCGTAATGCTAACACGACGTCAATCGATTTATTCAACTGTTCGCTCTTGAGCCTTAAAAAGCGCTTGTAGTTTGTTTTTGTTTGATTGCTGTTGTACACTTTTTTGTTGTTGTTTACATTTCTGCTTCGTCTCGTTTTTTGTCTTGTTTGTGTATTGTGTATTTTTATCTTTATCTTTGTGTTTTTACATTTTATATTTATATTTAAATTATTTTGTACCTTACATGTATCCTCTTGGGCAAGTCCCGTAATTAAATAAATTAAAAAAAAATTAAATAAAACGACTAAACCACCACCTCTTCAAATATATTCAACTCAAGAATTACGTCAACGAGTATCTTCTACTCAACAAGAAGCAGGTACTACAGGTCTTCATTTTGCAAAATCTCCACCACATCCTACTATTTATTCTTCAGATTCAGATTAATACTAAGACTTTATTTTTTTTTTTTTTCATTATTCTTTTTTTAACTATATTTACTATGTGGATTAGGCCTACAGGGGAAACCACTTTTTCAAAAAAAAAGCCCCAAAAAATCTGTACCTCAATGGTGGTGTGGAAAACAGAATGAATTTTTTATAAAATATTTAACATTTTTTTTTAAATTTTAAACAAAAAATTATTTAGAATTATATAAACAAATTAAATGAAAAAATTTACTTTTTGCAATACACTGTATTAGTGATGACGTAGCCAGGAAATTTTTGTTGTTGTAAAACTGACTATTGAGTCAAACAAACAACTGTCAATAGGAAGTGTCAATAGTATCAACCAACATCGAACATTCATATTAATGTTTTAAAAAGGTATATGTTCAGTTTAAAGATGTTTACTAGCTAAATTGGTATAAGGTAAGTAAACCAATTGATATTGATTGTTTGCTTAATGTCATTATTCAACGTTTTTATTTTGATTTTTGATTCATCGACGCATTTGTCGTAAGTCGATTTTCAATCTAGTTGTTTGTGTGACCCAGAAGTTAGATTTACTCCATTCAAAAATACGTCACACTAATACAGCGCATTTGCGATTAAAATGACATCTTTTTAGTTGCCATTTTTGATATTGAAACAGCCTTCTTTTTTTTATTGTTCTAAAAAAAGCGTGAAAAAAGACTTATTTCTACGACCACTATGAAATTGAGCATTTTGTGCATAAGTTGCTAGATGAGAAAGTAGGCAATTGCTCATACCGTGAGATATGGCCCTGAGATATTTGTTTTAGATATTTACGAATTTTGTTTTGACAATTGACTTTTGTTATTGAAATAGTGTTGTCAGTTTATTATAACGTTCATATTCATATTAATAGATATTATTATTAATAGATATTATTATTCATATTGTTAGATAATTTGTTAATAAATAAACAGTTAAATTAATATAAAGTTTAATAAAAAAAATGTGTTCGTAGAAAAAGTACAGTGTGTAACACGTGCAAAAACGCTAATTTCTCACTCGTGTGATTTGCGCACTCGCCTACGGCTCGTGCTGGCAAATTCACGCTCGTGAGAAATTAGCTATTTTCCGCACTTGTTACACAATATACTATTATTCACAATCGTTATTGTAATGTTGTGATTACCAACGATTTAGAGGTCGGGAAGTTGAACATTACATACCTAGGTTCGTAATACTGTCAAATAATAAATATGATTGTTTGACACTTGCAACAGTAGAATTTACACAAGTATTTAATGTATTTCGCTATTTCCACACTTTTAATTACGTTTAAAAATTAATCTATAGTCCAACAGCACAACAAATTAATGAAAACTATCGTAAAAAACAACACAACACTGTATTTTTGTTTTGGACTCGAGTTTTGACAATCAATCAGATTTGCTGATCGAAAAGTGAATTTCCACCACGGTCGAATATATGTTTTTATTTATATATTTTTACATTTTTTTGATAATAAATTGTTCGATTGTGAATAAAATAGTATACATACCTAGGTGGGAATTTCATTACAGCCTCGCGCTTATATCTGACCTCGAGGCTTCGCCTCTCGGTCAAATATCAGCCCACAGCTGTAATGAATATCATTCCCACCTCGGTTGTAATATACTATTGTCCATACTTATAGAATAATATATGCATTATTTAAGTGTTTTCTCAAGTATAATTATATTCAATATACACTAGTGTCAAACTTTCATTATGCACTAGTGTATAATGAAATGTCATTGAAAAATATACGTTTTATATACGTTTTTTTATATTATATAAAAATATATATTTTTTTTATATTATATTATATTTTTTTTTCTCTCTATACGTTTTTATCATTTAAAACAGAAGAAGAAGAATACGATAACCTAAAATATTTGATTTGTTGATGATAACAGAAAGTACAATATAAATTTTTATATATTTCAAGGGTAAGTGTGGACAAAGAATAGTATTCTACTCGCATATAATGGCAATTATTCACTCAGGTGATTTGCGAAACTCGCCTGCGGCTCGTCTCGCAAACATCACCTTCATGAATAATTGCCATCATTATATGCTTGTTGTATAATATACTATTTTCTGCTCATATTAAATAATTCGAGCATTATCAAGTTGTTTTTAGTATAGAAAACTATCAATTATTCTATTAATCAAAAACAAATGAAATATTTTTTCATTATTCAATGGTTGTCAACCAATCGTATGCCGAGATTTTCATTATTCCAGTATGCTCAACCAATTATAGGCCGAGTTTACATTATACTATCGAAAAATATCTTGTGAAATATCATAGTATGCCATGATAATAAATTCAAACGTTAAACGTTAGTCTAATTGAGAAAATTGTGAGCAGAAAATTGTGAGCAATAAGGACAAATAGTGAACCGTTTCTATCTTGTATGTATTCTTTAATAAAATGATAAAAATGCAACAAGA